>CM076849.1:161852764-162370803 GCA_039519185.1 Astragalus membranaceus | reverse complement strand
GCGTTGCTCACTGCAGTTTCAGCAACCACAACCTCGGAGTACGGTACCCCATCTCTGTCCGGCCGCGTTCCGGATCTGCTAGATGAAGTCGAATTCTGGGTCGAAAACCCAGAGGAAGAAGATTCGTCACTAGAAGAAGGTGACCGGTCAGGCGCAGAACTCTGTTCCACTGGTCGTGTCATATTTTGCGCAAGAGAAACGGCCGGGACTCCAAATATACGGCGGGTTTGTTTAGTCCGCGCCAGAATGAACCTGTGGAGGGAATAACGGTCAGGGTCTTGCTCGCGCGTGTGAAGGGGCGACGTGGTCGTCCCCAGACCTGACACCCCCTCCATCAGATGGGACATTAAAACTCAAATAAAGTAAGAGCGGTCGCAATTACCTGGAATTAGAGCAGGAGGATTTCGAGCGAGCTTCGACGGCAGCGAGCGAGCTTTTGCAGAAGCGAGCGAGCTTGAAGCGAGCGATCAGCGAGAGCAGCGGAGAATTCAGAGAAAAGTGCAAATGATGTGCCCTATGAGTCCCTTATATAATGGGCCAACCGTCATCATGGGCCGGAAGTGAAGAGGCGCGACTCTTCATATACCATCATTACTTAAACTCCTCGAATCTCTAAACGTCACCTCATTAAAGCAGCTGTCGCCTCAGCACTCATGACGATTTATTGTCAGGCATCACCCCCGAGACGGCACCTGGCCCGTATGGCCAGGCCGCGTGGCAGCGACCACGCAATCAAATTATCAGCGATCGACCAGGTTACGTGCGACCACACGGGTGGCAGCGACCGCCTTCCCATCGGCCAAACGTCACATCTCAAACGGAGGTCAGAAGCGACTGACTCCAAACTCAACGAACAATAGGCGGCAGCGACCGTCAGTTCCCTTCCACAACTCGAATGCAGGGGGGCAACGATTCAAGCCCCAGCCCGCTCTCAAGCGACCTAGGCTTGGGGGGCAACTATTCTGGAGTGGCCCAATAAGCCCAACGAGACAGTCTAGCGCAACCTGCAGCAAGGGGGTGCTGCGCGCAGCAGCCAGGTGCAACCTGGGCCAGCGGCCCACTCGACCAAGGCCGGCCCAACGCGGCCCATCATCTACCTTGCTCCGCAAGATGCGGCCGATCCCGTAAATTGCGCAACGGCTAGAACGCCAGTCTTATATATACCACACCAGCATGTGGCTTCAGGTATGTTTTACTCACCTTGTGACCCTGCCCGTTGAAGCACCTCTGACTTGAGCGTTGGAGTGCCTTTGCAGGTACCACCCGCGTGCGGCTTACAACTCGGTCCCTCATCACAGCGACCGACCCACGTTATCAATAACAACCCATCGTATTGATCAGGTACGATCACATCATTTACAATAACTCATTACATATCACGTAGATTTATGAAATGCAACCCACTCGCGGGTATATGCATGAAGGTACCTTTTCACAAATCGTCGCTTAGCCACTCAGGCCTTATCATCACTTAGCCACTCAGGCCTCAAAACATCACTGGGTTTATGCATATGGGCATGAGACACTATGACATGCACCACTCACAATACACAAATACACAATTACTCAATTCATAGTCAACTATGTGACCCGTCACTTACCGGTTTGGGGATTAAAGGCACAGCACCTGTCATTTCATAATTCACACACAAATAACGTCACTTAGCCTTTTAGGCTTTAACATCACTTAGCCACTCAGGCCCCAAATGTCACTTACACATAAACATCATTCAACTCAAACATTAGCCACCGAGGGCAAAACGTCATTTGACTAGCCACCAAGGGCATCCTCGTCATTTACACATCAACATCATTAACTTTGGCCACTAGGGGCAAAACAGTCATTTTGACACCACCGTGTTAAAACTGTTGTTTATACACCAAAAGGGGTTTTTTAAAGCGTTCCACGTCATTTTTCAATGTCACTGGGACGATCACCGGGGACAGCCACTTGGGCGCCCACAAACAATCAGAAAATAACAATTTTTCATTTTAAAAATTAGACCCATAGGTGGACAACGTAAAAAGCTTCACGACACTTTTTGAATCGTTCAAAACGGACGTCTGAGTCAAAAGTTATGATAAAAATAAGTTTGGGAAAAATTAGACAACGTTCTGAAAATTGGCGCCTTAGGCGCCCAGGCAACACAGGCACCCAGCGCCCAGGCGCGCACAACACAACGCAACACAGCGCCACAGGCGCCCAGCGCCCAGGCGCGCACAACGCAACACAGACACGGGCGCCATGCGCCCAGGGAACAACAACGCGCGCACAGCGCAACACAAACAAGACACGGGCGCCTAGCGCCCAGGCGCAACAACGCAACACGCACGCCCCAGGCGCCCAGCGCCCAGGCGCGCCAGACACGCACAGCACACACTCCATCAGGCGCCCAGCGCCCTGCACAGGCACTCAGCGCCCAGAAAAACAGCAACACACCCAGAATTTGTTCAACAATTTCTTCAACACTAAAAATTGTTTTCTTAACAATTTTAAAGTATAAAACTCAAAATTTTCCAGCAACTAAACATACACATATTTTAATCAATTTCTCAAAAATTCAATTGGGCATTGTCTTCCCCATCCCCTTGGCGCCCTAGGCGCCTATACACCATCCATTCAATTTTGCGAACAACACAAGCAAATCCAACACAATTTCAGTTTCATGATCAATTCGAATGCCACAAGTCACTAACACAAACGCATACATATCAAGAATTTCAGTCTCATGATTAAGTCCACTTCGCATACATATGTACACATAATAACCAATTACCAACAATGCATCAAGAAACATCAAGAACTCATGTATTCCTCAATTCGCATACATCTATATATAAAAACCAACATCAACAATGCATCAAGAAATCTAGTCTAACCCTAGATTTAGAACCTATCATAGAATGTATTAGATAGAGTGATAGAGCTCCCCTAACCTCGAAATTGAAGAACGGAGGCTCCGGAGATAGTCACGTACAGGACCACAGCAACAAAATCAAGCTCCTTGCTCTTCCTTGTTTGCGACTTCTTCTCCTCTTCCTCTTCTCTCCTACGGCGCCTCCTTGCTCTCTCTCTATCGCACGCTCTTTTCTTTCTTTCTTGTTTTTCTCTTTTGATTTCGCAACCACTAGCAAAACCCTAACCCCCTATGCGCTACTCCACTTCGCATATGACAAGGATAATGGGCTTGGGCTTCTCACTTAGGCCCAAGTCCATTTGGTTTGGCACCTCCACTTTCTACCACTCCCCTACACACATTAGTATAAATTCTAATTAATTATAATACATCAAATAATTTAATTTAAATCCCCAATTACTTAATTAATTAAATTAATTAAATAATTTTTGGGTGTTACAATTGCACACGTGTCCATAGTGTCTCATAGCATGTGCATATTATGACGAATAGGCTTCGGCCTCTTAATGACGAAAAACAGTGACGATGTGCCCTAGTGGCTGACTTATGACGAGTATGGTACCATCATGCATATGCCCAGGCGTGGGTTGCATTTTCATGCGCATACATGTTTCGTGAATGGTGATATGAATTATGACTTTGGTTTGCGTGTAGTGACGATGAGGTTGATGATAATGACGATGTTGTATGATGGTTTGCTCATATTACTCTACTATAAGCTTGATTATGTTTTGTTGAAAATTCTCACCCCTTCTGCTTGGAATGTTGCTCTATTGTGGCAACGCAGCAGGTAACCACGAGTGAAGGACATGATGCCTTCCTTTATAGCCATTGGGATGTCTGTCGAGTCGCTCTCTGATACCGTGACACCTAGGGGGCGTGGTTGAAATTGTTATTTAAAAAAAAAATTGTTTAGTATTTGTATTGATGGTGTGAGGCGTGTTTGAGTGGTATTTAGTGAGTGTTGTTTTATTCCGCTGTGACGTAACTCTTGGAGTTCAATTTTTATGACGGGTGATGGTTGAAATTTTTATGATGATGATTGCGCAAACTTAATGAATGCAAGTTGACGTTCTTTTTGTTAATGACGATGTGGCATTTCCTTTCTATCAGTTAAATTAAATTTTGCGAAAGAGTTTTACTCTGATAAGTGACGTGTAAATTAAGGGATAGAAAGGGGGTGTTACATTAGTGGTATCAGAGCAGTTCGGTCTGTCCGGCCGGTGGTTGAGTCGTCGAGTTGAGTAGTATTCTAGTTTGTTACTCGTTTCTAAATTCTGTTCTTTGTTGCAGTGCGAGAATGGCAGGACGGAACGATGCTGCACTTGCTGCTGCTTTGCAGGCTATAGCTGAGGTTGTGGGTAACATACCCAATGCTATTGGTGATGGGACGCGTAGTTTGGCTACGTTCCAGCGTGAGAACCCTCCTACTTTTGAAGGCGGGTATAATCCTGATGGTGCCCTTGAGTGGCTAAGTGAGATGGAGCGGATCTTCCGCGTTATGGATTGCACCGATGCTTAGAAGGTTCGCTATGGCACACATATGTTGAAGAATGAGGCTTATGACTGGTGGAGGACGACTAGTCAGGGGTTGACGGCTGCCAATGAGGAGGTTACTTGGGCTGTGTTTGAGAGGGAATTCAAGAGAAAGTACTATCCGGAGGATGTCCGCGGGAAGAAGGAGGTTGAGTTTCTGAGACTTGAGCAAGGTAGCATGACTGTAACTGAGTATGCTGCAAAGTTTACTGAGCTGTCTAAGTTTTATCCTCATTATGATGGAGAGGGTGCTGAGTTCTCCAAATGCATCAAGTTTGAAAATGGGTTGCGTGCTGACATTAAGAGAGCCATAGGGTATCAGCAAATTAGTGTGTTTCCCTTGTTGGTTAATAGCGCCAGAATTTTTGAGGAGGACAATAATGCCTTCTCCAGAGTTATGAGGGAAAAGCAAAAGAACTTTTCGGGTCGTGGTAAGCCATATGAGGCGCCTGCTGGTAAGGGCAAAGGGAAGTTTGTTGATAAGTTTGTTGGTGGGTCTAAGCGAAGTGGGGGAGATGCTGCAGCCGGTGTTACTTGTTACACGTGTGGGAAAGTGGGCCATAAAAGTCCAGATTGCCCAAGTGGGGATAAGAAGAGATGTTATCGGTGTGGGAAAGAGGGGCATATATCTTCCGGCTGTGATAAGAAAGAGGTGGTATGCTTTAATTGTGGGGAGAGTGGTCATATCAGTACTCAGTGCTCAAAACCCAAGAAGGAGAAGTCTTTTGGGAAGGTGTTCGCTCTGGCTGAGTCTGACGTGGTGAATGAGATTCGAGGTACGTGCTATATCAATAATTTTCCTCTTATTGCTATTGTTGATACTGGTGCTACCCATAGTTTTATTGCTGCCGCATGTGTTGAGAAACTGAGTCTTGTTTTATCTGATATGTTGAGAGAGATGGTTATCGATACTCCAGCCAAGGGTTCGGTAACTACCTCCGTTGTTTGTGCGAAATGTCCTGTATCTATTTATGGTAGAGAATTTTTAGTTGATTTGATCTGTTTGCCGCTGAGTGGGATGGATGTCATTCTGGGTATGGACTGGTTAGTTGATAATCATGTTCATATCAACTGTCGCGAAAGGTTCGTGAGTTTTGCTTCGCCGGGAGAGAAGTCTGGTTTGCTATCTGCGGGTCAGCTGCATAGGGTGATGAAAGAAGAGGTTCAGCTGTTTTCTCTGTTAGCGTCGTTGTCTGCTGAGAGCCAAGCGAATATTGAGGAGTTGCAGGTGGTGTGTGAGTTTTCTGAGGTGTTTCCTGACGAGATTCCGGATATACCACCAGAGAGGGAGGTGGAGTTTACTATTGATCTAGTCCCTGGCACTAAGCCTGTGTCAATGGCACCATATAGAATGTCTGCGTCTGAGTTGGCAGAATTGAAAAAGCAACTTGAAGATTTGTTAGAGAAGAAGTTTGTAAGACCGAGTGTGTCGCCGTGGGGAGCTCCAGTGCTGCTGGTGAAAAAGAAAGATGGTAGTATGAGGTTGTGTGTAGACTATCGTCAATTGAATAAAGTTACAATCAAGAACAAGTATCCGTTACCGAGGATCGACGACTTGATGGATCAGTTGGTGGGTGCTAAAGTATTCAGCAAGATTGATTTAAGGTCTGGTTATCATCAGATCAAGGTAAAAGATGAAGACATCCAGAAGACGGCGTTTAGGACAAGATATGGGCACTATGAGTATTCCGTAATGCCTTTCGGTGTGACTAATGCGCCGGGGGTATTCATGGGGTACATGAACCAAATCTTTCGTGAGTATCTGGACAAGTTTGTGGTGGTTTTCATTGATGATATTCTAATTTATTCTAAGTCAGAAGAGGAACATGCGGAACATCTGAGGTTGGTGTTAAAAATCCTGAGGGATCGAAAGTTATATGCGAAGTTGTCCAAGTGTGAGTTTTGGTTGAAAGAAGTCAGTTTTCTCGGTCACGTGATTTCTAGTGAGGGAATTGCGGTGGATCCTTCCAAAGTTGATGCAGTGTTGCAGTGGGAGTCTCCAAAGTCAGTTACTGAAATAAGGAGTTTTCTGGGATTGGCTGGCTATTATAGAAGATTCATTGAGGGGTTTTCGAAGTTGGCTCTGCCATTGACTCAATTAACTTGCAAGGGCAAGGCTTTTGTTTGGGATGACCGATGTGAAGAAAGTTTCAATGAGCTGAAGGGGAGGTTGACTACGTCTCCAGTGTTGACCCTACCTAGTCCGGTTGAGCCGTTTGTAGTATACTGTGATGCTTCCAAGATGGGTTTGGGTGGTGTGCTTATGCAGAATGGGAAAGTGGTCGCTTATGCGTCGAGGCAATTGAGAATTCATGAGAAGAATTACCCCACTCATGACTTAGAACTTGCTGCTGTGGTGTTTGCATTGAAAATTTGGAGACATTATTTGTATGGATCGAGATTTGAAGTGTTCAGTGATCACAAGAGTCTTCGGTATCTGTTCGATCAGAAAGAATTGAATATGAGGCAGCGCCGGTGGTTAGAGCTATTAAAAGATTATGATTTTGAATTGAGTTATCACCCAGGTAAAGCTAATGTGGTTGCAGATGCTGAGTCGGAAGACCTTGCGTATGCCGGCATTGATGGCTAGAGAGCTTGAGTTGATTGAGCAATTCAGGGACATGAGCTTAGTTTGTGAAGTTACACCTCAGAGTGTCAGATTGGGTATGTTGAAAATTGGCAACGATTTTATGGCTAGTATCCGGGAAGCGCAGAAGTTAGACGTGAAATTGGTTGATCTGATGGGTGGGATTGATCAGTCCGAGAATAAGGACTTTGAGATAGATGTGCAGAATGTATTGAGATATCGGGGAAGAATTTGTGTTCCTGAAGACGAGGAAATGAGAAAGGCAATTCTCGAGGAAGGCCACAGAAGTAAGTTGAGTATCCATCCTGGAGCGACAAAGATGTATCAAGATCTGAAAAAGATGTTCTGGTGGCCTGGGTTGAAGCGCGACGTGGCGCAGTTTGTGTATTCATGTCTGACCTGTCAGAAATCGAAGGTCGAGCATCAAAAACCTGCGGGGATGATGCAGCCGTTGAATGTTCCAGAGTGGAAGTGGGATAGTATTTCCATGGATTTCGTGACTGGGTTACCCAATACGGTGATAGGGCATGATTCGATTTGGGTGGTTGTGGATAGATTGACGAATTCTGCTCATTTCATTCCTGTCGGCATTAAGTATCCGGTGTCGAGATTGGCCAGAGATCTATATTCAGGTGATTGTGAAGCTGCATGGCGTTCCTTTGTGCATTGTGTCGGATAGAGACCCAAGGTTCACGTCGGACTTTTGGAGTAGTCTGCAGAAGGAGTTGGGTTCGAAGTTGAGGTTGAGTTCAGCTTATCATCCTCAAACTGATGGGCAGACAGAGAGGACGATTCAATCGTTGGAGGATTTGTTGAGGTCATGTGTTCTAGAGCAGGGAGGTGCGTGGGATACTCATCTTCCATTGATCGAGTTTTACCTACAACAACAGTTATCATTCCAGTATCGGGATGGCGCCGTTTGAGGCGTTGTATGGTCGGAGGTGCAGGACTCCGGTGTGTTGGTATGAGACTGGGGAAAGTTTAGTGCTTGGACGTGAGCTAGTCAGAGAAACTACTGAGAAAGTAAAGGTGATCCGGGAGAAAATGAAAGCATCGCAGAGTAGACAGAAAAGCTACCATGATAGGAGAAGGAAAGATTTAGAATTTGAAGCTGGTGACCACGTGTTCCTGAGGGTCACACCGATGACTGGTGTTGGGCGGGCGCTGAAATCGAAGAAGTTGACCCCTCGATTCATCGGGCCGTATCAGATTACGGAGAGAGTTGGAAATGTTGCTTATCGGGTGGCCTTGCTACCTAATCTTTCGAACTTGCACGACGTGTTTCACGTGTCGCAGCTTCGGAAGTATGTTGCAGATCTGTCTCATGTGATTCAACTAGATGATGTGGAGGTGCGGGACAATCTCACTGTGGAGACCATGCCTGTACGAATTGAGGATCGTGAAGTGAAGACCTTACGAGGTAAGGAGATCAATCTGGTGAAGGTCGTTTGGTGTGGAGCAGCTGGTGAGAACCTGACGTGGGAATTGGAAAGTAAGATGAAAGAAGCCTATCCAGAGTTATTTGATTCAGGTAATTTCGAGGACGAAATTCTCTAAGTGGGGGAGAGTTGTAACGCCCTAAAATAATTTAATTAATTAATTAAGTTATTTGAGGGATTACAATATTTATCTAAGTGGAATAATGATGTTGGAATTTATTTGATTCAGGGGGTATCTAACTAAGTAAATAAGGTGGTGCAATAAGGGCCCAAGTCAATTAGTGACCCAAGCCCATTCCTAAAACCCCAAAAACCTAAGAGGAGTGTCTCATTCCACAAGAAAGAAAGAAAGCAACGATACAGGGAGAGGGAGAAGGAGGCTCGCGGCGTGAAGGGAAGAGGAAGGAAGGAGAAGAGTTTCTCTCAAGTTTTCCTTAGGTAATGAGTTGTTGATCCTTTCCTTTCCATTTTTCTTCCTTCTTCTAGTGTTGTAGTTTTCAATCCTTCATTCTCAATTGTTGTTGTTCTCCATGGTCCTTAGTGAGGCCACGATTTGCGAAGGAGAGGAGGAAGGGCTGCTGCGTTTTTGGTGGCTTGGGCGTGGCTAGGTTCTTCGGTTCTCAAGGTTTTGGCTCGTTGTGTTGCTGGGTTTTGTACGTGACTCCTTCGTCGTTGTTCCGGATCATACAATTCGAAGTAAGGGTGAGCGTTTCAATTGAATGTAATTGGGTATGTGGTAGTTTTATGGGGCTTGGTGTTGTGATGATTTTGTGATGCATATGTAAAATTTATGGAGGATAGGATTAATTGTAGTGTTATTTTGATGGATTGTGGATGTTGATATGCGATTTACCCTTGTGAGATGATCTGTTGAATTTCGAATTTTTGGTGAATTTGGTGTGGTTGATAGCGAATTCATGGGTATGGTGATGGGGTGTATGAATGAGTAAATTGGGATTTAACTAGGAGATGTGAAAGTTAATTGATATGCTTATACTTAGTTGAAATAATACCAAGACATTGAGAATAAAATAGTGTTGCTGTTAGCTGTTTAGCCAAATAAAATGTTGCTGTCCACCCATTAAAAGTGTTGCTGGTTGCTGTTTGTTAAGATAAACTGTTGCTGTTTGCACAGAAAATGTTGCTGTATATCAATGGATAGGGTAGCTGTTGCTGTTATCAAAAATATAATGTTGCTGTTTGCAGAATGGATATGTTGCTGTTTATCATTTAAAGTGCTGCTGTTTGCTGCTTTGTCAAAATAAAATGCTGCTGTTGCAGAACAAAAAAATGTTGCTGTTTATTCCTTGAAAGTGCTGCTGTTTGTTGTTTCTCAAAATAAAATGCTGCTGTTGCAGAGTAAAAATGTTGCTGTTTCTGTTTGTCAAAATAAAATGTTGCTGTCTTGCTGTTTTCTAAAATAAAAATACTGCTGTTTTTCCACTTTGAAAATGGGATGTTTCTCTCAATTTAATTGTGATGTTTCCTAAGCATGAAAATGCGATGTTTGTCCAAAAGTTAAACAAGTTGTTACTCGAATTTCTAAATAGGTTGTCACTTAAATTGTTAATGTGTGTAGTTACTTAAACTTAAATGGTTTACCACTTAGATTTTCAATGTGTAGCTTCTTAAATTTAAATGTTTTGTCACTTAAATTTTAATGTATTGTTATTTAAGATTTAAGGATGTTGTTACTCCAATTTTGAATGTGATGTTTATGAAGAAGTGTGATATTATTATGGTGATTATGACGAGTACACTCTATGAGTGTTCTATGACGACGATGACGAGTACTCCGGGTGAGTTGAATTGGTGATTGCACATGTGTCCATAGTGTCTCATAGCATGTGCATATTATGACGAATAGGCTTCGGCCTCTTAATGACGAAAACAGTGACGATGTGCCCTAGTGGCTGACTTATGACGAGTATGGTACCATCATGCATATGCCCAGGCGTGGGTTGCATTTTCATGCGCATACATGTTTCGTGAATGGTGATATGAATTATGACTTTGGTTTGCGTGTAGTGACGATGAGGTTGATGATAATGACGATGTTGTATGATGGGTTGCTCATATTACTCTACTATAAGCTTGATTATGTTTTGTTGAAAATTCTCACCCCTTCTGCTTGGAATGTTGCTCTATTGTGGCAACGCTGCAGGTAACCGCGAGTGAAGGACATGATGCCTTCCTTTATAGCCATTGGGATGTCTGTCGAGTCGCTCTCTGATACCGTGACACCTACGGGGCGTGGTTGAAATTGTTATTTAAAAAAAAAATAAATAAATTGTTTAGTATTTGTATTGATGGTGTGAGGCGTGTTTGAGTGGTATTTAGTGAGTGTTGTTTTATTCCGCTGTGACGTAACTCTTGGAGTTCAATTTTTATGATGGGTGATGGTTGAAATTTTTATGATGATGATTGCGCAAACTTAATGAATGCAAGTTGACGTTATTTTTGTTAATGACGATGTGGCATTTCCTTTCTATCAGTTAAATTAAATTTTGCGAAAGAGTTTTACTTTGATAAGTGACGTGTAAATTATGGGATAGAAAGGGGGTGTTACAGGACCGATGAGAGAGTCTGCTACCGTTGTGGTAAAAGGGGTCATATGGCGAACGAGTGTAAAGTCAAGGATGTTGTGTGCTTCAACTGTGGTGAATCTGGGCACATTAGTACAAAGTGTACAAAGCCGAAGAAGGAAAGGTCTAGTGGGAAAGTGTTTGCATTAGCAGGAGAGGAGCCTGATGAGGGAGATGGTCTTATTAGAGGTATGTGTTTCATTAACGGTACTTCTCTGAAATCTCTTATTGATACTGGTGCTACCCATTGCTTTGTATCTGTTGATTGTTGTAAAAGATTGGGTCTTGTTTTATCTGCTATGTGTGGGGATATGGTTGTCGATACTCCTGCGAAGGGGTCGGTGATTACGTCCCAGGTGTGTTCTCAGTGTCCCGTGTCGATCTTCGGCAGGGACTTTATTGTGAATTTTGTTTGCTTGCCGTTGAGAGGGCTGGATGTAATCTTGGGCATGGACTGGTTAGAGAATAACCACGTCCATATCAACTGTCGTAGCAAGTCGGTTAGTTTGGGGGAAGAAGATTCTATTTTTGGTATCTGCTGGTCAGTTGAAGAAGTTGAGGAAAGAAGGAGTTCAGCTATATTCGTTGATGGCATCGTTGTCTGCTGAGAGTCAGGCTGTTATTGAAGAACTGCAAGTGGTACGCGAATTTCCTGAGGTTTTTCCTGACGAAATTCCGGGTGTGCCACCGGAGAGGGAGGTTGAGTTTTCGATTGATCTGGTACCTGGTACGAGGCCTGTGTCTATGGCACCGTACAGGATGTCGGCGTCTGAATTGACTGAGTTGAAGGCGCAACTCGAAGAATTGCTTGAGAAAAAGTTCGTGAGACCGAGTGTATCACCGTGGGGAGCTCCGGTATTGTTAGTGAAGAAGAAAGATGGGAGCATGAGGTTGTGTGTAGACTATCGTCAGTTGAATAAGGTGACTATCAAGAACAAGTATCCGCTTCCGAGGATCGACGATTTGATGGATCAGTTAGTGGGTGCCTGTGTTTTCAGCAAAATTGATTTGAGGTCCGGATATCATCAGATTAAAGTGAAGGATGAAGATGTTCAGAAGACAGCGTTCAGGACAAGGTATGGGCATTATGAATATTCAGTGATGCCGTTCGGTGTGACCAATGCACCTGGTGTATTTATGGAATATATGAATCGTATTTTCCATAATTACCTAGATCGGTTTGTGGTGATCTTCATAGATGACATTCTAGTTTATTCTAAGTCGGAGGAAGAGCATGCTGAGCATCTGAAGTCGGTATTGGAAGTTCTGAAAGAGAAAAAGCTGTATGCTAAGTTATCAAAGTGTGAGTTCTGGCTGAAAGAGGTGAGTTTCCTTGGGCACGTGATTTCTGGTAATGGTATTACAGTTGATCCGGCAAAAATAGAAGCAGTGTTGGAGTGGGAGGCTCCGAAATCCGCAACAGAGATCAGAAGCTTTTTGGGTTTGGCTGGGTACCACAGGAGGTTCATCGAGGGCTTTTCCAAGTTGGCCCTTCCGTTGACTCAGTTGACTTGTAAGGGTAAAGTTTTCGTTTGGGATGCTCGGTGTGAGGAAAGTTTTATGGAACTGAAAAAGAGATTGACAACGTCGCCTGTTTTGACGTTGCCTAATCCGGAGGAACCGTTTGTTGTATATTGTGACGCTTCGAAGATGGGTCTTGGTGGTGTGCTGATGCAAGATGGGAAAGTCGTTGCGTATGCGTCGAGGCAGTTGCGGGTTCACGAGAAAAATTACCTTACGCATGATTTGGAATTGGCTGCTGTGGTATTTGTGCTTAAGATTTGGAGACACTATCTTTATGGTTCGAGGTTTGAGGTGTTCAGTGATCATAAGAGTCTGAAATATCTGTTCGACCAGAAGGAGTTGAATATGAGACAGCGTCAGTGGTTGGAGCTCTTGAAGGATTATGACTTCGGTTTGAATTATCATCCCGGCAAAGTTAATGTCGTGGCTGATGCATTAAGCCGGAAGTCTTTGCATATGTCGGCAATGATGGTGAAGGAATTAGAGTTGATCGAGGAATTCCGAGATCTGAGTTTTGTAAAATGACACCTCGCAGTGTCAAGCTGGGAATGCTAAAGATCGATAATGACTTTCTGGGCAGCATCAGAGAGGCTCAGAAGTCAGATGTCAAATTGGTAGATTTAATTAATGGGGTTGGCCAATCTGAAGATGAAGATTTCAAATTGGATTCTCGTGGTGTGTTGAGGTTCCAGGGTAGGATCTGTGTTCCGGATGATGCAGAGATGAGAAAGGAAATTTTGGAGGAGGGTCACCGTAGCAAGTTGAGTATCCATCCTGGAGCGACAAAAATGTATCAAGATCTGAAAAAGATGTTTTGGTGGTATGGCATGAAGAGAGATGTGGCGCAGTTTGTGTATGCCTGTTTGACCTGTCAAAAGTCGAAGGTTGAACATCAGAAGCCTGCAGGGATAATGCAACCGTTGGAAGTTCCAGAATGGAAGTGGGATAGCATTGCGATGGATTTTGTGACGGGATTGCCGAACACAGTTAGGGGTCATGACGCTATTTGGGTGATCGTTGATAGGTTAACGAAGTCTGCCCACTTTATTCCTATTAATGTCACTTATCCGGTGTCGAGGTTGGCAGAGGTTTATGTCAAAGAAATTGTGAAGTTGCACGGTGTTCCGAAGAGTATTGTGTCAGATAGGGATCCGAGGTTCACTTCTGAGTTTTGGACGGGTTTGCAGAAGGTATTGGGTTCAAAGTTGAAAATGAGTTCAGCATATCATCCTCAGACAGATGGTCAGTCAGAGAGGACAATTCAGTCGTTAGAAGATTTGTTGAGGGCTTGTGTCTTGGAACAAAGGGGTTCATGGGATTCATACCTTGCGTTGATTGAGTTTACCTATAACAACAGTTACCATTCTAGTATCGGGATGGCACCGTTTGAAGCATTATATGGTCGAAAGTGTAGAACAACGTTGTGTTGGTATGAGTCGGGGGAGAGTGAAGTGTTGGGACCGGAGATTGTCCGGGAGACTACAGAGAAAATCAAAATGATCCGTGAAAAGATGAAAGCTTCGCAGAGTCGTCAGAAGAGTTATCATGACAACCGGTGTTGGTCGAGCGTTGAAGTCGAAGAAGCTCATTCCTCGCTTTGTTGGTCCTTATCAGATTTCTGAGAGAATCGGAAATGTGGCTTATAGGGTGGCTTTACCGCCAAATCTTTCGAATTTGCACGACGTGTTTCATGTGTCGCAACTTCGGAAGTATGTTTCGGATCCATCTCATGTGATCCATATGGATGATGTAGAGGTGCGGGATAATCTCACTGTGGAGACGATGCAGTACGGATTGAGGATCGTGAAGTGAAAGTGCTTAGAGGCAGAGAGATTGCATTAGTGAAAGTGGTTTGGCTAGGAGCTACCGGTGAGAGTATGACTTGGGAACTAGAGAGCAAGATGCGAGAGTCCTACCGAGAGTTGTTTGATCAGGTAAATTTCGAGGACGAAATATTCTAAGTGGGGGAGAGTTGCAACACCCTAAATATTTAATTAATTTATTTAATTAAGTATTTAGGAATTTATTTAATTTATTGGGTATAATTTAATTAATTAAAATTATATTAATTTTGTGGTGGTATTAGGAAAAGGAGGCGCCACTTGGATGAGCTGGGCTTAAGTGAAAAGCCCAAGCCCATGATCCAAGTGGCATGCGAATAGCTAGTGAGGCTAGGTTTTGGTGCCTCATTCGCAAATTGAGAGAAAGAGAATAGAGAGAAGAGTGAGAGCGCCGTTGGAGAGGAGAAGAGTAGTCGCGACTCAAAGAGGGGCAAGGGACGTGACCTGTTGCTGTGGTTCTGTTCGTGTCTGTCTCTAGGGCTTCCGTTCTTCAAATTCGAGGTAAGGGGAGTTCTATCAATTTTTATAATAATTCGTATGATAGGTTTTAAGTAGGGATAGCTTAGATCTAATCCGTGAGTATGAATTATGCGTGATTTCGTGTTGTTGTTACGATTAGCATGTTGTTTGATGAATTCGTTGCTCAAAGATCCGTTGTTAGTGTTTGGGCGCCTAGGGCGCCATGTGTGTGCTCGTGATGTTGCTGAAATTTGTGCTGAATTTCGTGTTGCTGGAAGTGTACAGGGCGCCAGGCGCCAATGGGCGATGTGCGCCGTGTTGCGTATTGTGTGTGTTGTGTGTGCCTAAATGGGATTTTCGGGTGCAATTCAATTTCTGGGCATATTTTACCGTGCCATATTTTGTATTTACCTGCCCAAATTCAATTTTAAGCGTTTTGGCTCGAGTGGTTTTATCTTTGCACGTGTAATTCTGAAGTTGTCTCATTGGGTGTTGCTTGTGTGTGCGTAAATGTGATTTTTGGGTGCAATTCAATTTCTGGGCATATTTTACCGTGCCATATTTTGTATTTACCTGCCCAAATTCAATTTTAAGCGTTTTGGCTCGAGTGGTTTTATCCTTGCACGTGTAATTCTGAAGTTGTCTCATTGGGTGTTGCTTGTGTGTGCGTAAATGGGATTTTTGGGTGCAACTCAATTTCTGGGCATATTTTACCGTGCCATATTTTGTATTTACGTGACCAAATTCAATTTTAAGCATTTTGGCTCGAGTGGTTTTATTTTTGCACGCGTCAATTTTGGAGTTGTCTCGGTGTGTGTTGTGTGTGCGCGTTGCGTGTTGCCAGGCGCTGGGCGCCAATGGCGCCAGTGCGTGTGTGTGTTGCGTGTTGCTGGGCGCCAGGTGCCAGGCGCTGGGCGCCCAGGGCGCCATTTTTCAGGATGTTCCCAAATTTTTATGAAAACTGTTTTCGCTATATCTTTTGACTCGGACATCCGTTTTAAACGTTTCAAAAAGTGTTGGGAAGCTTTTCCAGTTGTCTACCTGTGTGTCTTATGTTTAAAAATAAAAACTTATTATTTTTCTGGTGGCTTCTATAATGACGATGATGCCCTTAGTGGCTAGTTAAATGACGTTTTGCCCTTAGTGGCCAATATTATTGATGATGATGTGTAAATGACGATGATGCCCCTAGTGGCTAGTTAAATGACCTTTTGCCCTTAGTGGCTAATGTTGTTGATAATGATGTGTAAATGACGATGATGCCCTTGGTGGCTAGTAAATGACGTTTTTGCCCTCAGTGGCTATTGTTTGAATTGATGATGTTTATGAATAAGTGACGATGAAAATAAGTGACGTTGAGGCCCAAAAGGCTAAGTGACGATAAGGCCCAAAAGGCTAAGTGACGTTGTTGTGTGTAATTATGAATTGACAGGTGTTGTGCCTCTTATTTGGCAAATTGGTAAATGACGGGTCACATAGTTGACCGTGATTGTGTGTTTGTGCGTGGTGCATGTTATAGTGTCTCATGCATCCCATATGAATAAGTCCAGTGACGTTTGAGGCCCAAAAGGCTAAGTGACGATGAGGCCCAAAAGGCTAAGCGACGTTTGTGAAAAGGTACCTCATGCATATGCCCGCGAGTGGGTTGCATTTCATATACCTACATGACATAGTGATGAGTTATTGTAGTGATGTAATTGATGATTGTGATGTGGTTACTCTAGTGATGTGACTCTGACTTATTATTTATCATATGATTTATTATATGGATTGAATTGGACTCACCCTTCTGTTTGAATGTTACCCCTATGCGGTAACGTGCAAGTGATCACGAGTGAAGACCTAGGTATCTTCACTAATTTTGAGTCGGGTCGTCATGCTCTGATACGTAGCACTAAGGGGGGAAACGAACTTGATGTTTATGAATGATTTCGGTTGTTATGTCTTAGTTGACGATTCTGTTTTATTTTGTTATTCCGCTGCGTAGTTGGTTTTATTGACGTTAAGTTTTATTTGCGATGATAGCTGTGGTTTTGAGGCTTTCCTTTTAGTGACGTGCTACGTGATGCATGATTATTGTGTTTGAGCTGTTTTATTGAGAAGCGTTGTTTTATTGAAGTATGTGTAACATTCCTCGTGCGAAATAATTTTTTTTGAACTCCGATTTTTACAAACAAATTAACGGGTAGAAAAGGGGTGTTACACATACACTTTAGCGTTACGGGTAGACGCTACAGTGCTGCACACACGCACCCCGACACACACGGCATACACTATAGCGTTACGGGTAGACGCCACAGTGCTGCACACACACATTAACACACTCACGGCATACACTACAGCGTTACGGGCAGACGTTACAGTGCTGCACACACGCACCCAATGCACTGATCATCCTACAATCCTCATGCCCAGCCTTAGTACAACTGATGCACCCCCAACTTAGCTTCTACAACTACCCTAAATTTTTAGTAAAAATTTGGCGACTCCCATGGTCCACCACACTAGCTTAGCTGCCCACATCTCTAGGATCACTAAGTTCCACTGGTTAATGTTTTAAGTGTGGAAGCAAGATTGTACTAATTTGATCACCACAGGGGTATTATTCGCTCAGTTCTCCCGAATCATTACTAAGTTTGCTCAACTGTCTCTTTTCTTTTTTTTTTAAGTAGGAAATTCACCACATGACTGCATTTTTTTCCTGATACTAACACTGACAATAGGTCCTCCCCCCCACTTAAACATAGCAGTGTCCTCACTGATTAATTTAGGGGAAGACCTATTTACAAAGACTAAGACTAAAACAAAAATAAAATTAAAAATAAACCTACGAAACTACAACTACTAAAGGAAACACAAGGTGCACAATCAAATAAAGCAAAAGAGAAGGGACAGATAAAAAATAACCTGGAGGTGAGTAGACTACTCAACCGCGTCCAGAGTCTGGAGGAGGCGCCTGAAAGATGTCCGCCTCAGGATCCAACTGCTCTCCCCGCTGCACCATGCACATAGCTCTGTACATGTTTCTCATCCCTACTTCCATCCGCTCCTGTCTGGCTGCAGAAACACTGATTGTGACTAAATGCATCCTAAAGCACCTAATCTAGGAAAAATAATGCGAAAAATTAAAAAGATAAGGATTGAGAAACTTGGGTTGCCTCCCAAGAAGCGCTTGTTTATCGTCTATAGCTTGACGTTGCAATTCCACACTCTCAAGGTGGAATATATGACACGAAGAACACATCATCCTTCTTCTTCCGTTTATGAGGCAGGAAATTCATGAACTTGAGGTACAAATTCATATGCTTCCATACCCTCTCAAGGTGAAGGATGATGAACAAAGCATAGAAGGAGTCTAAATATCGATCAAGCTCTTCACTCCCATATTCCTTGCTTCTCAAAGGATGAGTAGGAAAACTGATTTTTTGGGTGATTTCTTGTTGGATTTCCACACCTTCCCAAGATTGAGAATTTTTAGCTTCCTTCCAAACAAGAGGATCCTCACGTTCAATTCTTTTTTCTTCCCCATCTTTGTTTTTCTCCCATGATTCTTCTATTAGTAAGCCATTTTCTTCTTGTTCTGAAATTTGAAAAAGTGGTTGTTCATCTGCTAACCAGTCATCCGCTAACCAGAGATATGATTTGTGAATAACTATCCACTCTGGCTCCTCAAGAATTTTAGGTTGAGCCAACCAAGGATGACACCCAGTAATGAGTACCCATTCTGGCTCACAAGAGCAGTACACAAGATCCTTTCCACAAATATCACAATATGAGTGTGTCTCACAATTACCAGTTAAATGTGGTCCTCCACAACAACAACAACAAAGTTGCGGTAGTATGGACTCCATGATTTACAAAATATTCACCTGGCTTTCATAGAATCAAGGGAGTAAAAGTGGTAACAAGATAAAAACAATATGTATAAACTAAAAAGAAATAAGAAAACTAAAAACAACCTAAAGTATGTACGGGTTCAAATTAGTTGTTGCCTTCGAATTACTAGTAAATGTAATTTCGATCCCCGACAACGGCGCCAAAAACTTGTTAACTTTTCGGCAAGTGTACCGAATCGTGCAAGTAATAAAACCGGTAAGTACCGGGATATCGTCCTCAAGGATCGAAGTTTAATTTACTAAGACGTTAACAACAGCAAATGGAGACCAATTTGAAAGGGGTTTGTTTGATAATTGTTGAGCTATGAAGCTTGAAGGTAAAGCAATAAAATATTTTTGGGTTTTGATTACGAGCAACTGACGTTTGGGGAAGAATATGATGAGAAGATGCTAGGGATGAATGCCTTTCAATTTCATGCTATTGTCACTGATTTATTTCCGAAAGATAATCTCTCTCTCATTTGCTATTGAATCCACAATCCTAACCAAGCCCTAATCCCTTAGGTGAATAGTCCTTTGTTGATTAATAAAAGTCCTAATTCCTTAAGCACATCTACTAACAACAAGCAATAACAACGAGGATTCGCAACATACATCAATTCATAGATTAGTCCTAAGCTACAAATTGAAGGAATTGAAATTCAAACATTCTAACGATAAAATTCCCATTTGATCATTGAATAAAGATAAGTTCTTCAATTTTCCAATCATAGAAATGTTTAAGCCCAGAAAATCAATTCACAAATGATGAAAGAACATGAAGAACATCAATTTAAATCAGCAACAATAGCACTACATTAAAATTTATCCATCCCTAACATTGGGGTTTAGTTACACATGATAAAAGGAGAGAAAAAGGGAGAATTACAAGTTGAAGGTGAAGATGAATGCATTAGAATCCTCAATTCTTGTTCCCAAGTCTTGATTCTTCACTTGCCGTCAGCTGGAAGGAGCTCTCTTCGCGTGCTAGGGTTTCCCCAAATGTCCAAAAAGTGCCCCCCCCCCTCCAAAAAACTCGTCTGTCCCTTGATTTAATGTGTTTCCAGTATTTTGCGCTTCACTCGCGCTCCCAGCGCCACTTAAGCGCAGATGAGGACGCTACAGTGCAGTTTTCGCGCCTCAGTGGCGCCTCGCGCGCAACTGCAGCGGAAATTGGCAGGGACTTCTGATTTTCTGCACTCTGTAACACCCCCTTTCTACCCTTTTATTTTAATTTAGAAAATCAGAGTTCAAAATTCATTTTTGATTTCACCACGAGGGTGTCACACATGCGTCAAAATAAAACCTCAAGTCTCAAATAAAATAGTACGTCGTCAAAGGTGCAATACATAGCACTCCACAATAGGGGAACCTCAAAACATCGAAAACTACGTCATAAAAACCAACGACAACTCAGCGGAAAAATAAATCAGCCCATCATCAGTATAAAAATCTAACTACATCAGCAAAACATCAAATACATCCCCCCAGGTGCTACGTATCAGAGCATGACGACTTGACCCAAGAAGTGAAGCTAAGACCTTCACTGGGAATCACCTGCACGTTACCAACACAGGGGTAACATTCAAACAGGAAAGGGTGAGCATCATTTCAATCCATATAATAGAAAATATGATAAGTACTAATCGTAGGCTACGCACTAGAGCAAACTGCGTCCAAAACACTAAATGTTCACATCACAATCGTCATTCACATCAATCACAATAACTCATTTCATGTCATGTAGGCATATGAAATGCAACCCACTCGCGGGCATATGCATGAGGTACCTTTTCACAAACGTCGCTTAGCCCTTAAGGCCTCATCGTCACTTAGCCACTCAGGCCTCAAAAACGTCACTGGGTTTATGCATATGGGCATGAGACACTATGACATGCACCACTCACAACACACAATTACACAAATACCCAAATCATAGTCAACTATGTGACTCGTCACTTACCGGTTGCTCACAAGGAGCGCAGCACCTGTCAAATCCACAATCAATACACAACGTCACTTGGTCATTTAGACCTTAACATCACTTAGCCTTTCGGGCCTCAAACGTCACTGGGTTTTCATCGTCACTTATACAATAAATATCATCAGCTCAAACAATAGCCACTGAGGGCAAAAACGTCATTTACTAGCCACCAAGGGCATCATCGTCATTTACACGTCATTATAATTCATATTAGCCACGGAGGGCAAAACAGTCATTTAACTAGCCACTAGGGGCATCATCGTCAAAATCATCATTTTTGACACCACTTCGTTAAAAATCACTGGTCGTACTCAAAAGAGAGTTTTTAAAGACACCAAAAATACCTTTGCATTGTCACAGCAACGGCCACCGGGAACAGCCACTTGGGGCGCCTCAGTAACCTTCTGAAATTATAAATTTTTATTTCAAAAAGGGAACACACAGATAGGCAACGGAAAATGCTTCACAACGCTTTTTGAAAATAGCGAAAACAGTTTTCGAAAATAATTTGGAACATCCTGAAAACTGGCGCCATGGGCACCCAGCGCCCAGGCACCTGGCGCCCAGCGCCTAGCATAGTGCAACACACGCACGCACACACCCGGGCGCTCAGCGCCTGGCGCCCAGCGCCTTGGCGCAACACACACGCACACGCGCACAGCCGGGCGCTCAGCGCCCAGCGCCTTGGCGCAACACACACACACGCGCATGGGCGCTCAGCGCCCAGCGCTGGCACCCAGCGCCCAGCCACACAGAATTTGGAAACACCCAGGCGCCTTAGGCGCCCTTACAGCAACACAACCCAGAATTTCCAGCAACTTTTAAAACACCAAAAATTGATTTTTTAGCAATTTAACACACCAAAATTTTTATATTTTTCAGCACTCAAAATGGCACTTGATTTAATCAATTTCTCAAAAATTCCTTTGGGCACTATCATCACCATCACCTTGGCGCCCTAGGCGCCTATGCACACACCCACCCAAATTGCGAAACCTCAAGCATTCTAACATACCAAATCGTAATTTCATGAATACACAAATGCCAAAAATCATCAAACAAACGCATAGGTCGCATTCACCCCAATGTTCAAATCCAACAATTAATTCGTATATAGGCATACACATGTATATATATATATATATATATATGAAATCATCATCACGGGCAAACCAAGAACATCAAGAAACATAAAAGAACACCAAGAACAACATGGATCTAGTATAAACCTTAGATCTAGGACCTATCATGAGATCTATTAGATGGAAGGATAGAGCTCCCCTAACCTTTCAAAAAGAAGAATTCGAGCCTTAGGATGCAGTCACCAACAGAGCCTCAGCAACAATGTAGGTCTCCTCCCTCCTTGATCTTCGAATTCTCTTCTCTCTTGGCCGCCCTTGCTCTCTCTTTCTCGCGCTCCCCTCTTTCTCTTTTCCTCTCTCTTTCGCGAATTGCCACAAAACCCTAGCCTCCAACTAACCTAGCCACTTCGCATACTTGTGGATCATGGGCTTGGGCCTTTCACTTAAGCCCAAGTCATGCAAGTGGCGCCTCCACTCCCTCCTAATACCACCAAAATTAATAAAATTTTAATTAATTAAATTATATCAAATAAATTAATTTAAATTCCCAAATACTTAATTAAATAAATTAATTAAATATTTTAGGGTGTTTCAACTCTCCCCCACTTGGAATAATTTCGTCCTCGAAATTTACCTGATCAAATAATTCTGGGTAGGACTCTCGCATCTTGCTCTCTAGCTCCCAAGTCATACTCTCGCCGGCATCTCCTAGCCAAACCACTTTCACTAATGCAATCTCTTTGCCTCTAAGCGCTTTCACTTCACGATCCTCAATCCGTACGAGCATCGTCTCCACAGTGAGATTATCCCGCACCTCTACATCATCCATATGGATCACATGAGATGGATCCGAAACATACTTCCGAAGTTGCGACACGTGAAACACGTCGTGCAAGTTCGAAAGATTTGGCGGTAAAGCCACTCTATAAGCCACATTTCCGATTCTTTCAGAAATCTGATAAGGACCAACAAATCGAGGAGTAAGCTTCTTCGATTTCAACGCCCGACCAACACCGGTAATAGGAGAAACCCTCAAGAACACATGCTCACCCTCCTGAAACTCTAAATCCTTCCTCCGCTTGTCATGATAACTCTTCTGACGACTCTGCGAAGCCTTCATCTTTTCACGGATCATCTTGATCTTCTCTGTAGTCTCCCGGACAATCTCTGGTCCCAACACTACACTCTCTCCCGACTCATACCAACACAATGGCGTTCTACACTTTCGACCATATAATGCTTCAAACGGTGCCATCCCGATACTGGAATGGTGGCTGTTGTTATAGGTAAACTCAATCAACGCAAGGTAGGAATCCCATGAACCCCGTTGTTCCAATACACAAGCCCTCAACAAATCCTCTAACGACTGAATTGTTCTCTCCGACTGACCATCCGTCTGAGGATGATACGCCGAACTCATTGTCAACTTTGAACCCAAGAGGCGATTGCCTCATCAATCAGGAGAAAACTTGACTGAAAGATAGGCTGATACATCTTGGGAGAGAGATGAGAAAAAATATCATCCAAGGTTTTTAGTGTCAAAAGTGATGATTTTGACGATGATGCCTTTAATGGCTAGTTAAATGACCGTTTTGCCCTTAGTGGCCAATGTTGTTGATATTGGTGTGTAAATGACGATGATGCCTTTAATGGCTAGTTAAATGACCGTTTTGCCCTTAGTGGCCAATGTTGTTGATATTAGTGCGTAAATGACGATGATGCCCTTGGTGGCTAGTAAATGACGTTTTTGCCCTCAGTGGCTATTGTTTGAGTTGATAAATCAGGAGAAAACTTGATTGAAAGATAGGCTGATACATCTTGGGAGAGAGATGAGAAAAAATATCATCCAAGGTTGGCATGTCCTAGAATTCCTCAAACAAATGCTCCTTAAAGTATCAACATACCTCCATTCTGATACCTACCACATCCTCCATCCACACATTCGGATTGCCAAATACAGTTAAGGGTCATGACGCTATTTGGGTGATCGTTGATAGGTTAACGAAGTCTGCTCACTTTATTCCTATTAATAACACTTATCCGGTGTCGAGGTTGGCAGAGGTCTATGTCAAAGAAATTGTGAAGCTGCACGGTGTTCCGAAGAGTATTGTGTCAGATAGGGATCCGAGGTTCACTTCTGAGTTTTGGAAGAGGTTGCAGAAGGAATTGGGTTCAAAGTTAAAAATGAGTTCGGCGTATCATCCTCAGACAGACGGTCAGTCAGAGAGGACAATTCAGTCGTTAGAGGATTTGTTGAGGGCTTGTGTATTGGAACAGCGGGGTTCATGAGATTCCTACCTTGCGTTGATTGAGTTTACCTATAACAACAGTTACCATTCCAGTATCGGGATGGCACCGTTTGAAGCATTGTATGGTCGAAAGTGTAGGACGCCATTGTGTTGGTATGAGTCGGGAGAGAGTGTAGTGTTGGGACCGGAGATTGTCCGAGAGACTACAGAGAAGATCAAGATGATCCGTGAGAAGATGAAGGCTTCGCAGAGTCGTCAGAAGAGTTATCATGACAAGCGGAGGAAGGATTTAGAGTTTCAGGAGGGTGAGCATGTGTTCTTGAGGGTTTCTCCTATTACCGGTGTTGGTCGAGCGTTGAAATTGAAGAAGCTCACTCCTCGATTTGTTGGTCCTTATCAGATCTCTGAAAGAATCGGAAATGTGGCTTATAGAGTGGCTTTACCGCCAAATCTTTCGAACTTGCACGACGTGTTTCACGTGTCGCAACTTCGGAAGTATGTTTCGGATCCATCTCATGTGATCCATATGGATGATGTAGAGGTGCGGGATAATCTCACTGTGGAGACGATGCCCGTACGGATTGAGGATCGTGAAGTGAAAGCGCTTAGAGGCAAAGAGATTGCATTAGTGAAAGTGGTTTGGCTAGGAGCTGCCGGGGAGAGTATGACTTGGGAGCTGGAGAGCAAGATGCGGGAGTCCTTCCCAGAATTTTTTTGATCAGGTAAATTTCGAGGACGAAATATTCTAAGTGGGGGAGAGTTGTAACACCCTAAATATTTATTAATTTATTTAAGTAAGTATTTGGGAATTTAAATTAATTTATTGGGTATGATTTAATTAATTGAAATTTTATTAAATTGCGGTGGTATTAAGAAAAAGGAGGCGTCACTTGGATGAGCTGGGCTTAAGTGAAAAGCCCAAGCCCATGATCCAAGTGACATGCGAATAGCTAGTGAGGCTAGGGTTTGGTGCCTCATTCGCAAAAATTGAAGGAAAAACGCATAGGGAGAAGAGAGGAAGAGCCGTAGAGGGAAAGGGAGAGAAGAGGAGGCCGCGAGCAAGGAGGAGGAAGGGACGTGATCATGTTGCCGTGTTTCCGTTCGTGACCGTCTCCAAGGCTTCTACTCTTCGAATTCGAGGTAAGGGGAGTTCTATCGATTTCTATAATAACTTCTATGATGGATCCTAAGTTAGTGATAGCCTAGATGTGAAGTATGATTGTTATAGTGCTTGCGAAATCCATGTCTTGATTGTGACCATATGTGTGACAATATGTTGATGCTTGCAAATCCATGTTTTGATTTTAGATATATGCGTGGTGCTATGTGATGCTTGGTATTGTTGTTAAATTCGAATGGGTGGTGTGTAATTTTGAGGATTTAAATGTGTATTCATGATGGTTGTAGTGTGTGTTGAAAATGAGTCAAGAAACAATTTGAGAAAAATGATGTTTGGGGCTGAATTTGGGTGAAAATCTGGTGCTGGCAGTGTCCTGGGCGCCAGGCGCCCTGTGCTGGGCGCCAAGGGCGCCTGTGCATGTTGCAGTGTGCGTGGGTGGGCGCTGGGTGCCAGCACTGGGCGCTGAGTGCCCGTGTGTGTTGCGCTGTGCGTTGCGCTTAGGCGATGGGTGCCAGCGCTGGGCGCTGAGCGCCCGTGTGAGTGTGCGTGTGCTGTGTGCTGCGCCAAGGCGCTGGGCGCTGAGCGCCCGGGTGTGTGTGCGTGCGTGTGTTGTTTTTGCTAGGCGCTGGGCGCTGGGCGCCCATGGCGCCAGTTTTCAGCATGTTCCAAATTATTTTCGAAAACCGTTCTCGCTATATCTTTTGACTCGAACATCCGTTTTGAACGATTCAAAAAGCGTTGTGAAGCATTTTCAGTTGTCCATCTGCGTGTCCCATTTTTAAAAATAAAAGCTTATTATTTCTGAAGGTTGCTGGGGCGCCCCAAGTGGCTGTTCCCGGTGACCGTTGCTGTGACAATGAAAAGATGTTTTGGGTGTCTTTAAAAATTCTCTTTTGCGTACGACCCGTGGTTTACACGAAGTAATGTCAAAAAGGATGATTTTGACGATGATGCCCCTAGTGGCTACTTAAATGACTGTTTTGCCCTTAGTGGCTAATGTTCTTTCTAATGACGAGTAAATGACGGTTTTGCCCTTAGTGGCCAATATTATTGATAATGAGGTGTAAATGACGATGATGCCCTTAGTGGCTAGTTAAATGACTGTTTCGCCCTTAGTGGCTAATATTATTTACAATGACGTGTAAATGACTATTTTGCCCTTAGTGGCTATTATTATTTATAGTGACGTGTAAATGACGATGATGCCCTTGGTGGCTAGTAAATGACGTTTCTGCCCTCAGTGGCTATTGTGTGAGTTGATGACATCTGTGTAAGAGTGATGATGAAACCCAGTGACGTTTGAGGCCCGAGAGGCTAAGTGATGTTAAGGCCTAAAAGGCTAAGTGATGTTAAGGCCTAAAAGGCTAAGTGATGTTGTTGTTGTGTGAATTGTGAATTTGCAGGTGCTGTGCCTCTTATTTGGCAAACCGGTAAGTGATGGGTCACATAGTTGACTGCGATTTGTGCATTTGAGTATTTGTGTGTTTGTGAGTGGTGCATGTCATAGTGTCTCATGCCCCATATGCATAAACCCAGTGACGTTTTGAGGCCTGAGTGGCTAAGTGACGATGAGGCCTTTATGGCTAAGCGACGTTTTGTGAAAAGGTACCTCATGCATATGCCCGCGAGTGGGTTGCATCTCATACGCCTACATGACATAGTGATGAGTTATTGTGATGATGTGATCGATGATTGTGATGTGATTCATTTAGAGCTGTGACTAGACTTATTATTTATCATATGTTTTATTATATGAATTGAATTGGACTCACCCTTTCCTGTTTGAATGTTACCCCCGTGTTGGTAACGTGCAGGTGATTCCCAGTGAAGGCCTTAGCTTCACTTCTTGAGTCTAGTCGTCATGCTCTGATACGTAGCACCTGGGGGGATGTATTTGATGCTTTGCTGATGTGCTTAGATTGTTTTTATACTGTTGATGTGTTGATTAATTTTTCCGCTGCGTTGATGTTGGATTTTATGACTTAGTTTCGATGATTGGAAGTCTCCCTATTGTGGAGTGCTATGTGTTGCACCTTTGACGACGTACTATTTTATTTGAGGCTTGAGGTTTTATTTTGACGTATGTGTTGCACCCTCGTGGTGGAATCGAAAATGATTTTTGAACTCTGATTTTCTTAATTAAAATAAAAGGGTAGAAAGGGGGTGTTACACATGTCCCAATCTAGCTTTAGGACATTGTGCTATTTCAGCAATATATTCTCATATGATTTCCCCTAAGTCCTACTTTTTTCCTTTCATGATTCCCAATAGCCCCATTGCCCTTATAACGAGAACATCTGATGAGTTGGAGCATGACACAATATTTTGATGGAAGAATGCATTCCAAGCCTTAAGGATAGGCTTCAATGCCATGTTGCTGAAGCGACTGGGAAAACTTTGTAACCTTGGTGCATACTTGACCCATTATGCCCCAGGACGGCACAATTCTCTGAGTATCCCCTCATAATCAATGTCCCTCTTGTTGGCTATGAATGCATCTCTCATTACACATGATGAATACACAGGTAGCCCCAGCAGTTTATTTATACTCTTTGGTGAATAGGATACACTTTTGCCCCGAACAAAGGAAGTTGTAGACTTATCCTTATCAGTTGCCCGGTAAGCATTGGCGTAGAACTCTCTCACTATGCTCTGGTTGGCCTGCTTGATCATGGAGTTGCGAGTGAGCCAACCCATTTCTTGGAGCGTGGAACTGATGATAGGGAATTCACCAGTGATGAGATCAAAAGCTCGCTCCGGATTGAACTTATTTCCCTTCACCACACATTGGTACCGCTTTTCATGCTCGGCTGACTTGAACTTGTCGGCATCAAACGAGGGTTCTTCCTCTCTTTGCTCCCCCCGCCTTCTCTTTGTAGGACCGGTCTTGGTTGGCTTTCCCATTTGCACACCTGTATAAAACAAAAATTCCTGCAAAACATTTATTAGTTCTCAGGGAACCATTGGTGTAGGTCCCACTCAACCATTGCATTAATCATTTCCACAACAGAGACTTTCACAACACAAGACACACAAGGCAACCGTCCATCTTAGACACACATGCATGCGATGGCAATATTTACACAAGTGAATTATCATTCCCAATTGCAACACAAAATCGTCTACCTTAGAGTTCCATAGGCACTGACATACTAGAGCAACATTTGAGCAAAGAAAATTTTGTTGGGGAATTTCAACAAACACTTGGTCTGCATAATAAAATTCCATTGGGGCATTTAATCGAACACCTCTCCTACAATAATACTTCATTGAGACATTTTAACAAACACCTCAACTACACCATAAAAAGAGAATTTTTTTCCTACTCCAATCCAAACTACACCTCCTCCCTTTCAATTACTCAACATAAACATGCAAATTAAGATGAGTGGGGCAATCATTAATGTCCTATTTTTACCTCTAGCCCCACAATTCGTAACCCACAATTCGTATTCCCCCCCAACTCTACCACATAGCCAAGGAAAAATTTGAAAATTGAAGCATGAAATTGAGAATCATGGTTACCTGGAGATGTTGAACAAAGAGAATCCGTGCCAAATTGTGTTAATCCACCACCTATTTGATCAAAAATCGTAAAGGGGGGAGAAGGAAATGTTTGTAGTTTGCACACAAATGAGGGGGAGGGGAGGAAGAAGATCTCAACAGCGCTAAGACATTCTGAATTTTTGCTCGCATCGCGACGCGACGGGCAAAGGTCGCGACGCGAGAAGTTACAGAAACTTCTGGCGTGTAATTTTTTTGATCCGTCGCGACGCGATCTGTGCGGGTCGCGACGCGAAGCCCTTTTTTTTGATAAATTAAAGCTAGACTAAAGACTAAAAAGAATAAAATAAAATAAAGACTTGATACCTCTACATTGGGTTGCCTCCCACTAAGCGCTTCTTTAACGTCACTAGCTTGACGTCTTTTAGGCCCTTATGGGTCTCTCAGCATGAGAACCATTTGAGCTTTTTCCACCGCATCACCAAGGTATGGCTTGAGTTTTTGTCCATTGACCTTAAAAGATCTTTTGGACTCTGGCTCTTCCACTTCTATTGCTCCGTACGGTGTCAGTTCTTTAACAACAAACGGTCCTGACCACTTGGATTTCAACTTCCCTGGAAACAACTTGAGTCTCGAATAAAACAATAACAGTTGTTGTCCAGGATGAAATTATTTTCTTGAAATGTGTTTGTCATGGTACACCTTCATTTTCTCTTTGTAGATCCTATTGTTCTCATATGCATGCAGCCGCATCTCATCTAACCCATGAAGTTGTAGGATTCTCTTCTCTCCACTTAATGCGGGGTCAAAATTCAAGAATTTCAATGCCGAATACGCTTTGTGCTCAAGTTCTCTCGGCAAATGACAAGATTTGCCATAAACCAATTGGTACGATGACATGCCCAAGGGTGTCTTATAAGCTGTCCTGTATGCCCAAAGTGTATCGTCTACCTTGACGACCCAATCTTTCCTTGAGTTTCCCACTGTCTTCTCTAAGATTCTCTTGATTTCTTTATTTGACACTTCTACTTGACCATTGCACTGAGGATGATAAGAGGTTGACACTTTGTTCTTTACACTATACCTGGATAGGACATTGCTAACCTGAGTGTTACAAAAATGGCTACCCCCATCACTGATCAAGACTCTTAGCACACTGAATCTTGAGAAAATGTTTTTCTTCACAAATTTGACCAGTGTTTGAGAATCATTTTTGGAAGTGGCAATGGCTTCTACCCATTTTATGAATATAGTCTACCGCCACCAAAATATATTGACACGAATGAGATGGTGGGAAGGGTCCCATGAAGTCAATGCCCCAACAATCAAACACTTCTACTTCAAGTATAGGGTTTGTAACATCCTCAAAATAATTAATCGAATTATTTGGAGGAAGACCCAAATGAATTATTTTAGTACTTGACTTGTGTACTTATCGAGTGCTAAAGTTAATTATTTGGTTGTCTCAGGAACGCTAAACTGATAAAGCGGAATAAAGGGTGTTTTGGGGAAAAAATAAGAGATTAAGGGCAATATGGTCATTTAACCATATCACCACTTAAAAGAAAAAGAAGGAAAGGAATTAGGGAAATAAAAGAGAAAAAAAAGAAAGAAGGAAGCGAGAAACAGAGAAGAAAGAAGAAAGGAAGAAGAAGAGAAAGAGGAAGCATCACTCACCCCCAAAGCCCCAAACTTCATCATCATCATCATCATCATCATCTCCCCTCCATCTTCAAAACCCAAGAACTAGGTAAGCTCCTCACCCCCTTTTTGTTCCCTTTTTGAGGAGTACGAAAATTTAGGGTTTTAAAGGGTGATTGGTTGAAATCATGAGTAATGGGATGAAATTGATGATAGAAACTTGATTAGGAACGAAGCCAAGGAAGATTGAATGCGATTTGGTGCTCGAATCGAAGTTGGAAGCGGATTGGTGATCATAGGCTTCTGTTTGGGGATTTTAGGAGTCTCGGTGATTTCGGCTCGGTATCGACTCTCGCTTCAAGGGTGAGTTTTACTCACGCTTAGGATGATTTCGTGTTACAATGATTTTTACGTTGATTGGTTTCGAGAGTTTTTGAGTCGAAAACCGTTATTTCGAAATATATCGTATTTTGGTAAAATTTGTTTACATTGAGTTTTTGATTGATTCGATTGATTGTATGATGTTGATTGCGTCTGTTTTTATGGTTGTTTGAACTATTTTTAATCGGAACAAGAATCGGAATTGAGCGGAATAGCAGATTTTGCGAGAAACCGCAAGATCTGCATCATTCCGCAGACGATCACGTCGCGACCCGTACCCATCGCGTCGCGACCAGACTTGATTTTGTAACGAAAAAGTTTCTGACTTTTTCGCGTCGCGACGGTAGCAGTTCGCGTCGCGACGCTTTGCAGTTTTTCAGCAACTGTACACTGGTTTTGTTTTCGCGATAACTTTTGATTTAGGAACCCGATTGAGGTGTTCTAAGATGCGTTTGAAAGCTTATTCCGAGGCCTAAGTTAATATACAATTTAAAAGGTAAAATGAACCTTTTTTGAAGTTATAAACGGTTTTAAAAGCGGCGAATTAGTATGCGAGAGAAAACATAGATTGTGTTTATGATACGAACTAAATGTTCAACTATCGGTCTAATCTAAATGAACTAAATGTTCATGTGAAAGTAGATATATATATTATATCGAGTTGGGTGACGACCCATGTTAACATACTAGGTAGGGCAGTCATTATCCCTTACCCTAGACTCTGCGCCATAATGAAAAATGCTATTGGTAAGGGGTTTCACCGGGAATATAGCAGTGGATTGCAGTCAGTGTTATGTTAAAAGTTATTGTGCGATACACCGGGAATATAGCAGTGGATTGCAGTCGGTGCCGTACTTTGTTTGTTGTGTGATTAACAGGTTCACCGGGTATGTAGCGGTAACACAGTCGGTGATCTGTTAAAAGTTAAATAATGCGGTTCACCGGGTTTGTAGCAGTAATCCAGTCGGTGCCGTGTTAAGTTAAAAGGAACTCATAATTGAACCGAGAGTGTTAGTAGGGGTCTCGGTAGAACTCACTGAGATTGTATCTCATTGTTTATATGTTGTTGTTTTATAGAGAAATAGGGAAAGTGGAAACCACAGAGGCACGAGTAGGTTGAGCTCAGAGTGTTGCTGATGACTTAGCTTTATGCTAAATTTTATGTTTCCCTTTGTTGTCTATTGTTAACTTTTCGGCAAGTGTACCGAATCGTACAAGTAATAAAACCGGTAAGTACCGGGATATCGTCCTCAAGGATCGAAGTTTAATTTACTAAGACGTTAACAACAGCTAATAGAAACCAATTTGAAAGGGGTTTGTTTGATAATTGTTGAGCTATGAAGCTCGAAGGTAAAGCAATAAAATATTTTTGGGTTTTGATTACGAGCAACGGACGTTTGGGGAAGAATATGATGAGAAGATGCTAGGGATGAATGCCTTTCAATTTCATGCTATTGTCACTGATTTATTTCCGAAAGATAACCTCTCTCTCATTTGCTATTGAATCCACATTCCTAACCAAGCCCTAATCCCTTAGGTGAATAGTCCTTTGTTGATTAATAAAAGTCCTAATTCCTTAAGCACATCTACTAACAACAAGCAATAACAACGAGGATTCGCAACATACATCAATTCATAGATTATTCCTAAGCTACAAATTGAAGGAATTGAAATTCAAACATTCGAACGATAAAATTCCCATTTGATCATTGAATAAAGATAAGTTCTACAATTTTCCAATCATAGAAATGTTTAAGCCCAGAAAATCAATTCACAAATGATGAAAGAACATGAAGAACATCAATTTAAATCAGCAACAATAGCACTACATTAAAATTTATCCATCCCTAACATTGGGGTTTAGTTACACATGATAAAAGGAGAGAAAAAGGGAGAATTACAAGTTGAAGGTGAAGATGAATGCATTAGAATCCTCAATTCTTGTTCCCAAGTCTTGATTCTTCACTTGCCGTCAGCTGGAAGGAGCTCTCTTCGCGTGCTAGGCTTTCCCCAAATGTCCAAAAAGTGCCCCCCCCCCCTCCAAAAAACGCGTCTGTCCCTTGATTTAATGTGTTTCCAGTATTTTGCGCTTCACACGCGCTCCCAGCGCCACTTAAGCGCAGATGAGGACGCTACAGTGCAGTTTTCGCGCCTCAGTGGCGCCTCACGCGCAACTGCAGCGCAAATTGGCAGGGACTTCTGATTTTCTGCGTTCCACTTGCGCTCCGTGCACAACTGCAGCGCATTTTGGCGAATGCTCACTTCCTTGGTATTTTTGAGACTGCTTGCTTGCATTTCTTCGTTCTTCTCTTCGCCTAGTCCCTGGGCACAAAAACACCACAAAACCCAGCATAAACACTGCAACGCAATTAAATCTCAAATAGAACAACTCATTAATTTTCTCCTAACAATTTCCATTCATTCATCAAATTATCAAGTAAAATTCCCCTTTTTCGCAGTGAAAAACATCATGTGATGGGGATTCATCACAACCCCCAACTTGGACATTTGCTTGTCCTCAAGCAAAGACAAGACAAGACAATATCAACATCAGATAACATGCAATCATTGGTGAATCCCTTTCTAAACAAGACAATCACGAACAACCAAAAGACAAGTTGAGCAGCAACTTTCAGACTGGTCACTCAATTTCCAACCCACACGTGGTACTCTTAGTAGCATAATCTTGCTCAATAGTGCGTGTGTGACACTTAACTCAGTTGGACCATAGCTAGTTTCAAAAGGTATTCACCTAAAACTAGAGGGTTTCCTTCCGAGAATGCCAAAGATGATTCAAAATATAGGGTAGATTAACGTTTCCACATAAGGATCAAGGGGCTTCAAGCACAACAAAGGGTCTTAAATAGGCATTTCAGATTAGACCAGTGCACTAACTATTACCACACACACATTTCAGACGCTACGACGTTGAACACACGCAACACAACTACGCACATTTGTTTTTGGGCTGCAACCCCTTTCATTACATTGGTGTTTGGATTTGATCAACATTTGCTTTAGGACATTGCAGCAATTATCAGTTTAAACAACACAACACGGCATACTGTAACACCCTAAATATTTAATTAATTTATTTAATTAAGTATTTATGAATTTTTTTAATTTATTGGGTATAATTTAATTAATTAAAATTATATTAATTTTGTGGTGGTATTAGGAAAAGGAGGCGCCACTTGGATGAGCTGGGCTTAAGTGAAAAGCCCAAGCCCATGATCCAAGTGACATGCGAATAGCTAGTGAGGCTAGGGTTTGGTGCCTCCTTCGCAAATTGAGAGAAAGAGAATAGAGAGAAGAGTGAGAGCGCCGTTGGAGAGGAGAAGAGGAGAAGAGAAGTCGCGACTCAAAGAGGGGCAAGGGACGTGACCTGTTGCTGTGGTTCTGTTCGTTTCTGTCTCTAGGGCTTCCGTTCTTCAAATTCGAGGTAAGGGGAGTTCTATCAATTTTTATAATAATTCGTATGATAGGTTTTAAGTAGGGATAGCTTAGATCTAATCCGTGAGTATGAATTATGCGTGATTTCGTGTTGTTGTTACGATTAGCATGTTGTTTGATGAATTCGTTGCTCAAAGATCCGTTGTTAGTGTTTGGGCGCCTAGGGCGCCATGTGTGTGCTCGTGATGTTGCTGAAATTTGTGCTGAATTTCGTGTTGCTGGAAGTGTGCAGGGTGCCAGGCGCCAGGCGCAGGGCGCCAATGGGCGTTGTGCGCCGTGTTGCGTATTGTGTGTGTTGTGTGTGCGTAAATGGGATTTTCGGGTGCAATTCAATTTCTGGGCATATTTTATCGTGCCATATTTTGTATTTACCTGCCCAAATTCAATTTTAAGCGTTTTGGCTCGAGTGGTTTTATCTTTGCACGTGTAATTCTGAAGTTGTCTCATTGGGTGTTGCTTGTGTGTGCGTAAATGGGATTTTTGGGTGCAATTCAATTTCTGGGCATATTTTACCGTGCCATATTTTGTATTTACCTGCCCAAATTTAATTTTAAGCGTTTTGGCTCGAGTGGTTTTATCCTTGCACGTGTAATTCTGAAGTTGTCTCATTGGGTGTTGCTTGTGTGTGCGTAAATGGGATTTTTGGGTGCAATTCAATTTCTGGGCATATTTTACCGTGCCATATTTTGTATTTACGTGACCAAATTCAATTTTAAGCATTTTGGCTCGAGTGGTTTTATTTTTGCACGCGTCAATTTTGGAGTTGTCTCGGTGTGTGTTGTGTGTGCGCGTTGCGTGTTGCCAGGCGCTGGACGCCAGGCGCCAGGCGCTGGGCGCCAAGGGCGCCAGTGCGTGTGTGTTTTGCGTGTTGCTGGGCGCTGGGCGCCAGGTGCCAGGCGCTGGGCGCCCAGGGCGCCATTTTTCAGGATGTTCCCAAATTAGTATGAAAACTGTTTTCGCTATATCTTTTGACTCGGACATCCGTTTTTAACGTTTCAAAAAGTGTTGGGAAGCTTTTCCAGTTGTCTACCTGTGTGTCTTATGTTTAAAAATAAAAGCTTATTATTTTTCTGGTGGCTTCTATAATGACGATGATGCCCTTAGTGGCTAGTTAAATGACGTTTTGCCCTTAGTGGCCAATATTATTGATGATGATGTGTAAATGACGATGATGCCCCTAGTGGCTAGTTAAATGACCTTTTGCCCTTAGTGGCCAATGTTGTTGATAATGATGTGTAAATGACGATGATGCCCTTGGTGGCTAGTAAATGACGTTTTTGCCCTCAGTGGCTATTGTTTGAATTGATGATGTTTATGAATAAGTGACGATGAAAATAAGTGACGTTGAGGCCCAAAAGGCTAAGTGACGATAAGGCCCAAAAGGCTAAGTGACGTTGTTGTGTGTAATTATGAATTGACAGGTGCTGTGCCTCTTATTTTGCAAATTGGTAAGTGACGGGTCACATAGTTGACCGTGATTGTGTGTTTGTGCGTGGTGCATGTTATAGTGTCTCATGCATCCCATATGCATAAACCCAGTGACGTTTGAGGCCCAAAAGGCTAAGTGACGATGAGGCCCAAAAGGCTAAGCGACGTTTGTGAAAAGGTACCTCATGCATATGCCCGCGAGTGGGTTGCATTTCATATACCTACATGACATAGTGATGAGTTATTGTAGTGATGTAATTGATGATTGTGATGTGGTTACTCTAGTGATGTGACTCTGACTTATTATTTATTATATGATTTATTATATGGATTGAATTGGACTCACCCTTCTGTTTGAAAGTTACCCCTATGCGGTAATGTGCAGGTGATCACGAGTGAAGACCTAGGTATCTTCACTAATTTTGAGTCGGGTCGTCATGCTCTGATACGTAGCACTCAGGGGGGAAACGAACTTGATGTTTATGAATGATTTCGGTTGTTATGTCTTAGTTGACGATTCTGTTTTATTTTGTTATTCCGCTGCGTAGTTGGTTTTATTGACGTTAAGTTTTATTTGCGATGATAGCTGTGGTTTTGAGGCTTTCCTTTTAGTGATGTGCTACGTGATGCATGATTATTGTGTTTGAGCTGTTTTATTGAGAAGCGTTGTTTTATTGAAGTATGTGTAACATTCCTCGTGCGAAATAATTTTTTTTGAACTCCGATTTTTACAAACAAATTAACGGGTAGAAAATGGGTGTTACATTAGTGGTATCAGAGCAGTTCGGTCTGTCCGGCCAATGTTGTCCTGTCATAATGTCTTATGACAATTAAGGAATTCTTAGATTAGTTCTGAATTTTTGTTTGTGCTGCAGTGATAGTTTGAAATGGCTGGGAGAAACGATGCTGCTCTTGCTGCTGCATTGCAAGCTATGGCCCAGGCTGTGCAGGGTTAGCAGAATGCTGGGGAGAACGCTGGTTTTCGGAGTCTGACTACTTTCCAGAGAGAGAATCCGCCCACATTTAAGGGCAAATATGATCCAGATGGTGCTATGGCTTGGTTGAAGGAGATCGAGAGGATTTTCAGGGTGCTGGACTGCACTGTTGAGCAGAAGGTCCGTTTTGGTACTCACATGTTGGCTGAGGAGGCCGACGACTGGTGGTTGACTACTAGGCAGAGGTTGGAGGCTGTGCAAGAAGAGATTACCTGGGAGGTATTCAGCAGAGAATTTCTGAGAAAATATTTTCCTGAAGATGTCCGATGAAAGAAAGAGATAGAGTTCCTGGAACTGAAGCAGGGTGGTATGTCTGTGACTGCATATGCGGCGAAGTTTGTGGAATTGGCAAAATTCTATCCGCACTATAGTGAGGCTACAGCTGAGTTTTCGAAATGCATCAAATTCGAGAATGGTTTGAGGCCTGATATCAAAAAGGCCATTGGTTACCAGAAGATTCGTGTGTTCGCTGATCTGGTTGATAGTTGTAGAATCTTTGAGGAGGACAGTACTGCCCATTATAAAGCTGTGAATGAAAAGAGGGGTAAATTTTCGAGTAGAAGCAAGCCGTATGAGGTTCCTGCGGGTAAGAGTTATCAGAGGTCTGCTGGAGGTAAAAAGGCAAGTGGGGGAGATGCTCCTGCTGGCATTGTCTGTTATAAGTGTGGCAAACCTGGCCACAAGAGTGTTTCATGCGGGACCTGTAACGCCCTAAAATAATTTAATTAATTAATTAATTAAGTTATTTGAGGGATTACAATATTTATTTAAGTGGAATAATGATGTTGGAATTTATTTGATTCAGGGGGTATCTAACTAAGTAAATAAGGTGGTGCAATAAGGGCCCAAGTCAATTAGTGACCCAAGCCCATTCCTAAAACCCTAAAAACCTAAGAGGAGTGTCTCATTCCACAAGAAAGAAAGAAAGCAACGAAACAGGGAGAGGGAGAAGGAGGCTCGCGGCGTGAAGGGAAGAGGAAGGAAGGAGAAGAATTTCTCTCAAGTTTTCCTTAGGTAATGAGTTGTTGATCCTTTCCTTTCCATTTTTCTTCCTTCTTCTAGTGTTGTAGTTTTCAATCCTTCATTCTCAATTGTTGTTGTTCTCCATGGTCCTTAGTGAGGCCACGATTTGCGAAGGAGAGGAGGAAGGGCTGCTGCGTTTTTGGTGGCTTGGGCGTGGCTAGGTTCTTCGATTCTCAAGGTTTTGGCTCGTTGTGTTGCTGGGTTTTGTACGTGACTCCTTCGTCGTTGTTCCGGATCATACAGTTCGAAGTAAGGGTGAGCGTTTCAATTGAATGTAATCGGGTATGTGGTAGGTTTTATGGGGCTTGGTGTTGTGATGATTTTGTGATGCATATGTAAAATTTATGGAGGATAGGATTAATTGTAGTGTTATTTTGATGGATTGTGGATGTTGATATGCAATTTACCCTTGTGAGATGATGTGTTGAATTTCGAATTTTTGGTGAATTTGGTTTGGTTGATAGCGAATTCATGGGTATGGTGATGGGGTGTATGAATGAGTAAATTGGGATTTAACTAGGAGATGTGAAAGTTAATTGATATGCTTATACTTAGTTGAAATAATACCAAGACATTGAGAATAAAATAGTGTTGCTGTTAGCTGTTTAGCTAAATAAAATGTTGCTGTCCACTCATTAAAAGTGTTGCTGGTTGCTGTTTGTTAAGATAAACTGTTGCTGTTTGCACAGAAAATGTTGCTGTATATCAATGGATAGGGTAGCTGTTGCTGTTATCAAAATATAATGTTGCTGTTTGCAGAATGGATATGTTGCTGTTTATCATTTAAAGTGCTGCTGTTTGCTGTTTTGTCAAAATAAAATGCTGCTGTTGCAGAACAAAAAAATGTTGCTGTTTATTCCTTGAAAGTGCTGCTGTTTGTTGTTTCTCAAAATAAAATGCTGCTGTTGCAGAGTAAAAATGTTGCTGTTTCTGTTTGTCAAAATAAAATGTTGCTGTCTTGCTGTTTTCTAAAATAAAAATACTGCTGTTTTTCCACTTTGAAAATGGGATGTTTCTCTCAATTTAATTGTGATGTTTCCTAAGCATGAAAATGCGATGTTTGTCCAAAAGTTAAACAAGTTGTTACTCGAATTTCTAAATAGGTTGTCACTTAAATTGTTAATGTGTAGTTACTTAAACTTAAATGGTTTACCACTTAGATTTTCAATGTGTAGCTTCTTAAATTTAAATGTTTTGTCACTTAAATTTTAATGTATTGTTATTTAAGATTTAAGGATGTTGTTACTCCAATTTTGAATGTGATGTTTATGAAGAAGTGTGATATTATTATGGTGATTATGACGAGTACACTCTATGAGTGTTCTATGACGATGATGACGAGTACTCCGGGTGAGTTGAATTGGTGATTGCACACGTGTCCATAGTGTCTCATAGCATGTGCATATTATGACGAATAGGCTTCGGCCTCTTAATGACGAAAAACAGTGACGATGTGCCCTAGTGGCTGACTTATGACGAGTATGGTACCATCATGCATATGCCCAGGCGTGGGTTGCATTTTCATGCGCATACATGTTTCGTGAATGGTGATATGAATTATGACTTTGGTTTGCGTGTAGTGACGATGAGGTTGATGATAATGACGATGTTGTATGATGGTTTGCTCATATTACTCTACTATAAGCTTGATTATGTTTTGTTGAAAATTCTCACCCCTTCTGCTTGGAATGTTGCTCTATTGTGGCAACGCAGCAGGTAACCGCGAGTGAAGGACATGATGCCTTCCTTTATAGCCATTGGGATGTCTGTCGAGTCGCTCTCTGATACCGTGACACCTAGGGGGCGTGGTTGAAATTGTTATTTAAAAAAAAAAATTGTTTAGTATTTATATTGATGGTGTGAGGCGTGTTTGAGTGGTATTTAGTGAGTGTTGTTTTATTCCGCTGTGACGTAACTCTTGGAGTTCAATTTTTATGACGGGTGATGGTTGAAATTTTTATGATGATGATTGCGCAAACTTAATGAATACAAGTTGACGTTCTTTTTGTTAATGACGATGTGGCATTTCCTTTCTATCAGTTAAATTAAATTTTGCGAAAGAGTTTTACTCTGATAAGTGACGTGTAAATTATGGGATAGAAAGGGGGTGTTACATTAGTGGTATCAGAGCAGTTCGGTCTGTCCCGCCGGTGGTTGAGTCGTCGAGTTGAGTAGTATTCTAGTTTGTTACTCGTTTCTAAATTCTGTTCTTTGTTGCAGTGCGAGAATGGCAGGACAGGAACGATGCTGCACTTGCTGCTGCTTTGCAGGCTATAGCTGGGGTTGTGGGTAACATACCCAATGCTATTGGTGATGGGACGCGTAGTTTGGCTACGTTCCAGCGTGAGAACCCTCCTACTTTTGAAGGTGGGTATAATCCTGATGGTGCCCTTGAGTGGCTAAGTGAGATGGAGCGGATCTTCTGCGTTATGGATTGCACCGATGCTCAGAAGGTTCGCTATGGCACACATATGTTGAAGAATGAGGCTTATGACTGGTGGAGGACGAATAGTCAGGGGTTGACGGCTGCCAATGAAGAGGTTACTTGGGCTGTGTTTGAGAGGGAATTCAAGAGAAAGTACTATCCGGAGGATGTCCGCGGGAAGAAGGAGGTTGAGTTTCTGAGACTTGAGCAAGGTAGCATGACTGTAACTGAGTATGCTGCAAAGTTTACTGAGCTGTCTAAGTTTTATCCTCATTATGATGGAGAGGGTGCTGAGTTCTCCAAATGCATCAAGTTTGAAAATGGGTTGCGTGCTGACATTAAGAGAGCCATAGGGTATCAGCAAATTCGTGTGTTTCCCTTGTTGGTTAATAGCGCCAGAATTTTTGAGGAGGACAATAATGCCTTCTCCAGAGTTATGAGGGAAAAGCAAAAGAACTTTTCGGGTCGTGGTAAGCCATATGAGGCGCCTGCTGGTAAGGGCAAAGGGAAGTTTGTTGATAAGTTTGTTGGTGGGTCTAAGCGAAGTGGGGGAGATGCTGCAGCCGGTGTTACTTGTTACACGTGTGGGAAAGTGGGCCATAAAAGTCCAGATTGCCCAAGTGGGGATAAGAAGAGATGTTATCGGTGTGGGAAAGAGGGGCATATATCTTTCGGCTGTGATAAGAAAGAGGTGGTATGCTTTAATTGTGGGGAGAGTGGTCATATCAGTACTCAGTGCTCAAAACCCAAGAAGGAGAAGTCTTTTGGGAAGGTGTTCGCTCTGGCTGAGTCTGACGTGGTGAATGAGATTCGAGGTATGTAACGCTCCAGAAATAATTTGGGTGTATATTTAATTAATTAATTAAGTGGTGTTTGGTGGAGTGTATTAAAACAATAATGGGGTAATTAATTAATTAAGAGGTGGTGTGTTAAGTAAAGAAGGGAGTGGAGTTTAGTAAATAAAAGAGGGAGTGGTGGAAGTAATTTAAGGTGGTGCAAATAGGAGTCTAGGGTAAAAATAAAATAAAGAAAAGGGAGTGAAAGAGAGAGAAATGGGCCGGGTTGTGCTGAGGCGTGGGATTGATGGCTGAGGATAACAAAACATGAATAAGGAGAAGTATTGCAAAAACAGAGAGGGAGAGGAAACGCGAATTGAGAAGAAAGAAGGGAATACGAAGAAGAATTCGGAATCAGAGAGAAAGAGAAACAGAAACGCGAAGGAGAAGAGAAGAAGGAAGCGCAGCTGAGAGAAAGAAAGGAAAGGAAATCGCGAATAGGGAGAAAGAAAAAAAAGGCCAGCCGCGTGAAGAGAAGAAAGAAACAGGAAGGGAAGGGAGAAGCTTGCCACTTGAGTGATTTTGGTGTTGTTGGAGTCCTTCAATTCAAGGTTAGGGGGCTCTCCTTTCTTAATTAATAACCTATTGGATTAGTAATTATAGTAGTTAGGTCGTAGAGATGAATTGTGAATTGAATTGTTATACTGTGATGATTGTGAATTGAATTGTTATACTGTGATGATTGTGAATTGAATTTGTTGATGATCTACGAGATAGGAGATGTTGATTATTTTGGCTAACAATCAATCTCTAGGACTTTGTCTACTCTGTTAGTTTGTTACATTGTTAAATTGATATCAACACTAGCTTGCCTCATCTATACTGGAACCCTGGATACAAAAAAAAAATATTAAATCCTTTTAGAAACATTTTCCGTTGCTAGTTGTCCAAAGACTCGAGTTTATAGCTACAAGCGGAATCATAATCATTGGATGTCTAGGTGGTCCATAACGGGCTTGCTGAAATTGATAAAACAAAAGAATTTAGTGCCTGGTTACAACCTTGTATGCTAAGTGTTAGATTGTTGGCTGTTGGTGTTATTTTGGTGAAATTGGTGATCTTCATGGTGGTCGGAAATATATTGGTGAGTTGGTGTCTGGGTAAATTTAACTGGTGATTTAACTGACCATAATTCTGAGTTCGGTGGTTCCTAGGTGTCTTAGGCGTGTGTGCAAAATGCTGTTTGGTCCCGGATAGCTAAAGTGATGTTTGAGTGTCTGTACGAAAATGCCCTTAGTGGTCAACGTGCGAGTGTTTTTGGTGATATTTGGTGAGCTGAATATTTATTAAATGTTGGTGAGCTGAATACATGTTAAATGTTGGTGAGCTGAATATTTGTTAAATGTTGGTGAGCTGAATATTTGTTAAATGTTGGTGAGCTGAATATTTATTAAATGTTGGTGAGCTGAATACTTATTAAATGTTGGTGAGCTGAATATTTATTAAATGTTGGTGAGCTGAATACTTGTTAAATGTTGGTGAGCTGAATACTTGTTAAATGTTGGTGAGCTGATTTACTTATTGGTGAGCTAAATAATTACTGGTGAGCTGAACTGATGTTGGTGAGTGTGATAACCGTGGCTATGGTGTTTTTGTGCGTGTATGTTGCATGGTCCTAGAGTCACATTATCATGTGCATATTTTGGTGAGCAGAGGCTTCGGCCTAGTTATTTTGGTGAGCAGAGGCTTCGGCCTATCTTGGTGAGTGCCCTCAAGGCAAGTTTTTGGTGTTGATGGATCCACATGCATATGTCTAGGAGTTGGGTCGCATTGCATACATGTCACATACCCTCGTTGTTGCCTGTGAATGAATAAAGTGACGGTGTGCTATTAGAGCTGTGTGTGTGGGTGTTGTGTCTCAGTGATGTGAAAAAATGGTGTGCTATTATTAATGTGAAGTGGTGCTATTCGTTGCCTGATCTATATATTGTTGATCTTATATGTTATTACTTATGAAATGAGACTCACCCTACTGCTTTTATGTTGCTTCTCATGTCGGCAACGTGCAGGTGACGACGAGCGAAGGTGATCTAGTACCTTCTAGCTAGTGGGTCGAGTCAGCTCTGATACGTAGCACCAGGGGGGCGTTAGTTTACTATTTTATTTAATTTGATGTCGAGCTATATTTTCGGTGATGTAATTTGATATTGTCAGATTTGGTGATTATTCCGCTGCGATGTTTTTATACTTATATATTATTTTCAGAGATATAATACGTTGGTGTTTTTTAAAAGTGGCACCCTCTCGTGGTTGCATTAAAACGGTTTTTGCGAACTCTGATTTTTAAATTAACTAAATAATAGTTATTAGTAAAGGGGGTGTTACAAGTTGGTATCAGAGCAGTTCGGTCTGTCCGGCCGGTAGTTGAGTCGTCGTGTTGAGTAACATTGAGTTTGTTACTCGTGTCTGAATTCTGTTTTCTGTTGCAGTGCTAGGATGGCCAGACGGGACGATGCTGCACTTGCTGCTGCCTTGCAGGCTATAGCCGGGGCGATGGGTAATATACCCGGTGTTGTTAATGACGGGGCGTGCAATTTGGCTACATTCCAGAGAGAGAACCCACCCACCTTTAAGGGTCGGTACAACCCGGATGGAGCGTTGTCATGGCTGAAGGAGATAGAGCGGGTCTTTCGTGTCATGGAGTGTACTCCAGCTCAGAAAGTGAAGTTTGGGACTCATATGTTAACGGAGGAAGCTGAAGACTGGTGGATGGGAATGTTGCGAAGGTTAAGTGATGCTGGTGAGGAAGTGACCTGGGAGGTTTTCACAAGAGTGTTCAAGAGAAAGTACTACCCTGAGGATGTGCGAGCCAAGAAAGAAGTGGAGTTTTTAGAGCTGAAGCAGGGAGACAAGACTGTGGCTGATTATGCCGCCAAGTTTGAGGAGCTGGCCCAATTTTGTCCTTATTATGCTAATGATGCCAATTCTGAATTTTCAAAATGTGTCAAGTTCGAGAGTGGTCTACGTCCTGATATAAAGAAAGCAATTGGATATCAAGAAGTTCGGGTCTTCGCTAGATTGGTTGATAAGTGTAGGATTTTCGAGGAGGATAGTAATGCTGCTTACAAGATTGTAAAGGAGAAGAGGAGTGCTCAGTATCGTGAGAAGCCCTATGATGTTTCTGGTGGTAAGGGCAAGTGGAAAGCTGATGACTCAGGCAAGAGGCCAAGTGGGGGAGAGGCCCCTGCGAATATCGTGTGCTACAAGTGTGGGAAACCCGGACATAAAAGTTTTGATTGCCCAGATAACAAGTGCTTTAAATGTGGTAAGGGAGGCCACATAGCTGCCAAGTGTGAGAAGAAAGAGGTCGTCTGCTACAGCTGCGGAGAGGTGGGGCATATTAGTACCAATTGCTCCAAGCCAAAGAAGGAGGGGTCTAGTGGGAGGGTGTTTGTTTTAGCAGGTGCTGAGTCTGCGGAGGAGTGATGATAGTATCAGAGGTACGTATCCCGTTAAGGGTACTCCGCTAGAATCTACTGTTATATCGATGCTACTTGTTGTTTTGTTATTGTTGCATGCGGTGAATGTTTAAGTGCTGTGATAACTGTTGTAACTGTAATGTGTTGCCTGGTGTGTTTCTCTGTGTCCCTTGTCGACCTTCGACAGAGACTTGTTGTGAATCCTTGTTGTTTGCCGTTGGGTGAGTTAATCGTAACCTTGAGTATGAACTGGTTAGAACATAACCATGTTCCTAGTAGTTGAATTTTCGAGGACGAAAATATTCTAAGTGGGGGAGAGTTGTAACCCTCCAGAAATAATTTGGGTGTATATTTAATTAATTAATTAAGTGGTGTTTGGTGGAGTGTATTAAAACAATAATGGGGTAATTAATTAATTAAGAGGTGGTGTGTTAAGTAAAGAAGGGAGTGGAGTTTAGTAAATAAAAGAGGGAGTGGTGGAAGTAATTTAAGGTGGTGCAAATAGGAGTCTAGGGTAAAAATAAAATAAAGAAAAGGGAGTGAAAGAGAGAGAAATGGGCCGGGTTGTGCTGAGGCGTGGGATTGATGGCTGAGGATAATAAAACATGAATAAGGAGAAGTATTGCAAAAACAGAGAGGGAGAGGAAACGCGAATTGAGAAGAAAGAAGGGAATACGAAGAAGAATTCGGAATCAGAGAGAAAGAAAAACAGAAACGCGAAGGAGAAGAGAAGAAGGAAACGCAGCTGAGAGAAAGAAAGGAAAGGAAATCGCGAATAGGGAGAAAGAAAAAAAAGGCCAGCCGCGTGAAGAGAAGAAAGAAACAGGAAGGGAAGGGAGAAGCTTGCCACTTGAGTGATTTTGGTGTTGTTGGAGTCCTTCAATTCAAGGTTAGGGGGCTCTCCTTTCTTAATTAATAACCTATTGGATTAGTAATTATAGTAGTTAGGTCGTAGAGATGAATTGTGAATTGAATTGTTATACTGTGATGATTGTGAATTGAATTGTTATACTGTGATGATTGTGAATTGAATTTGTTGATGATCTACGAGATAGGAGATGTTGATTATTTTGGCTAACAATCAATCTCTAGGACTTTGTCTACTCTGTTAGTTTGTTACATTGTTAAATTGATATCAACACTAGCTTGCCTCATCTATACTGGAACCCTGGATACAAAAAAAAAATAATATTAAATCCTTTTAGAAACATTTTCCGTTGCTAGTTGTCCAAAGACTCGAGTTTATAGCTACAAGCGGAATCATAATCATTGGATGTCTAGGTGGTCCATAACGGGCTTGCTGAAATTGATAAAACAAAAGAATTTAGTGCCTGGTTACAACCTTGTATGCTAAGTGTTAGATTGTTGGCTGTTGGTGTTATTTTGGTGAAATTCGTGATCTTCATGGTGGTCGGAAATATATTGGTGAGTTGGTGTCTGGGTAAATTTAACTGGTGATTTAACTGACCATAATTCTGAGTTCGGTGGTTCCTAGGTGTCTTAGGCGTGTGTGCAAAATGCTGTTTGGTCCCGGATAGCTAAAGTGATGTTTGAGTGTCTTTACGAAAATGCCCTTAGTGGTCAACGTGCGAGTGTTTTTGGTGATATTTGGTGAGCTGAATATTTATTAAATGTTGGTGAGCTGAATACTTGTTAAATGTTGGTGAGCTGAATATTTGTTAAATGTTGGTGAGCTGAATATTTGTTAAATGTTGGTGAGCTGAATATTTATTAAATGTTGGTGAGCTGAATACTTATTAAATGTTGGTGTGCTGAATATTTATTAAATGTTGGTGAGCTGAATACTTGTTAAATGTTGGTGAGCTGAATACTTGTTAAATGTTGGTGAGCTGATTTACTTATTGGTGAGCTAAATAATTACTGGTGAGCTGAACTGATGTTGGTGAGTGTGATAACCGTGGCTATGGTGTTTTTGTGCGTGTATGTTGCATGGTCCTAGAGTCACATTATCATGTGCATATTTTGGTGAGCAGAGGCTTCGGCCTAGTTATTTTGGTGAGCAGAGGCTTCGGCCTATCTTGGTGAGTGCCCTCAAGGCAAGTTTTTGGTGTTGATGGATCCACATGCATATGTCTAGGAGTTGGGTCGCATTGCATACATGTCACATACCCTCGTTGTTGCCTGTGAATGAATAAAGTGACGGTGTGCTATTAGAGCTGTGTGTGTGGGTGTTGTGTCTCAGTGATGTGAAATGATGGTGTGCTATTATTAATGTGAAGTGGTGCTATTCGTTGCCTGATCTATATATTGTTGATCTTATATGTTATTACTTATGAAATGAGACTCACCCTACTGCTTTTATGTTGCTTCTCATGTCGGCAACGTGCAGGTGACGACGAGCGAAGGTGATCTAGTACCTTCTAGCTAGTGGGTCGAGTCAGCTCTGATACGTAGCACCAGGGGGGCGTTAGTTTACTATTTTATTTAATTTGATGTCGAGCTATATTTTCGGTGATGTAATTTGATATTGTCAGATTTGGTGATTATTCCGCTGCGATGTTTTTATACTTATATATTATTTTCAGAGATATAATACGTTGGTGTTTTTTAAAAGTGGCACCCTCTCGTGGTTGCATTAAAACGGTTTTTGCGAACTCTGATTTTTAAATTAACTAAATAATAGTTATTAGTAAAGGGGGTGTTACAAGGTACGTGCTATATCAATAATTTTCCTCTTATTGCTATTGTTGATACTGGTGCTACCCATAGTTTTATTGCTGCCGCATGTGTTGAGAAACTGAGTCTTGTTTTATCTGATATGTTGAGAGAGATGGTTATCGATACTCCAGCCAAGGGTTCGGTAACTACCTCCGTTGTTTGTGCGAAATGTCCTGTATCTATTTATGGTAGAGAATTTTTAGTTGATTTGATCTGTTTGCCGCTGAGTGGGATGGATGTCATTCTGGGTATGGACTGGTTAGTTGATAATCATGTTCATATCAACTGTCGCGAAAGGTTCGTGAGTTTTGCTTCGCCGGGAGAGAAGTCTGGTTTGCTATCTGCGGGTCAGCTGCATAGGGTGATGAAAGAAGAGGTTCAGCTGTTTTCTCTGTTAGCGTCGTTGTCTGCTGAGAGCCAAGCGAATATTGAGGAGTTGCAGGTGGTGTGTGAGTTTTCTGAGGTGTTTCCTGACGAGATTCCGGATATACCACCAAAGAGGGAGGTGGAGTTTACTATTGATCTAGTCCCTGGCACTAAGCCTGTGTCAATGGCACCATATAGAATGTCTGCGTCTGAGTTGGCAGAATTGAAAAAGCAACTTGAAGATTTGTTAGAGAAGAAGTTTGTAAGACCGAGTGTGTCGCCGTGGGGAGCTCCAGTGCTGCTGGTGGAAAAGAAAGATGGTAGTATGAGGTTGTGTGTAGACTATCGTCAATTGAATAAAGTTACAATCAAGAACAAGTATCCGTTACCGAGGATCGACGACTTGATGGATCAGTTGGTTGGTGCTAAAGTATTCAGCAAGATTGATTTAAGGTCTGGTTATCATCAAATCAAGGTAAAAGATGAAGACATCCAGAAGACGGCGTTTAGGACAAGATATGGGCACTATGAGTATTCTGTAATGCCTTTCGGTGTGACTAATGCGCCGGGGGTATTCATGGGGTACATGAACCAAATCTTTCGTGAGTATCTGGACAAGTTTGTGGTGGTTTTCATTGATGATATTCTAATTTATTCTAAGTCAGAAGAGGAACATGCGGAACATCTGAGGTTGGTGTTAAAAATCCTGAGGGATCGAAAGTTATATGCGAAGTTGTCCAAGTGTGAGTTTTGGTTGAAAGAAGTCAGTTTTCTCGGTCACATGATTTCTAGTGAGGGAATTGCGGTGGATCCTTCCAAAGTTGATGCAGTGTTGCAGTGGGAGTCTCCAAAGTCAGTTACTGAAATAAGGAGTTTTCTGGGATTGGCTGGCTATTATAGAAGATTCATTGAGGGGTTTTCGAAGTTGGCTCTGCCATTGACTCAATTAACTTGCAAGGGCAAGGCTTTTGTTTGGGATGACCGATGTGAAGAAAGTTTCAATGAGCTGAAGGGGAGGTTGACTACGTCTCCAGTGTTGACCCTACCTAGTCCGGTTGAGCCGTTTGTAGTATACTGTGATGCTTCCAAGATGGGTTTGGGTGGTGTGCTTATGCAGAATGGGAAAGTGGTCGCTTATGCGTCGAGGCAATTGAGAATTCATGAGAAGAATTACCCCACTCATGACTTAGAACTTGCTGCTGTGGTGTTTGCATTGAAAATTTGGAGACATTATTTGTATGGATCGAGATTTGAAGTGTTCAGTGATCACAAGAGTCTTCAGTATCTGTTCGATCAGAAAGAATTGAATATGAGGCAGCGCCGGTGGTTAGAGCTATTAAAAGATTATGATTTTGAATTGAGTTATCACCCAGGTAAAGCTAATGTGGTTGCAGATGCTGAGTCGGAAGACCTTGCGTATGCCGGCATTGATGGCTAGAGAGCTTGAGTTGATTGAGCAATTCAGGGACATGAGCTTAGTTTGTGAAGTTACACCTCAGAGTGTCAGATTGGGTATGTTGAAAATTGGCAACGATTTTATGGCTAGTATCCGGGAAGCGCAGAAGTTAGACGTGAAATTGGTTGATCTGATGGGTGGGATTGATCAGTCCGAGAATAAGGACTTTGAGATAGATGTGCAGAATGTATTGAGATATCGGGGAAGAATTTGTGTTCCTGAAGACGAGGAAATGAGAAAGGCAATTCTCGAGGAAGGCCACAGAAGTAACTTGAGTATCCATCCTGGAGCGACAAAGATGTATCAAGATCTGAAAAAGATGTTATGGTGGCCTGGGTTGAAGCGCGACGTGGCGCAGTTTGTGTATTCATGTCTGACCTGTCAGAAATCGAAGGTCGAGCATCAAAAACCTGCGGGGATGATGCAGCCGTTGAATGTTCCAGAGTGGAAGTGGGATAGTATTTCCATGGATTTCGTGACTGGGTTACCCAATACGGTGATAGGGCATGATTCGATTTGGGTGGTTGTGGATAGATTGACGAATTCTGCTCATTTCATTCCTGTCGGCATTAAGTATCCGGTGTCGAGATTGGCAGAGATCTATATTCAGGTGATTGTGAAGCTGCATGGCGTTCCTTTGTGCATTGTGTCGGATAGAGACCCAAGGTTCACGTCGGACTTTTGGAGTAGTCTGCAGAAGGAGTTGGGTTCGAAGCTGAGGTTGAGTTCAGCTTATCATCCTTAAACTGATGGGCAGACAGAGAGGACGATTCAATCGTTGGAGGATTTGTTGAGGTCATGTGTTCTAGAGCAGGGAGGTGCGTGGGATACTCATCTTCCATTGATCGAGTTTACCTACAACAACAGTTATCATTCCAGTATCGGGATGGCGCCGTTTGAGGCGTTGTATGGTCGGAGGTGCAGGACTCCGGTGTGTTGGTATGAGACTGGGGAAAGTTTAGTGCTTGGACCTGAGCTAGTCAGAGAAACTACTGAGAAAGTAAAGGTGATCCGGGAGAAAATGAAAGCATCGCAGAGTAGACAGAAAAGCTACCATGATAGGAGAAGGAAAGATTTAGAATTTGAAGCTGGTGACCACGTGTTCCTGAGGGTCACACCGATGACTGGTGTTGGGCGGGCGCTGAAATCGAAGAAGTTGACCCCTCGATTCATCGGGCCGTATCAGATTACGGAGAGAGTTGGAAATGTTGCTTATCGGGTGGCCTTGCCACCTAATCTTTCAAACTTGCACGACGTGTTTCACGTGTCGCAGCTTCGGAAGTATGTTGCGGATCTGTCTCATGTGATTCAACTAGATGATGTGGAGGTGCGGGACAATCTCACTGTGGAGACCATGCCTGTACGAATTGAGGATCGTGAAGTGAAGACCTTACGAGGTAAGGAGATCAATCTGGTGAAGGTCGTTTGGTTTGGAGCAGCTGGTGAGAGCCTGACGTGGGAATTGGAAAGTAAGATGAAAGAAGCCTATCCAGAGTTATTTGATTCAGGTAATTTCGAGGACGAAATTCTCTAAGTGGGGGAGAGTTGTAACGCCCTAAAATAATTTAATTAATTAATTAATTAAGTTATTTGAGGGATTACAATATTTATTTAAGTGGAATAATGATGTTGGAATTTATTTGATTCAGGGGGTATCTAACTAAGTAAATAAGGTGGTGCAATAAGGGCCCAAGTCAATTAGTGACCCAAGCCCATTCCTAAAACCCCAAAAACCTAAGAGGAGTGTTTCATTCCACAAGAAAGAAAGAAAGCAACGAAACAGGGAGAGGGAGAAGGAGGCTCGCGGCGTGAAGGGAAGAGGAAGGAAGGAGAAAAATTTCTCTCAAGTTTTCCTTAGGTAATGAGTTGTTGATCCTTTCCTTTCCATTTTTCTTCCTTCTTCTAGTGTTGTAGTTTTCAATCCTTCATTCTCAATTGTTGTTGTTCTCCATGGTCCTTAGTGAGGCCACGATTTGCGAAGGAGAGGAGGAAGGGCTGCTGCGTTTTTGGTGGCTTGGGCGTGGCTAGGTTCTTCGATTCTCAAGGTTTTGGCTCGTTGTGTTGCTGGGTTTTGTACGTGACTCCTTCGTCGTTGTTCCGGATCATACAATTCGAAGTAAGGGTGAGCGTTTCAATTGAATGTAATTGGGTATGTGGTAGGTTTTATGGGGCTTGGTGTTGTGATGATTTTGTGATGCATATGTAAAATTTATGGAGGATAGGATTAATTGTAGTGTTATTTTGATGGATTGTGGATGTTGATATGCGATTTACCCTTGTGAGATGATGTGTTGAATTTCGAATTTTTGGTGAATTTGGTGTGGTTGATAGCGAATTCATGGGTATGGTGATGGGGTGTATGAATGAGTAAATTGGGATTTAACTAGGAGATGTGAAAGTTAATTGATATGCTTATACTTAGTTGAAATAATACCAAGACATTGAGAATAAAATAGTGTTGCTGTTAGCTGTTTAGCCAAATAAAATGTTGCTGTCCACCCATTAAAAGTGTTGCTGGTTGCTGTTTGTTAAGATAAACTGTTGCTGTTTGCACAGAAAATGTTGCTGTATATCAATGGATAGGGTAGCTGTTGCTGTTATCAAAATATAATGTTGCTGTTTGCAGAATGGATATGTTGCTGTTTATCATTTAAAGTGCTGTTGTTTGCTGTTTTGTCAAAATAAAATGCTGCTGTTGCAGAACAAAAAAATGTTGCTGTTTATTCCTTGAAAGTGCTGCTGTTTGTTGTTTCTCAAAATAAAATGCTGCTGTTGCAGAGTAAAAATGTTGCTGTTTCTGTTTGTCAAAATAAAATGTTGCTGTCTTGCTGTTTTCTAAAATAAAAATACTGCTGTTTTTCCACTTTGAAAATGGGATGTTTCTCTCAATTTAATTGTGATGTTTCCTAAGCATGAAAATGCGATGTTTGTCCAAAAGTTAAACAAGTTGTTACTCGAATTTCTAAATAGGTTGTCACTTAAATTGTTAATGTGTAGTTACTTAAACTTAAATGGTTTACCACTTAGATTTTCAATGTGTAGCTTCTTAAATTTAAATGTTTTGTCACTTAAATTTTAATGTATTGTTATTTAAGATTTAAGGATGTTGTTACTCCAATTTTGAATGTGATGTTTATGAAGAAGTGTGATATTATTATGGTGATTATGACGAGTACACTCTATGAGTGTTCTATGACGACGATGACGAGTACTCCGGGTGAGTTGAATTGGTGATTGCACATGTGTCCATAGTGTCTCATAGCATGTGCATATAATGACGAATAGGCTTCGGCCTCTTAATGACGAAAAACAGTGACGATGTGCCCTAGTGGCTGACTTATGACGAGTATGGTACCATCATGCATATGCCCAGGCGTGGGTTGCATTTTCATGCGCATACATGTTTCGTGAATGGTGATATGAATTATGACTTTGGTTTGCGTGTAGTGACGATGAGGTTGATGATAATGACAATGTTGTATGATGGTTTGCTCATATTACTCTACTATATGCTTGATTATGTTTTGTTGAAAATTCTCACCCCTTCTGCTTGGAATGTTGCTCTATTGTGGCAACGCTGCAGGTAACCGTGAGTGAAGGACATGATGCCTTCCTTTATAGCCATTTGGATGTCTGTCGAGTCGCTCTCTGATACCGTGACACCTAGGGGGCGTGGTTGAAATTGTTATTTAAAAAAAAATAAATAAATTGTTTAGTATTTGTATTGATGGTGTGAGGCGTGTTTGAGTGGTATTTAGTGAGTGTTGTTTTATTCCGCTGTGACGTAACTCTTGGAGTTCAATTTTTATGACGGGTGATGGTTGAAATTTTTATGATGATGATTGCGCAAACTTAATGAATGCAAGTTGACGTTCTTTTTGTTAATGACGATGTGGCATTTCCTTTCTATCAGTTAAATTAAATTTTGCGAAAGAGTTTTACTCTGATAAGTGACGTGTAAATTATGGGATAGAAAGGGGGTGTTACAGGACCGATGAGAGAGTCTGCTACCGTTGTGGTAAAAGGGGTCATATGGCGAACGAGTGTAAAGTCAAGGATGTTGTGTGCTTCAACTGTGGTGAATCTGGGCACATTAGTACAAAGTGTACAAAGCCGAAGAAGGAAAGGTCCAGTGGGAAAGTGTTTGCATTAGCAGGAGAGGAGCCTGATGAGGGAGATGGTCTTATTAGAGGTATGTGTTTCATTAACGGTACTTCTCTGAAATCTCTTATTGATACTGGTGCTACCCATTGCTTTATATCTGTTGATTGTTGTAAAAGATTGGGTCTTGTTTTATCTGCTATGTGTGGGGATATGGTTGTCGATACTCCTGCGAAGGGGTCGGTGATTACGTCCCAGGTGTGTTCTCAGTGTCCCGTGTCGATCTTCGGCAGGGACTTTATTGTGAATTTTGTTTGCTTGCCGTTGAGAGGGCTGGATGTAATCTTGGGCATGGACTGGTTAGAGAATAACCACGTCCATATCAACTGTCGTAGCAAGTCGGTTAGTTTCGGGGAAGAAGATTCTGTTTTGGTATCTGCTGGTCAGTTGAAGAAGTTGAGGAAAGAAGGAGTTCAGCTATATTCGTTGATGGCATCGTTGTCTGCTGAGAGTCAGGCTGTTATTGAAGAACTGCAAGTGGTACGCGAATTTCCTGAGGTTTTTCCTGACGAAATTCCGGGTGTGCCACCGAAGAGGGAGGTTGAGTTTTCGATTGATCTGGTACCTGGTACGAGGCCTGTGTCTATGGCACCGTACAGGATGTCGGCGTCTGAATTGTCTGAGTTGAAGGCGCAACTCGAAGAATTGCTTGAGAAAAAGTTCGTGAGACCGAGTGTATCACCGTGGGGAGCTCCGGTATTGTTAGTGAAGAAGAAAGATGGGAGCATGAGGTTGTGTGTAGACTATCGTCAGTTGAATAAGGTGACTATCAAGAACAAGTATCCGCTTCTGAGGATCGACGATTTGATGGATCAGTTAGTGGGTGCCTGTGCTTTCAGCAAAATTGATTTGAGGTCCGGATATCATCAGATTAAAGTGAAGGATGAAGATGTTCAGAAGACAGCGTTCAGGACAAGGTATGGGTATTATGAATATTCAGTGATGCCGTTCGGTGTGACCAATGCACCTGGTGTATTTATGGAATATATGAATCGTATTTTCCATAATTACCTAGATCGGTTTGTGGTGATCTTCATAGATGACATTCTAGTTTATTCTAAGTCGGAGGAAGAGCATGCTGAGCATCTGAAGTCGGTATTGGAAGTTCTGAAAGAGAAAAAGCTGTATGCTAAGTTATCAAAGTGTGAGTTCTGGCTGAAAGAGGTGAGTTTCCTTGGGCACGTGATTTCTGGTAATGGTATTGCAGTTGATCCGGCAAAAATAGAAGCAGTGTTGGAGTGGGAGGCTCCGAAATCCGCAACAGAGATCAGAAGCTTTTTGGGTTTGGCTGGGTACCACAGGAGGTTCATCGAGGGCTTTTCCAAGTTGGCCCTTCCGTTGACTCAGTTGACTTGTAAGGGTAAAGTTTTCGTTTGGGATGCTCGGTGTGAGGAAAGTTTTATGGAACTGAAAAAGAGATTGACAACGTCGCCTGTTTTGACGTTGCCTAATCCGGAGGAACCGTTTGTTGTATATTGTGACGCTTCGAAGATGGGTCTTGGTGGTGTGCTGATGCAAGATGGGAAAGTCGTTGCGTATGCGTCGAGGCAGTTGCGGGTTCACGAGAAAAATTACCCTACGCATGATTTGGAATTGGCTGCTGTGGTATTTGTGCTTAAGATTTGGAGACACTATCTTTATGGTTCGAGGTTTGAGGTGTTCAGTGATCATAAGAGTCTGAAATATCTGTTCGACCAGAAGGAGTTGAATATGAGACAGCGTCGGTGGTTGGAGCTCTTGAAGGATTATGACTTCGGTTTGAATTATCATCCCGGCAAAGCTAATGTCGTGGCTGATGCATTAAGCCGGAAGTCTTTGCATATGTCGGCAATGATGGTGAAGGAATTAGAGTTGATCGAGGAATTCTGAGATCTGAGTTTTGTAAAATGACACCTCGCAGTGTCAAGCTGGGAATGCTAAAGATCGATAATGACTTTCTGGGCAGCATCAGAGAGGCTCAGAAGTCAGATGTCAAATTGGTAGATTTAATTAATGGGGTTGGCCAATCTGAAGATGAAGATTTCAAATTGGATTCTCGTGGTGTGTTGAGGTTCCGGGGTAGGATCTGTGTTCCGGATGATGCAGAGATGAGAAAGGAAATTTTGGAGGAGGGTCACCGTAGCAAGTTGAGTATCCATCCTGGAGCGACGAAAATGTATCAAGATCTGAAAAAGATGTTTTGGTGGTATGGCATGAAGAGAGATGTGGCGCAGTTTGTGTATGCCTGTTTGACCTGTCAAAAGTCGAAGGTTGAACATCAGAAGCCTGCAGGGCTAATGCAACCGTTGGAAGTTCCAGAATGGAAGTGGGATAGCATTGCGATGGATTTTGTGACGGGATTGCCGAATACAGTTAGGGGTCATGACGCTATTTGGGTGATCATTGATAGGTTAACGAAGTCTGCCCACTTTATTCCTATTAATGTCACTTATCCGGTGTCGAGGTTGGCAGAGGTTTATATCAAAGAAATTGTGAAGTTGCACGGTGTTCCGAAGAGTATTGTGTCAGATAGGGATCCGAGGTTCACTTCTGAGTTTTGGACGGGTTTGCAGAAGGTATTGGGTTCAAAGTTGAAAATGAGTTCAGCATATCATCCTCAGACAGATGGTCAGTCAGAGAGGACAATTCAGTCGTTAGAAGATTTGTTGAGGGCTTGTGTCTTGGAACAAAGGGGTTCATGGGATTCATACCTTGCATTGATTGAGTTTACCTATAACAACAGTTACCATTCCAGTATCGGGATGGCACCGTTTGAAGCATTATATGGTCGAAAGTGTAGAGCGCCGTTGTGTTGGTATGAGTCGGGGGAGAGTGTAGTGTTGGGACCGGAGATTGTCCGGGAGACTACAGAGAAAATCAAAATGATCCGTGAAAAGATGAAAGCTTCGCAGAGTCGTCAGAAGAGTTATCATGACAAGCGGAGGAAAGATTTAGAGTTTCAGGAGGGTGAGCATGTGTTCTTGAGGGTTTCTCCTATTACCGGTGTTCGTCGAGCGTTGAAGTCGAAGAAGCTCATTCCTCGCTTTGTTGGTCCTTATCAGATTTCTGAGAGAATCGGAAATGTGGCTTATAGGGTGGCTTTACCGCCAAATCTTTCGAATTTGCACGACGTGTTTCATGTGTCGCAACTTCGGAAGTATGTTTCGGATCCATCTCATGTGATCCATATGGATGATGTAGAGGTGCGGGATAATCTCACTGTGGAGACGATGCCCGTACGGATTGAGGATCGTGAAGTGAAAGTGCTTAGAGGCAGAGAGATTGCATTAGTGAAAGTGGTTTGGCTAGGAGCTACCGGTGAGAGTATGACTTGGGAACTAGAGAGCAAGATGCGAGAGTCCTACCGAGAGTTGTTTGATCAGGTAAATTTCGAGGACGAAATATTCTAAGTGGGGGAGAGTTGTAACACCCTAAATATTTAATTAATTTATTTAATTAAGTATTTAGGAATTTACTTAATTTATTGGGTATAATTTAATTAATTAAAATTATATTAATTTTGTGGTGGTATTAGGAAAAGGAGGCGCCACTTGGATGAGCTGGGCTTAAGTGAAAAGCCCAAGCCCATGATCCAAGTGGCATGCGAATAGCTAGTGAGGCTGGGTTTTGGTGCCTCATTCGCAAATTGAGAGAAAGAGAATAGAGAGAAGAGTGAGAGCGCCGTTGGAGAGGAGAAGAGGAGAAGAGGAGTCGCGACTCAAAGAGGGGCAAGGGACGTGACCTGTTGCTGTGGTTCTGTTCGTGTCTGTCTCTAGGGCTTCCGTTCTTCAAATTCGAGGTAAGGGGAGTTCTATCAATTTTTATAATAATTCGTATGATAGGTTTTAAGTAGGGATAGCTTAGATCTAATCCGTGAGTATGAATTATGCGTGATTTCGTGTTGTTGTTACGATTAGCATGTTGTTTGATGAATTCGTTGCTCAAAGATCCGTTGTTAGTGTTTGGGCGCCTAGGGCGCCATGTGTGTGCTCTTGATGTTGCTGAAATTTGTGCTGAATTTCGTGTTGCTGGAAGTGTGCAGGGCGCCAGGCGCTGGGCGCCAATGGGCGATGTGCGCCGTGTTGTGTATTGTGTGTGTTGTGTGTGCCTAAATGGGATTTTCGGGTGCAATTCAATTTCTGGGCATATTTTACCGTGCCATATTTTGTATTTACCTGCCCAAATTCAATTTTAAGCGTTTTGGCTCGAGTGGTTTTATCTTTGCACGTGTAATTCTGAAGTTGTCTCAGTGGGTGTTGCTTGTGTGTGCGTAAATGGGATTTTTGGGTGCAATTCAATTTCTGGGCATATTTTACCGTGCCATATTTTGTATTTACCTGCCCAAATTCAATTTTAAACGTTTTGGCTCGAGTGGTTTTATCCTTGCACGTGTAATTCTGAAGTTGTCTCATTGGGTGTTGCTTGTGTGTGCGTAAATGGGATTTTTGGGTGCAACTCAATTTCTGGGCATATTTTACCGTGCCATATTTTGTATTTACGTGACCAAATTCAATTTTAAGCATTTTGGCTCGAGTGGTTTTATTTTTGCACGCGTCAATTTTGGAGTTGTCTCGGTGTGTGTTGTGTGTGCGCGTTGCGTGTTGCCAGGCGCTGGGCGCCAATGGCGCCAGTGCGTGTGTGTGTTGCGTGTTGCTGGGCGCCAGGTGCCAGGCGCTGGGCGCCCAGGGCGCCATTTTTCAGGATGTTCCCAAATTTTTATGAAAACTGTTTTCGCTATATCTTTTAACTCGGACATCCGTTTTAAACGTTTCAAAAAGTGTTGGGAAGCTTTTCCAGTTGTCTACCTGTGTGTCTTATGTTTAAAAATAAAAACTTATTATTTTTCTGGTGGCTTCTATAATGACGATGATGCCCTTAGTGGCTAGTTAAATGACGTTTTGCCCTTAATTAGTGGCCAATATTATTGATGATGATGTGTAAATGACGATGATGCCCCTAGTGGCTAGTTAAATGACCTTTTGCCCTTAGTGGCTAATGTTGTTGATAATGATGTGTAAATGACGATGATGCCCTTGGTGGCTAGTAAATGACGTTTTTGCCCTCAGTGGCTATTGTTTGAATTGATGATGTTTATGAATAAGTGACGATGAAAATAAGTGACGTTGAGGCCCAAAAGGCTAAGTGACGATAAGGCCCAAAAGGCTAAGTGACGTTGTTGTGTGTAATTATGAATTGACAGGTGTTGTGCCTCTTATTTGGCAAATTGGTAAATGACGGGTCACATAGTTGACCGTGATTGTGTGTTTGTGCGTGGTGCATGTTATAGTGTCTCATGCATCCCATATGAATAAGTCCAGTGACGTTTGAGGCCCAAAAGGCTAAGTGACGATGAGGCCCAAAAGGCTAAGCGACGTTTGTGAAAAGGTACCTCATGCATATGCCCGCGAGTGGGTTGCATTTCATATACCTACATGACATAGTGATGAGTTATTGTAGTGATGTAATTGATGATTGTGATGTGGTTACTCTAGTGATGTGACTCTGACTTATTATTTATCATATGATTTATTATATGGATTGAATTGGACTCACCCTTCTGTTTGAATGTTACCCCTATGCGGTAACGTGCAAGTGATCACGAGTGAAGACCTAGGTATCTTCACTAATTTTGAGTCGGGTCGTCATGCTCTGATACGTAGCACTAAGGGGGGAAACGAACTTGATGTTTATGAATGATTTCGATTGTTATGTCTTAGTTGACAATTCTGTTTTATTTTGTTATTCTGCTGCGTAGTTGGTTTTATTGACGTTAAGTTTTATTTGCGATGATAGCTGTGGTTTTGAGGCTTTCCTTTTAGTGACGTGCTACGTGATGCATGATTATTGTGTTTGAGCTGTTTTATTGAGAAGCGTTGTTTTATTGAAGTATGTGTAACATTCCTCGTGCGAAATAATTTTTTTTGAACTCTGATTTTTACAAACAAATTAACGGGTAGAAAAGGGGTGTTACACATACACTTTAGCGTTACGGGTAGACGCTACAGTGCTGCAAACACGCACCCCGACACACACGGCATACACTATAGCGTTACGGGTAGACGCCACAGTGCTGCACACACATTAACACACTCACGGCATACACTACAGTGTTACGGGCAGACGTTACAGTGCTGCACACACGCACCCAATGCACTGATCATCCTACAATCCTCATGCCCAGCCTTAGTACAACTGATGCACCCCCAACTTAGCTTCTACAACTACCCTAAATTTTTAGTAAAAATTTGGCGACTCCCATGGTCCACCACACTAGCTTAGCTTCCCACATCTCTAGGATCACTAAGTTCCACTGGTTAATGTTTTAAGTGTGGAAGCAAGATTGTACTAATTTGATCACCACAGGGGTATTATTCGCTCAGTTCTCCCGAATCATCACTAAGTTTGCTCAACTGTCTCTTTTCTTTTTTTTTTAAGTAGGAAATTCACCACATGACTGCATTTTTTTCCTGATACTAACACTGACAATAGGTCCTCCCCCCCACTTAAACATAGCAGTGTCCTCACTGATTAATTTAGGGGAAGACCTATTTACAAAGACTAAGACTAAAACAAAAATAAAATTAAAAATAAACCTACGAAACTACAACTACTAAAGGAAACACAAGGTGCACAATCAAATAAAGCAAAAGAGAAGGGACAGATAAAAAATAACCTGGAGGTGAGTAGACTACTCAACCGCGTCCAGAGTCTGGAGGTGGCGCCAGAAAGATGTCCGCCTCAGGATCCAACTGCTCTCCCCGCTGCACCATGCACATAGCTCTGTACATGTTTCTCATCCCTACTTCCATCCGCTCCTGTCTGGCTGCAGAAACACTGATTGTGACTAAATGCATCCTAAAGCACCTAATCTAGGAAAAATAATGCGAAAAGTTAAAAAGATAAGGATTGAGAAACTTGGGTTGCCTCCCAAGAAGCGCTTGTTTATCGTCTATAGCTTGACGTTGCAATTCCACACTCTCAAGGTGGAATATATGACACGAAGAACACATCATCCTTCTTCTTCCGTTTATGAGGCAGGAAATTCATGAACTTGAGGTACAAATTCATATGCTTCCATACCCTCTCAAGGTGAAGGATGATGAACAAAGCATAGAAGGAGTCTAAATATCGATCAAGCTCTTCACTCCCATATTCCTTGCTTCTCAAAGGATGAGTAGGAAAACTGATTTTTTGGGTGATTTCTTGTTGGATTTCCACACCTTCCCAAGATTGAGAATTTTTAGCTTCCTTCCAAACAAGAGGATCCTCACGTTCAATTCTTTTTTCTTCCCCATCTTTGTTTTTCTCCCATGATTCTTCTATTAGTAAGCCATTTTCTTCTTGTTCTGAAATTTGAAAAAGTGGTTGTTCATCTGCTAACCAGTCATCCGCTAACCAGAGATATGATTTGTGAATAACTATCCACTCTGGCTCCTCAAGAATTTTAGGTTGAGCCAACCAAGGATGACACCCAGTAATGAGTACCCATTCTGGCTCACAAGAGCAGTACACAAGATCCTTTCCACAAATATCACAATATGAGTGTGTCTCACAATTACCAGTTAAATGTGGTCCTCCACAACAACAACAACAAAGTTGCGGTAGTATGGACTCCATGATTTACAAAATATTCACCTGGCTTTCATAGAATCAAGGGAGTAAAAGTGGTAACAAGATAAAAACAATATGTATAAACTAAAAAGAAATAAGAAAACTAAAAACAACCTAAAGTATGTACGGGTTCAAATTAGTTGTTGCCTTCGAATTACTAGTAAATGTAATTTCGATCCCCGACAACGGCGCCAAAAACTTGTTAACTTTTCGGCAAGTGTACCGAATCGTGCAAGTAATAAAACCGGTAAGTACCGGGATATCGTCCTCAAGGATCGAAGTTTAATTTACTAAGACGTTAACAACAGCTAATGGAGACCAATTTGAAAGGGGTTTGTTTGATAATTGTTGAGCTATGAAGCTTGAAGGTAAAGCAATAAAATATTTGTGGGTTTTGATTACGAGCAACTGACGTTTGGGGAAGAATATGATGAGAAGATGCTAGGGATGAATGCCTTTCAATTTCATGCTATTGTCACTGATTTATTTCCGAAAGATAATCTCTCTCTCATTTGCTATTGAATCCACAATCCTAACCAAGCCCTAATCCCTTAGGTGAATAGTCCTTTGTTGATTAATAAAAGTCCTAATTCCTTAAGCACATCTACTAACAACAAGCAATAACAACGAGGATTCGCAACATACATCAATTCATAGATTAGTCCTAAGCTACAAATTGAAGGAATTGAAATTCAAACATTCTAACGATAAAATTCCCATTTGATCATTGAATAAAGATAAGTTCTTCAATTTTCCAATCATAGAAATGTTTAAGCCCAGAAAATCAATTCACAAATGATGAAAGAACATGAAGAACATCAATTTAAATCAGCAACAATAGCACTACATTAAAATTTATCCATCCCTAACATTGGGGTTTAGTTACACATGATAAAAGGAGAGAAAAAGGGAGAATTACAAGTTGAAGGTGAAGATGAATGCATTAGAATCCTCAATTCTTGTTCCCAAGTCTTGATTCTTCAGTTGCCGTCAGCTGGAAGGAGCTCTCTTCGCGTGCTAGGGTTTCCCCAAATGTCCAAAAAGTGCCCCCCCCCCTCCAAAAAACACGTCTGTCCCTTGATTTAATGTGTTTCCAGTATTTTGCGCTTCACTCGCGCTCCCAGCGCCACTTAAGCGCAGATGAGGACGCTACAGTGCAGTTTTCGTGCCTCAGTGGCGCCTCGCGCGCAACTGCAGCGGAAATTGGCAGGGACTTCTGATTTTCTGCACTCTGTAACACCCCCTTTCTACCCTTTTATTTTAATTTAGAAAATCAGAGTTCAAAATTCATTTTTGATTTCACCACGAGGGTGTCACACATGCGTCAAAATAAAACCTCAAGTCTCAAATAAAATAGTACGTCGTCAAAGGTGCAATACATAGCACTCCACAATAGGGGAACCTCAAAACATCGAAAACTACGTCATAAAAACCAACGACAACTCAGCGGAAAAATAAATCAGCCCATCATCAGTATAAAAATCTAACTACATCAGCAAAACATCAAATACATCCCCCCAGGTGCTACGTATCAGAGCATGACGACTTGACCCAAGAAGTGAAGCTAAGACCTTCACTGGGAATCACCTGCACGTTACCAACACAGGGGTAACATTCAAACAGGAAAGGGTGAGCATCATTTCAATCCATATAATAGAAAATATGATAAGTACTAATCGTAGGCTACGCACTAGAGCAAACTGCGTCCAAAACACTAAATGTTCACATCACAATCGTCATTCACATCAATCACAATAACTCATTTCATGTCATGTAGGCATATGAAATGCAACCCACTCGCGGGCATATGCATGAGGTACCTTTTCACAAACGTCGCTTAGCCCTTAAGGCCTCATCGTCACTTAGCCACTCAGGCCTCAAAAACGTCACTGGGTTTATGCATATGGGCATGAGACACTATGACATGCACCACTCACAACACACAATTACACAAATACCCAAATCATAGTCAACTATGTGACTCGTCACTTACCGGTTGCTCACAAGGAGCGCAGCACCTGTCAAATCCACAATCAATACACAACGTCACTTGGTCATTTAGACCTTAACATCACTTAGCCTTTCGGGCCTCAAACGTCACTGGGTTTTCATCGTCACTTATACAATAAATATCATCAGCTCAAACAATAGCCACTGAGGGCAAAAACGTCATTTACTAGCCACCAAGGGCATCATCGTCATTTACACGTCATTATAATTCATATTAGCCACGGAGGGCAAAACAGTCATTTAACTAGCCACTAGGGGCATCATCGTCAAAATCATCATTTTTGACACCACTTCGTTAAAAATCACTGGTCGTACACAAAAGAGAGTTTTTAAAGACACCAAAAATACCTTTGCATTGTCACTGAAACGGCCACTGGGAACAGCCACTTGGGGCGCCCCAGCAACCTTCTGAAATTATAAATTTTTATTTCAAAAAGGGAACACACAGATAGGCAACGGAAAATTCTTCACAACGCTTTTTGAATCGTTTAAAACGGATATTCGAGTCAAAAGATATAGCGAAAACAGTTTTCGAAAATAATTTGGAACATCCTGAAAACTGGCGCCATGGGCACCCAGCGCCCAGGCACCTGGCGCCCAGCGCCTAGCACAGTGCAACACACGCACGCACACACCCGGGCGCTCAGCGCCCAGCGCCTTGGCGCAACACACACACACGCGCATGGGCGCTCAGCGCCCAGCGCTGGTACCCAGCGCCCAGCCACACAGAATTTGGCAACACCCAGGCGCCTTAGGCGCCCTTACAGCAACACAACCCAGAATTTCCAGCAACTTTTAAAACACCAAAAATTGATTTTTTAGCAATTTAACACACCAAAATTTTTATATTTTTCAGCACTCAAAATGGCACTTGATTTAATCAATTTCTCAAAAATTCCTTTGGGCACTATCATCACCATCACCTTGGCGCCCTAGGCGCCTATGCACACACCCACCCAAATTGCGAAACCTCAAGCATTCCAACATACCAAATCGTAATTTCATGAATACACAAATGCCAAAAATCATCAAACAAACGCATAGGTCGCATTCACCCCAATGTTCAAATCCAACAATCAATTCGCATATAGGCATACACATGTATATATATATATATATATATATATATATATATATATATATATATATATATATATATATATATATATATATATATATATATATATATATATATATATATATATATATATATATGAAATCATCATCACGGGCAAACCAAGAACATCAAGAAACATAAAAGAACACCAAGAACAACATGGATCTAGTATAAACCTTAGATCTAGGACCTATCATGAGATCTATTAGATGGAAGGATAGAGCTCCCCTAACCTTTCAAAAAGAAGAATTCGAGCCTTAGGATGCAGTCACCAACAGAGCCTCAGCAACAATGGAGGTCTCCTCCCTCCTTGATCTTCGAATTCTCTTCTCTCTTGGCCGCCCTTGCTCTCTCTTTCTCGCGCTCCCCTCTTTCTCTTTTCCTCTCTCTTTCGCGAATTGCCACAAAACCCTAGCCTCCAACTAACCTAGCCACTTCGCATACTTGTGGATCATGGGCTTGGGCCTTTCACTTAAGCCCAAGTCATGCAAGTGGCGCCTCCACTCCCTCCTAATACCACCAAAATTAATAAAATTTTAATTAATTAAATTATATCAAATAAATTAATTTAAATTCCCAAATACTTAATTAAATAAATTAATTAAATATTTTAGGGTGTTACAACTCTCCCCCACTTAGAATAATTTCGTCCTCGAAATTTACCTGATCAAATAATTCTGGGTAGGACTCTCGCATCTTGCTCTCCAGCTCCCAAGTCATACTCTCGTCGGCAGCTCCTAGCCAAACCACTTTCACTAATGCAATCTCTTTGCCTCTAAGCGCTTTCACTTCACGATCCTCAATCCGTACGGGCATCGTCTCCACAGTGAGATTATCCCGCACCTCTACATCATCCATATGGATCACATGAGATGGATCCGAAACATACTTCCGAAGTTGCGACACGTGAAACACGTCGTGCAAGTTCGAAAGATTTGGCGGTAAAGCCACTCTATAAGCCACATTTCCGATTCTTTCAGAAATCTGATAAGGACCAACAAATCGAGGAGTGAGCTTCTTCGATTTCAACGCCCGACCAACACCGGTAATAGGAGAAACCCTCAAGAACACATGCTCACCCTCCTGAAACTCTAAATCCTTCCTCCGCTTGTCATGATAACTCTTCTGACGACTCTGCGAAGCCTTCATCTTTTCACGGAACATCTTGATCTTCTCTGTAGTCTCCCGGACAATCTCTGGTCCCAACACTACACTCTCTCCCGACTCATACCAACACAATGGCGTTCTACACTTTCGACCATATAATGCTTCAAACGGTGCCATCCCGATACTGGAATGGTGGCTGTTGTTATAGGTAAACTCAATCAACGCAAGGTAGGAATCCCATGAACCCCGTTGTTCCAATACACAAGCCCTCAACAAATCCTCTAACGACTGAATTGTTCTCTCCGACTGACCATCCGTCTGAGGATGATACGCCGAACTCATTGCCAACTTTGAACCCAATTCCTTCTGCAAACTCTTCCAAAACTCAGAAGTGAACCTCGGATCCCTATCTGACACAATACTCTTCGGAACACCGTGCAGCTTCACAATTTCTTTGACATAGACCTCTGCCAACCTCGACACCGGATAAGTGATATTAATAGGAATAAAGTGAGCAGACTTCGTTAACCTATCAACGATCACCCAAATAGCGTCATGACCCTTAACTGTATTTGGCAATCCCGTCACAAAGTCCATCGCAATGCTATCCCACTTCCACTCTGGAACCTCCAACGGTTGCATTAACCCTGTAGGCTTCTGATGCTCAACCTTAGATTTCTGACAGGTCAAACAGGCATACACAAACTGTGCCACATCTCTCTTCATACCATACCACCAAAACATCTTTTTCAGATCTTGATACATTTTCGTCGCTCCAGGATGGATACTCAACTTGCTACGGTGACCCTCCTCTAAAATTGCCTTTCTCATCTCTTCATCGTCCGGAACACAGATCCTACCCCGGAACCTCAACACACCACTGGAATCTAATTTGAAATCTTCATCTTCAGATTGACCAACCCTATTAATTAAATCTACTAACTTGACATCTGTCTTCTGAGCTTCCCTGATGCTGCCCAGGAAATCATTATCGATCTTTAACATTCCCAGCTTGACACTGCGAGGTGTCATTTTACAAACCAAGCTCAAATCCCTGAATTCCTCGATCAACTCTAATTCTTTCACCATCATTGCCGACATATGCAAAGACTTTCTGCTTAAAGCATCAGCCACGACGTTAGCCTTGCCGGGATGATAGTTCAAACCAAAGTCATAATCCTTCAAGAGCTCCAACCACCGACGCTGTCTCATATTCAACTCTTTCTGATCGAACAGATACTTTAGACTCTTATGATCACTGAACACTTCGAACCTCGAACCATAAAGGTAGTGCCTCCAAATCTTAAGCACAAATACCACAGCAGCCAATTCTAAATCATGCGTAGGGTAATTTTTCTCATGAACCCGCAACTGCCTCGACGCATACGCAACGACTTTCCCATCTTGCATCAGCACACCACCAAGACCCATTTTCGAAGCGTCACAATATACAACGAACGGTTCCTCTGGATTAGGCAACGTCAAAACAGGTGACGTCGTCAATCTCTTTTTCAGTTCCATAAAACTTTCCTCACACCGAGCATCCCAAACAAAAACTTTACCCTTGCAAGTCAACTGAGTCAACGGAAGGGCCAACTTGGAAAAACCCTCGATGAACCTCCTGTAGTACCCAGCCAAACCCAAAAAGCTTCTAATCTCTGTTGCGGACTTCGGAGCCTCCCACTCCAACACTGCTTCTACTTTTGCTGGATCAACCGCAATACCATTACCAGAAATCACGTGCCCAAGGAAACTCACTTCTTTCAGCCAGAATTCACACTTCGATAACTTAGCATACAACTTTTTCTCTTTCAGAACTCCTAACACTGTCTTCAGATGCTCAGCATGTTCTTCCTCTGACTTAGAATAAACTAGAATGTCATCTATGAAGATCACCACAAACCGATCTAGGTAACTATGAAAAATACGGTTCATATATTCCATAAATACACCAGGAGCATTGGTCACACCGAACGGCATCACTGAATATTCATAATGCCCATACCTCGTCCTGAACGCCGTCTTCTGAACATCCTCCCCCTTTACTTTAATCTGATGATACCCGGACCTCAAATCAATTTTGCTGAAAACACGGGCACCCACTAACTGATCCATCAGATCGTCGATTCTCGGAAGCGGATACTTATTCTTGATAGTTACCTTATTCAACTGACGATAGTCCACACATAACCTCATGCTCCCATCTTTCTTCTTCACTAACAATACCGGAGCTCCCCACAGTGATACACTCGGTCTCACAAACTTTTTCTCAAGCAATTCTTCAAGTTGCGTCTTCAACTCAGACAATTCTGACGCCGACATTCTGTACGGTGCCATAGACACAGGCCTCGTACCAGGTACAAGATCAATCGAAAACTCAACTTCTCTTTCCGGTGGCACACTCGAAATTTCATCAGGAAAACTTCAGGAAACTCGCGCACCACTTTCAGTTCTCCAATAACAGCCTGACTCTCAGTAGACAACGAAGCCATCAACGCAAATAACTGAACTCCTTCTTTCTTCAACTTCTTCAACTGACCGGCAGATACCAAAACAGAATTTTCTTCACCGAAACTAACCGACTTGCTACGACAGTTGATATGAACGTGATTATTCTCTAACCAGTCCATGCCTAAGATTACATCCAGACCCCTCAACGGCAAGCAGACAAAATTCACAATAAAGTCCCTGCCGAAGATCGACACGGGACACTGAGAACACACCTGGGACCTAATCACCGACCCCTTCGCAGGAGTATCGACAACCATATCCCCACACATAGCAGATAAAACAAGACCCAATCTTTTACAACAATCAACAGATATAAAACAATGGGTAGCACCAGTATCAATAAGAGATTTCAGAGAAGTACCATTAATAAAACACGTACCTCTAATCAGACCATCATTATCATTAGGCTCCTCTCCTGCCAATGCAAATACCTTCCCAGTAGACCTTTCCTTCTTCGGCTTTGTACACTTTGTACTGATATGCCCAGACTCACCACAGTTAAAACACACCACATCCTTGACCTTACACTCGGCTGCCATATGACCCTTTTTACCACAACGGTAGCAAACCCTCTCATCAGACCTGCATGTAGTACTCTTGTGGCCAGGCTTGCCACACTTATAACAGACAATGCTAGCAGGGGCATCTCCCCCACTAGAACCCTTACCTCCAGCAGCCTTCTGATAACTCTTACCCGCAGGAACCTCATACGGCTTGCTTCGACTCTGAAACTTACCTTTTTTCTCAGAAGTAGCTTTGTAATGAGCAGTACTGTCTTCCTCAAAGATTCTGCAACTGTCAACCAGATCTGCGAACACACGAATCTTCTGATAACTAATGGCCTTTTTAATATCAGGCCTCAACCCATTCTCAAATTTGATGCATTTAGAAAATTCAGCTGTAGCCTCACTGTAGTGTGGATAAAATTTTGCTAGCTCCACAAATTTCGCCGCATAGGCAGTCACAGACATACCACCCTGCTTCAGCTCCAAAAACTCTATCTCTTTCTTCCCTCGGACGTCTTCAGGAAAATATTTTCTCAGAAATTCTCTGCTGAATACCTCCCAAGTAATCTCTTCCTGCACAGCCTCTAACCTCTGCCTAGTAGCCAACCACCAGTCGTCGGCCTCCTCGGCTAACATGTGGGTACCAAAACGGACCTTCTGCTCAACAGTACAGTCCATCACCCTAAAAATTCTCTCGATCTCCTTCAACCAAGCCATAGCACCATCTGGATCATATTTGCCCTTAAAGGTGGGCGGATTCTCTCTCTGGAAAGTAGTCAGACTCCGAAAACCAGCATTATCTCCAGCATTCTGCTGACCCTGCACAGCCTGAGCCATAGCTTGCAATGCAGCAGCAAGAGCAGCGTCGTTCCTCCCAGCCATTATGAACTATCACTGCAGCACAAACCAAAAATTCAGAACTAATCTATTGTCATAAGACACTATGACAGGACAACATTGGCCGGACAGACCGAACTGCTCTGATACCACTAATTTTCCAATCATAGAATAAAGATAAGTTCTACAATTTTCCAATCATAGAAATGTTTAAGCCCAGAAAATCAATTCACAAATGATGAAAGAACATGAAGAACATCAATTTAAATCAGCAACAATAGCACTACATTAAAATTTATCCATCCCTAACATTGGGGTTTAGTTACACATGATAAAAGGAGAGAAAAAGGGAGAATTACAAGTTGAAGGTGAAGATGAATGCATTAGAATCCTCAATTCTTGTTCCCAAGTCTTGATTCTTCACTTGCCGTCAGCTGGAAGGAGCTCTCTTCGCGTGCTAGGGTTTCCCCAAATGTCCAAAAAGTGCCCCCCCCCCCCTCCAAAAAACGCGTCTGTCCCTTGATTTAATGTGTTTCCAGTATTTTGCGCTTCACTCGCGCTCCCAGCGCCACTTAAGCGCAGATGAGGACGCTACAGTGCAGTTTTCGCGCCTCAGTGGCGCCTCGCGCGCAACTGCAGCGGAAATTGGCAGGGACTTCTGATTTTCTGCACTCTGTAACACCCCCTTTCTACCCTTTTATTTTAATTTAGAAAATCAGAGTTCAAAATTCATTTTTGATTTCACCACGAGGGTGTCACACATGCGTCAAAATAAAACCTCAAGTCTCAAATAAAATAGTACGTCGTCAAAGGTGCAATACATAGCACTCCACAATAGGGGAACCTCAAAACATCGAAAACTACGTCATAAAAACCAACGACAACTCAGCGGAAAAATAAATCAGCCCATCATCAGTATAAAAATCTAACTACATCAGCAAAACATCAAATACATCCCCCCAGGTGCTACGTATCAGAGCATGACGACTTGACCCAAGAAGTGAAGCTAAGACCTTCACTGGGAATCACCTGCACGTTACCAACACAGGGGTAACATTCAAACAGGAAAGGGTGAGCATCATTTCAATCCATATAATAGAAAATATGATAAGTACTAATCGTAGGCTACGCACTAGAGCAAACTGCGTCCAAAACACTAAATGTTCACATCACAATCGTCATTCACATCAATCACAATAACTCATTTCATGTCATGTAGGCATATGAAATGCAACCCACTCGCGGGCATATGCATGAGGTACCTTTTCACAAACGTCGCTTAGCCCTTAAGGCCTCATCGTCACTTAACCACTCAGGCCTCAAAAACGTCACTGGGTTTATGCATATGGGCATGAGACACTATGACATGCACCACTCACAACACACAATTACACAAATACCCAAATCATAGTCAACTATGTGACTCGTCACTTACCGGTTGCTCACAAGGAGCGCAGCACCTGTCAAATCCACAATCAATACACAACGTCACTTGGTCATTTAGACCTTAACATCACTTAGCCTTTCGGGCCTCAAACGTCACTGGGTTTTCATCGTCACTTATACAATAAATATCATCAGCTCAAACAATAGCCACTGAGGGCAAAAACGTCATTTACTAGCCACCAAGGGCATCATCGTCATTTACACGTCATTATAATTCATATTAGCCACGGAGGGCAAAACAGTCATTTAACTAGCCACTAGGGGCATCATCGTCAAAATCATCATTTTTGACACCACTTCGTTAAAAATCACTGGTCGTACTCAAAAGAGAGTTTTTAAAGACACCAAAAATACCTTTGCATTGTCACAGCAACGGCCACCGGGAACAGCAACTTGGGGCGCCCCAGCAACCTTCTGAAATTATAAATTTTTATTTCAAAAAGGGAACACACAGATAGGCAACGGAAAATGCTTCACAACGCTTTTTGAATCGTTCAAAACGGATATTCGAGTCAAAAGATATAACGAAAACAGTTTTCGAAAATAATTTGGAACATCCTGAAAACTGGCGCCATGGGCACCCAGCGCCCAGGCACCTGGCGCCCAGCGCCTAGCACAGTGCAACACACGCACGCACACACCCGGGCGCTCAGCGCCCAGCGCCTTGGGGCAACACACACACACGCGCATGGGCGCTCAGCGCCCAGCGCTGGCACCCAGCGCCCAGCCACACAGAATTTGGCAACACCCAGGCGCCTTAGGCGCCCTTACAGCAACACAACCCAGAATTTCCAGCAACTTTTAAAACACCAAAAATTGATTTTTTAGCAATTTAACACACCAAAATTTTTATATTTTTCAGCACTCAAAATGGCACTTGATTTAATCAATTTCTCAAAAATTCCTTTGGGCACTATCATCACCATCACCTTGGCGCCCTAGGCGCCTATGCACACACCCACCCAAATTGCGAAACCTCAAGCATTCCAACATACCAAATCGTAATTTCATGAATACACAACTGCCAAAAATCATCAAACAAACGCATAGGTCGCATTCACCCCAATGTTCAAATCCAACAATCAATTCGCATATAGGCATACACATGTATATATATATATATATATATATATATGAAATCGTCATCACGGGCAAGCCAAGAACATCAAGAAACATAAAAGAACACCAAGAACAACATGGATCTAGTATAAACCTTAGATCTAGGACCTATCATGAGATCTATTAGATGGAAGGATAGAGCTCCCCTAACCTTTCAAAAAGAAGAATTCGAGCCTTAGGATGCAGTCACCAACAGAGCCTCAGCAACAATGGAGGTCTCCTCCCTCCTTGATCTTCGAATTCTCTTCTCTCTTGGCCGCCCTTGCTCTCTCTTTCTCGCGCTCCCCTCTTTCTCTTTTCCTCTCTCTTTCGCGAATTGCCACAAAACCCTAGCCTCCAACTAACCTAGCCACTTCGCATACTTGTGGATCATGGGCTTGGGCCTTTCACTTAAGCCCAAGTCATGCAAGTGGCGCCTCCACTCCCTCCTAATACCACCAAAATTAATAAAATTTTAATTAATTAAATTATATCAAATAAATTAATTTAAATTCCCAAATACTTAATTAAATAAATTAATTAAATATTTTAGGGTGTTACACACTCCACTTGCGCTCCGTGCGCAACTGCAGCGCATTTTGGCGAATGCTCACTCCCTTGGTATTTTTGAGACTGCTTGCTTTCATTTCTTCGTTCTTCTCTTCGCCTAGTCCCTGGGCACAAAAACACCACAAAACCCAGCATAAACACTGCAACGCAATTAAATCTCAAATAGAACAACTCATTAATTTTCTCCTAACAATTTCCATTCATTCATCAAATTATCAAGTAAAATTCCCCTTTTTCGCAGTGAAAAACATCATGTGATGGGGATTCATTATCTATGTACTGCAACACTATGTCTTTAGTGTTTTATCTTTCTTCCGCTTTTTTGTATGATACTGAATACTATAGTTGCTGATGGTTTATGGTCTGAGAACCGTATCGTCTTGTTTGTGAATAAGACTGTTTGGTTTATATTCAGCAAAAAATTATAGTGATATTCAGTGTCTAAGCAGGAAATATATCTCTGATGTTCTAGGGATGGTACGCTTGGGTATTTTTTTACTAAATGAAAATACCGGGGTGTTACAGTTGGTATTAGAGCGGTTCGACCTAGTTGGACTTAGCTATTAGAGTCTTTTACTTCCTTCAGTCGTGATTTTCTTAGTATGCTATTAGACATTGAGCTTGATCAACTTAATACTTTGTGCATATTTCGCAGAATCATGGTCGGAAGAGGTAGAGGAGTCCCACCTCCCATAGATCCACATTCCGCGTGGATGCAAAATGTCATTGAGAACCAACAGAAAATGATGCAGGATATGATGCTCCTGCAGCAGCAACAACTGACCCACCAGCAAAATGCTCAGCAACAACAAGCTCCTGAACCACAAGTGAATCCAAAACGGATTTTCGGAGAATTCTTGAAAATGAAACCCTCCGAGTTCAGAGGTGGGCATGATGTCATGAAAGCACAGCATTGGCTGGATGACACTGAAAAGATTTTTCCTTACAATGCAAGTTACAGATGAAGACAAGTTGAGGTTGGCATCCCATATGCTGAAGGGAGAGGCCAATAACTGGTGGATAAATGCTAGAGCCATGATGGAGACCATGGGAACTCCCCAGACTTGGGAGAGCTTCCGGAGAACCTTTCTAGAACAATTCTTTCCCACTGCTATGAGGTTCGATAAAGATAATGAGTTTCTAGCTCTCACACAAGGAGGATTGACCGTGGGCCAATACACGGCTAAATTTGAATAGTTGTATCAATTCTTCAGTTTAGCTGGGTATGCTCCCAACGACCGATGGAAAACTGACGGGTACAAGTATGGGCTGAGAGAGGATGTTGCACAAAGTCTAAGTTCCTTTCCGAGAAGCAACTACGCTGCTATGGTACAACAAGCCTATATTGCCGAAAGTGATTTGACAAGATTGTATGCAAGCAGAAAGGTGATCCATCAGAATAAAAAGAGCATTGGGCCATCTAGCTCTCAGATGGGTCCCCGGCATGACTCCGGCAAGGGAAGAAATTATAAAGGGAAACGGCCGATCAAATGAAGTTTAGAAATTGTCTAAAGTGCGGAAGGTATCACCGTGGCGATTATTCACAAAGATCTAATCGGTGCTATGTCTGCAATGAAGAGGGCCACTATGCAAATGAGTGCCCAACAAAGAAGAGTTTCCAAGGAGCACTAAATTCTCCTAAGCAGGGGTGAATCAACACTTTGGATGCTCGGACCATCACACATAATGACAACTTACTGAGGGGTACGGGATCTCTTTTCAATAACTCAGTCAATATATTATATGATTCCGGTGCAACCCATTGTTTTATAGCACAAGCATGTGTAGATCGGTTGGGATTAGCATTATCTGAGCTATCCGAGCTGATAACCATTTTAACTGCTGCCAAGGGTCGGGTCCAGACCCAATCATTGTGTGAAAATTGTCTACTTGTCATAGGGGACAGAAATTTCGTTGTGAAATTTATTTGCTTGCCTATGAGGAGTATGGACATTGTTCTGGGTATGTATTGGATGGCTGCAAATCATGTAACAATCAACTGTGCTGGTCGAACCATAAGCTTCGCCTCCGAATGTGTGGGATTGACACAGGCAAATTTCGAAGCAGTTGTCTCTTTCACCTTAGCGAGCCAATCATTATTCCAAGGTGCGGAAGCTTATATTATGTTATCTGCATCCACTGAAACGAGTTAAGATTTGTCATCTGTACAAGTGGTGAATGAATTTCTGGATGTTTTTCCGGATGAAGTCTCTTCTGTACCTCCTGACCGAGAGGTAGAATTTTCTATAGAGTTGGTTCCTGGCACACGATCAATATCTATTGCACCTTACCGAATGTCTCCTTTAGAATTAAAGGAATTGAAATCCCAACTTGAAGAGTTGATATCTAAGAAGTTTATTCGACCGAGTGCTTCTCCATGGGGTGCTCCGGTGTTGCTAGTCAAAAAGAAAGATGGAAGTATGATATTGTGCATTGATTACCGACAACTCAACAAAGTGTCGTTGACTGTAAGCCGAGTACATGGGATGCTGATTGTGAAGAATGTTTTCAAGAATTGTGAAGAATGTTCGGTTGAATGTGCATGAATGTTTTCAAGGTTGATTGTGCATTGGTTCTTCCACTTACATGGGATGCTGATTGTGAAGAATGATTTCAAGAATTGAAAGTTCGGTTGACTTCTGCTCCGATCCTGATTCTTCCGGATCCGTCATTGGAATTTCAAATTTACAGCGATGCTTCTGGGAAGGGTTTAGGATGTGTTCTCATGCAGAATCAACAAGTGGTAGCATATGCATCCAGGCAATTAAAGACTCATGAAGAGAATTATCCGACTCATGATTTGGAGTTGGCAGCTATTGTGTATGCACTGAAGATTTGGAGACATTACCTGTATGGGTCTCGTTTCGAAGTCTTTAGTGATCACAAAAGTCTAAAATATCTGTTTGATCAGAAGGAACTGAATAACAGGCAGAGAAGATGGGTGGAGTTTCTGAAGGATTATGACTTCGAATTGAAGTATCATCCGGGAAAGGCTATTGTTGTAGCCGATGCACTAAGTAGGAAATCCATTCACATAGCAGGGTTAATGATGCATGAAATGGAATTGTTGGAGTCTTTTAGAGACTTAAATCTTAATACAAAGCCAAGGAGGAACCGGTTAGTGTTGAGCCATATGAGGATCTCTAGTTCCTTAAGAGATTCTATTAGCTTAGCACAGGAAGTTGATGTGAAGCTACAATCACAAAAAGTGTTGCCAGAGTTTACCGAAGATAGTGATGGAGTTATTTGTTTCAACGGTAGGATCTGTGTGCCTGATGATGAAGATATTAAAAGGCAAGTGCTAGAGGAAGTGTAACACCCCTTTTCTAATAACCTTACTTTTTAATAAAATCAGAGTTTCTTTTTTTTTTTTAAATATTTTAAGCGAGTGCTACACTTACATCATAAAATCAACCACCTCAAAAACGTTTAGTTCGCATCAACTAAATTCAATCACCACCAGCAGCGGAATAATAATGAGTTCTAACAATAAAAACCAATACATCACCAATAAAAATCTAACGGTTAGTGACAACAATACATAAACATAGGACACCCCCCCCCCCTGGTGCTACGTATCAGAGCGTGACACTTCCTACCAGACGAAGGCATAAGGGAAACCTTCACTCGTTATTACCTGCACGTTGCCGACATAAGAAGCAACATAAAAGCAGTAGGGTGAGTCTCTTTTCATAATTAATAACATATGGGAATTAAGCACTGCATAGGAAAAGGGAAACAGACACACCAATTCACAATAAGGGCAATAACCACATCACAGTTACATTCACCAACAACAATGCAAAAGGTATGGTTATGCATGAAATGCAACCCAAACTCCACGGGCACATGCATGTCGGATCCGTCACCAAATACAAATAGGCCGTAGCCTCTGCTCACCAAATAAAACTAGGCCGTAGCCTCTGCTCACCAATAATGCACATGATTTCATGAGGTGTTATGGAAATGCATCACAACACACTACAATTAAATAAAATCACCATTTTAATTTATAATCTCACCATAGTGCATTAATCAGCTCACCAAATTAAAATTAGGCCGAAGCCTCTGCTCACCAATCTCACCTTATCACATTCACCAATTCATCCCACCACTCACACCAACACCAATTCAAATAGACCAACTTAGGATACTGACACAACATAAGGAAAATGGATAAAAAATAGCCATTTGGACACTTGAACACCATCAGCCCAGAAACACCAGTAATATAATTTATTTTTACATAAAATTGGAACAATTGGATAGACACTGAAATTAGCTTCGAAACGCATTTTGAACCGTTAAATTTGGATAACCGAGTCAAAAGTTACATTAAAAACAAAATAGGAAAAATACTTAGACATCCTGGAAACTGGCGCATGGGCGCTGGGCGCCCAGGGGCAACACGGGGCTTGGCGCATGGGCGCTTGGCGCCCAGGAGAGGCAACACGCACAGGCGCATGGCGCCTAGGGAAACAACACGCGCACAGGCGCTAGGCGCCCAGGGAAACAACACGCGCACAGGCGCTAGGCGCCCAGGGAAACAACACGCGCACAGGCGCTAGGCGCCCAGGGAAACAACACGCACACAGGCGCATTGCGCCCAGCACAGCAACACGGCGCCCAGGTACTAGGCGCCTAAGACCAACTTGCAACAAAACTCATTTTTCTTCGAAATTGATTTTACACGAGCCAATTGCTCAGAACATGAAAACCCCATAAAAATTTTGTCAAAAACTGAACATTATTTTTGGCGCCCATGCACTAGGCGCCTAGTGAAAACACGCAATCCAACTCTTTTGTTGCCCAAAATCATTTTGCAGGAGCCATTTTACCTGAATATGAAAACCTGAAAACAATTTTTACAAAACTATCACCAGAACATTGGGGCCCTTGGCGCCCATGACACAAGCACCTAGCGCCAAAACTGGCAGCACAGTGACACAGAACACAGCAACACAGGGCAACAGACACAGCAACACAGTGACACAGACAGCAACACAGGGGCAACAGAATTTGGGAAAACTGGCGCAGGCACACTGCTGGGTGTAACACCCCTTTCTACCCGTTACTTCGTTTATAAAAATCAGAGTTTGAAAATCTCGTTCATAGGGAAATGTTACACATACTTCAATAAAACGTCGCTTAGCAGTTTTGAAAAACAGTTCAACTCAATACTCATGCATTCGCGTAGCACATCACAAATAAAGAATCTCCAATCTCATTTCAACGTCACTTATAAAACTCAACATAACACAACCCAATACGCAGCGGAAAATAGTAAAACATAACCAAATAGTCCACATGGACATAATAATCAAAAATCATGAATAAATGCCGAGTTCGATATCCCCCCTGAGTGCTACGTATCAGAGCATGACGACTCGACTCAAAAGTGAAGCTAATACCTTCACTGGGAATCACCTGCACGTTACCAACACGGGGGTAACATTCAAACAGGAAAGGGTGAGCATCATTTCAGTCTATATAATAGAAAATATGATAAGCACTATTCATAGGCTACGCACTAGAACAATCAGCATCCAAACACCAAATACTCACATCATAGTCATCTCTTACGTCATTTACAATAACTCATTACATATCATGTAGATTTATGAAATGCAACCCACTCGCGGGTATATGCATGAAGGTACCTTTTCACAAAACGTCGCTTAGCCACTCAGGCCTTATCATCACTTAGCCACTCAGGCCTCAAAACATCACTGGGTTTATGCATATGGGCATGAGACACTATGACATGCACCACTCACAATACACACATACACAATTACTCAATTCATGGTCAACTATGTGACCCGTCACTTACCGGTTTGCCGAATAAAGGCACAGCACCTGTCATTTCACAATTCACACACAAATAACTTCACTTAGCCTTTTGGGCCTTAACATCACTTAGCCACTCAGGCCCCAAATGTCACTTACACATAAACATCATTCAACTCAAACATTAGCCACTGAGGGCAAAAACGTCATTTGACTAACCACCAAGGGCATCCTCGTCATTTACACATCATTATCATCAACTTTGGCCACTAGGGGCAAAACAGTCATTTGACTAGCCACCAAGGGCATCCTCGTCATTTACACATCATTATCATTAACTTTGGCCACTAGGGGCAAAACAGTCATTTGACTAGCCACCAAGGGCATCCTCGTCATTTACACATCATTATCATTAACTTTGGCCACTAGGGGCAAAACAGTCATTTTTGACACTACCGTGTTAAAACTGTTGTTTATACACCAAAAGGGATTTTTAAAGAGTTCCACGTCATTTTTCAATGTCACTGGGACGATCACCGGGGGCAGCCACTTGGGCGCCCACAAACAGTCAGAAAATAACAACTTTTCATTTTAAAAATTGAACCCACAAATAGACAACGTAAAAAGCTTCACGGCACTTTTCGAATCGTTCAAAACGGACGTCTGAGTCAAAAGTTATGATAAAAACAATTTTGGAAAAATTAGGCAACATCCTGGGAACAGGCGCCTTAGGCGCCCAGGCAACCAGGCAACAAGTGCACAGGCGCCCAGCGCCCAGGCAACATCAACAACGCACGCAACACAGCATGGGCGCCTAGCGCCCAGGGGCAACAACGCGCGCGCACAGCGCAGCGCAACACGAACAAGACACGGGCGCCTAGCGCCCAGGGGGACAACAACGCAGGGAACACGCACGCCACAGGCGCCCAGCGCCCAGGCGCGCACACACGCACAGCACAACACAACATCAGGCGCCCAGCACAGGCGCTTAGCGCCCAGCACACAGCAGCAACGTCCAGAATTTTACCAAAACGCTTTTTAACACTAAAAATTGTTTTCTTAACAATTCCAAATCATAAAAACTCAACATTTTCCCAGCAACTAAACATACACATATTTTAATCAATTTCTCAAAAATTCAATTGGGCATTGTCTTCCCTATCCCCTTGGCGCCCTAGGCGCCTATATACCATCCATCAAATCTTGTGAACAACACAAGCAAAATCCAACACAAATTCAGTTTCATGATCAATTCCACTTCGCATACACACATATATATATAATGGCCAAGAAACATCAAGAACTCAAGCATCTCTCAATTCGCATACATCTATATATAAAAGCCAACATCAACACTGCATCAAGAAACATCAAGAACTCAAACATCCCTCAATTCGCATACATCTATATATAAAAACCAACATCAACAATACATCAATAAATCTAGTCTAACCCTAGATCTAGAACTCATCATATGAAGTATTAGATAGAGTGATAGAGCTCCCCTAACCTCGAAATTGAAGAACGGAGGCTCCGGAGATAGTCACGTACAGGACCACAGCAACAAGATCACGTTCTTGCTCTTCCTTGGTTGCGACTTCTCTCCTCTTCCTCTTCTCTCCTTACGGCGCCCTTCCTTGCTCTCTCTCTCTATCTCACGCTCTTTCTTTCTTTCTTGCGTTTTCTCTTCTGATTTTGCGAATTGCCACCAACCCTAGACCCCAACTAAACCAACACTTCGCATATGACAAGAATAACGGGCTTGGGCTTCTCACTTAGGCCCAAGTCCATTTGGTTCAGCACCTCCACTTTCTAGTACTTCCTACGCATATCAGAATAAATTCAAATAATTAAATTACATCAAATAATTTAATTTAAATCCCCAATTACTTAATTAAATAAATTAATTAAATAATTTTAGGGTGTTACAACTCTCCCCCACTTAGAATATTTCGTCCTCGAAATTTTACCTGATCAAACAACTCTGGGTAGGATTCTCGCATCTTGCTCTCTAGCTCCCAAGTCATACTCTCGCCGGCAGCTCCTAGCCAAACCACTTTCACCAATGCAATCTCTTTGCCTCTAAGCGCTTTCACTTCACGATCCTCAACCCGTACGGGCATCGTCTCCACAGTGAGATTATCCCGCACCTCTACATCGTCCATATGGATCACATGAGATGGATCCGAAACATACTTCCGAAGTTGCGACACGTGAAACACGTCGTGCAAGTTCGAAAGATTTGGCGGTAAAGCCACTCTATAAGCCACATTTCCGATTCTTTCAGAAATCTGATAAGGACCAACAAATCGAGGAGTGAGCTTCTTCGATTTCAACGCTCGACCAACACCGGTAATAGGAGAAACCCTCAAGAACACATGCTCCCCCTCCTGAAATTCTAAATCCTTCCTCCGCTTGTCATGATAACTTTTCTGCCGACTCTGCGAAGCCTTCATCTTCTCACGGATCATCTTGATCTTCTCTGTAGTCTCCCGCACAATCTCCGGACCCAACACTACACTTTCTCCTGACTCATACCAACCCAATGGCGTCCTACACTTTCGACCATACAATGCTTCAAACGGTGCCATCCCAATGCTGGAATGGTGACTGTTGTTATAAGTAAACTCAATCAACGCAAGGTAGGAATCCCATGATCCCCGCTGTTCCAATACACAAGCCCTCAACAAATCCTCTAACGACTGAATTGTCCTCTCTGATTGACCGTCTGTCTGGGGATGATACGCCGAACTCATTTTTAACTTAGAACCCAATTCTTTCTGCAAACTCTTCCAAAACTCGGAAGTGAACCTCGGATCCCTATCTGACACAATACTCTTCGGAACACCGTGCAGCCTCACAATCTCTTTGACATATACCTCTGCCAACCTCGACACCGGATAAGTGATATTAATAGGAATAAAATGAGCAGACTTCGTTAACCTATCAATGATCACCCAAATAGCGTCATGACCCTTAACTGTATTCGGTAACCCCGTCACAAAATCCATCGCTATGCTATCCCATTTCCACTCTCGGACTTCCAACGGTTGCATTAACCCTGCTGGCTTCTGGTGCTCGACCTTCGACTTTTGACAGGTCAAACAGGCATACACAAACTGTGCCACATCCCTCTTCATACCATACCACCAAAACATCTTTTTCAGATCTTGATACATCTTCGTTGCTCCAGGATGGATACTCAACTTGCTACGATGACCTTCCTCTAAAATTGCCTTTCTCATTTCTTCATCGTCTGGAACACAGATCCTACCCCGGAACCTCAACACGCCACTAGAATCTAATTTGAAATCTTCGTCTTCAGACTGACCAACCCCATTAATTAAATCCACCAGCTTGACATCTGTCTTCTGAGCTTCTCTAATGCTTCCCAGGAAATCATTGTCGATCTTTAACATTCCCAACTTGACACTGCGAGGTGTCATCTTACAAACCAAACTCAAATCCCTGAATTCTTCAATTAACTCTAATTCTTTCACCATCATAGCCGACATATGCAAAGACTTTCTGCTTAAAGCATCAGCCACGACATTAGCCTTGCCGGGATGATAATTCAAACCGAAGTCATAATCCTTCAAGAGTTCCAACCACCGACGCTGCCTCATATTCAACTCTTTCTGATCGAACAGATACTTTAGACTCTTATGATCACTGAACACTTCGAACCTTGAACCATAAAGGTAGTGCCTCCAAATTTTAAGCACAAATACCACAGCAGCCAGCTCTAAATCATGCGTAGGGTAATTTTTCTCATGAATCCGCAATTGCCTCGACGCATACGCAACGACCTTCCCATCCTGCATCAACACACCACCGAGACCCATCTTCGAAGCGTCACAATACACAACGAACGGTTCCTCTGGATTAGGCAACGTCAAAACAGGCGACGTCGTCAATCTCTTTTTCAGTTCCATAAAACTTTCCTCGCACCGAGCATCCCAAACAAAAACTTTACCCTTGCAAGTCAACTGAGTCAATGGAAGGGCCAACTTGGAAAAACCCTCGATGAACCTCCTGTAGTACCCAGCCAGACCCAAAAAGCTTCTAATCTCTGTTACGGACTTCGGAGACTCCCACTCCAACACTGCTTCTACTTTTGCCGGATCAACCGCAATACCATTACCAGAAATCACGTGCCCAAGGAAACTCACCTCTTTCAGCCAGAACTCACACTTCGATAACTTAGCGTACAACTTTTTCTCTTTTAAAACTTCCAACACTGACTTCAGGTGCTCAGCATGCTCTTCATCTGACTTAGAATAAACCAGAATATCATCTATGAAGATTACCACAAACCGATCTAGGTAATTATGGAAAATACGGTTCATATATTCCATAAATACACCAGGAGCATTGGTCACACCGAACGGCATCACTGAATACTCATAATGCCCATACCTTGTCCTGAACGCTGTCTTCTGAACATCTTCATCCTTCACTTTAATCTGATGATATCCGGACCTCAAATCAATTTTGCTGAAAACACGGGCACCCACTAACTGGTCCATCAGATCGTCGATCCTCGGAAGCGGATACTTATTCTTGATAGTTACCTTATTCAACTGACGATAGTCCACACATAACCTCATGCTCCCATCTTTCTTTTTCACTAACAATACCGGAGCTCCCCACGGTGATACACTCGGTCTTACAAATTTCTTCTCAAGCAATTCTTCAAGTTGCGTCTTCAACTCAGACAGTTCCGACGCCGACATTCTGTACGGAGCCATAGACACAGGCCTCGTACCAGGTACAAGATCAATCGAAAATTCAACTTCTCTTTCCGGTGGCACACCCGGAATTTCATCAGGAAAGACCTCAGGAAATTCACGTACTACCTTCAGTCCTTCAATAACAGCCTGACTCTCAGCAGACAACGAAGCCATCAACGCAAATAACTGAACTCCTTCTTTCTTCAATTTCTTCAACTGACCAGCAGACACCAAAACCGAACTTTCTTCACCGAAACTAACCGACTTGCTATGACAGTTGATATGAACGTGATTATTCTCTAACCAGTCCATGCCTAAGATTACATCCAGACCTCTCAATGGCAAACATACAAAATTCACAATAAAGTCCCTGCCGAAGATCGACACGGGACACTGAGAACACACCTGGGACGTAATCACCGACCCCTTCGCAGGAGTATCGACAACCATATCCCCACACATAGCAGATAAAACAAGACCCAATCGTTTACAGCAATCAACAGATATAAAACAATGGGTAGCACCAGTATCAATAAGAGATTTCAGAGAAGTACCATTAATAAAACACGTACCTCTAATCAGACCATCATCATCATCAGGCTCCTCTCCTGCCAATGCAAATACCTTCCCAGTAGACCTTTTTCGGCTTTGTACACTTTGTACTGATATGCCCAGACTCACCACAGTTGAAACACACCACATCCTTGACCTTACACTCAGCTGCCATATGACCCTTTTTACCACAACGGTAGCAATTCCTGTCATCCGACCTGCATGTAGTACTCTTGTGGCCAGGCTTGCCACACTTATAACAGACAATGCTAGCAGGGGCATCTCCCCCACTAGGACCCTTACCTCCAGCAGCCTTCTGATAACTCTTACCCGCAGGAACCTCGTACGGCTTGCTTCGACTCTGAAACTTGCCCTTTCTCTCAGAAGTAGCTTTGTAGCGAGCAGTACTGTCCTCCTCGAAGATCCTGCAACTGTCAACCAGATCTGCGAACACACGAATCTTCTGATAACCAATGGCCTGTTTAATATCAGGCCTCAACCCATTCTCAAATTTGATGCATTTTGAAAATTCAGCCGTAGCCTCACTGTAGTGTGGATAAAATTTTGCTAGCTCCACAAATTTTGCCGCATAGGCAGTCACAGACATACCACCTTGCTTCAGCTCCAAAAACTCTATCTCTTTCTTCCCGCGGACGTCTTCAGGAAAATACTTTCTCAGAAATTCCCTGCTGAATACCTCCCAAGTAATCTCTTCCTGCACAGCCTCTAACCTCTGCCTAGTAGCCAACCACCAGTCGTCGGCCTCCTCGGCTAACATATGGGTACCAAAGCGGACCTTCTGCTCAACAGTACAGTTCATCACCCTGAAAATCCTCTCGATCTCCTTCAGCCAAGCCATAGCACCATCTGGATCATATTTGCCCTTAAAGGTGGGCGGATTCTCCCTCTGAAAGGTTGTCAGACTCCTAAAACCAGCATTATCCCCAGCATTCTGCTGACCCTGCATCGCCTGAGCCATAGCTTGCAATGCAGCAGCAAGAGCAGCGTCGTCTCGTCTGGCCATTCTAGCACTGCAACAGAAAACAGAATTCAGAAACGAGTAACAAACTCAATGTTACTCAACACGACGACTCAACTACCGGCCGGACAGACCGAACTGCTCTGATACCACTAATGTAACACCCCTTTCTACCCGTTACTTCGTTTATAAAAATCAGAGTTTGAAAATCTCGTTCATAGGGAAATGTTACACATACTTCAATAAAATGTCGCTTAGCAGTTTTGAAAAACAGTTCAACTCAATACTCATGCATTCGCGTAGCACATCACAAATAAAGAATCTCCAATCTCATTTCAACGTCACTTATAAAACTCAACATAACACAACCCAATACGCAGCGGAAAATAGTAAAACATAACCAAATAGTCCACATGGACATAATAATCAAAAATCATGAATAAATGCCGAGTTCGATATCCCCCCTGAGTGCTACGTATCAGAGCATGACGACTCGACTCAAAAGTGAAGCTAATACCTTCACTGGGAATCACCTGCACGTTACCAACACGGGGGTAACATTCAAACAGGAAAGGGTGAGCATCATTTCAGTCTATATAATAGAAAATATGATAAGCACTATTCATAGGCTACGCACTAGAACAATCAGCATCCAAACACCAAATACTCACATCATAGTCATCTCTTACGTCATTTACAATAACTCATTACATATCATGTAGATTTATGAAATGCAACCCACTCGCGGGTATATGCATGAATGTACCTTTTCACAAAACGTCGCTTAGCCACTCAGGCCTTATCATCACTTAGCCACTCAGGCCTCAAAACATCACTGGGTTTATGCATATGGGCATGAGACACTATGACATGTAACACCCTAAATATTTAATTAAATTATTTAATTAAGTGTTTAGGAATTTAAATTAATTAAGTGGATATAGTTTAATTATTAGAAATTGTATTAAAAGGTGTAGGGGGTATTAGAAGATGGAGGTGCCAAATTAGATGGACTTGGGCTTAAGTGAGAAGCCCAAGCCCATGAATCAATCATATGCGAAGTGGAGTAGTGTTTGGGGTTAGGGTTGTTGGCTTATTGTGCGAAAATTTCAAGAGAGGGAGCAAGAGAGAAAGAGAATAGCGTGAGAAAGAGAGAGAGAGCAAGGCGGCCAAGAGGAGAAGGGGAAAGAATTTCGAAGATCAAGGAGGAAGGAGATCTCCGTTGTTGCTGTGGATCTGTAGGTGACTGCATCCTAGGCATCGAATTCTTCTTGAAAAGGTTAGGGGAGCTCTATCACTCTATTTAATGAATTATATGATGGGTCCTAGATCTAAGGTTTCTACTAGATCCATGATGCTATTGATGTTCTTTTGCGTTCTTGATGCTCTTTTGCGTTATTGATGTTCTTTTGCGTTCTTGATGCTCTTTTGCGTTATTGATGTTCTTTTGCGTTCTTGATGCTCTTTTGCGTTATTGACGTTCTTTTGCGTTCTTGATGTTCTTGATATTCTGGGTTTGCCATGGTGATGATCTTTATATACACGTTTATGTGTTGCCATATGCGAATTGAATTGGGGATTAAACCTTGAGATAATGCGAATTATATATGTGATGGATGATTTTGATATTTGTGCGTTCATGGACTTGTGATTGGTATGTTGGAATGATTGTGATTTCTCGCATTTTGGATGAATGGGTGTATAGGTGCTTAGGTGCCAAAGTGATGATGATGTTAGTGCTCCAAAGGGATTTTTATCAATTGATTAAATTAAGCGTTATTTTGGGTGTTGAAAATTATGAGGTTTTTATGATGTTAAATTGATAAAAATCAGTTTTTTAGTGTTTTGAAACATTGCTGGAAAATTGGAGTTTTTATGCTTTAGAATTGTTAAGAAAAACCAATTTTTGTGTTAAAAAGTGTTGAGCAGCAATTCTGGGCGCTGTTGCAGTTTCCTGGGCGCTGAGTGCCTGGCCTGGGCGCTGGGCGCCTGTGTTGTGTTGTGCTGCGCGCAGGGGGCGCGCCTGGGCGCTAGGCGCCCGTGTCTGTTGTGTTGCGCTGCGTTGCGCGTTGCTCCCCTGGGCGCATGGCGCCCGTGTCTGTGTTGCGTTGTGCGCGCCTGGGCGCTGGGTGCCTGTGTTGCCTGGGCGCCTAAGGCGCCTGTTCCCTGGATGTTGCCTGATTTTCCCAAAATTGTTTTTATCATAACTTTTGACTCAGACGTCCGTTTTGAACGATTCAAAAAGTGTCGTGAAGCTTTTTACGTTGTCCATCTATGGGTCTAATTTTTAAAATGAAAAATTGTTATTTTCTGATTGTTTGTGGGCGCCCAAGTGGCCGTCCCTGGTGATCGTCCCAGTGACATTGAAAAATGATACGAAGTTCTTTAAAAGATCTCTTTTGGTGTATAAACAACAGTTTTAGCAAAGTAACGTCAAAAATGATGATTTTGACGATGATGCTCTCGGGGCTAGTTAAAAGACTGTTTTGCCCTTAGTGGCTAATTATTATTAGTTATGATGTATAAAAGACTGTTTTGCCCTTAGTGGCTAATTATTATTAGTTATGATGTATAAAAGACTGTTTTGCCCTTAGTGGCTAATTATTATTAGTTATGATGTATAAAAGACTGTTTTGCCCTTAGTGGCTAATTATTATTAGTTATGATGTATAAGAGACTGTTTTGCCCTTAATGGCTAATTATTATTAGTTATGATGTATAAAGGACTGTTTTGCCCCTAGTGGCCAAAGTTGTAGATGATGATGTGTGAATGACGAGGATGCCCTTGGTGGTTAGTCAAGTAACGTTTTTGCCCTCAGTGGCTGATGTTTGAGTTGAATGATGTTTATGTGTAAGTGACATTTGGGGCCTGAGTGGCTAAGTGATGTTAAGGCCTAAAAGGCTAAGTGACGTTAATTGTGTGTGAATTATGAAATGACAGGTGCTGTGCCTTTATTCGGCAAACCGGTAAGTGACGGGTCACATAGTTGACCATGAATTGAGTGATTGTGTATTTGCGTATTGTGAGTGGTGCATGTCATAGTGTCTCATGCCCATATGCATAAACCCAGTGATGTTTTGAGGCCTGAGTGGCTAAGTGATGGTAAGGCCTGAGTGGCTAAGCGACGTTTTGTGAAAAGGTACCTTCATGCATATACCCGCGAGTGGGTTGCATTTCATAAATCTACATGACATGAAATGAGTTATTGTAAATGATGTAAGAGATGACTATGATGTGAGTATTTGGTGTTTTGGATGCTGATTGTTCTAGTGCGTAGCCTATGATTAGTGCTTATCATATTTTCTATTATATAGACTGAAATGATGCTCACCCTTTCCTGTTTGAATGTTGCCCCGTGTTGGTAACGTGCAGGTGATTCCCAGTGAAGGTCTTAGCTTCACTTTTGAGTCGAGTCGTCATGCTCTGATATGTAACACTAGGGAGGGGGATGAATGTTGTTTAAGTCATTTATGGCATGTTGTGGTTATCGGATTTTAGTATTGTAAGCCTGGCATATTTGTAATGTCTTTTATGATTAAACCGTTGGGTTTCGGATGCGAAGTTGTAATTCAATTGATAATGATGTTTTAAAGTTATTATAAGACTGTTTTCGAAAAGCGAGTCAATTGAAGTGTGACATCCCTTGAGGTGTAATCAAATTTTGAAAACTCTGATATTTTTATTAAACGAATTACCGCATAGAAAAAGGGGTGTTACATGACACGCACCACTCACAATACACACATACACAATTACTCAATTCATGGTCAACTATGTGACCCGTCACTTACCGGTTTGCCGAATAAAGGCACAGCACCTGTCATTTCACAATTCACACACAAATAACTTCACTTAGCCTTTTGGGCCTTAACATCACTTAGCCACTCAGGCCCCAAATGTCACTTACACATAAACATCATTCAACTCAAACATTAGCCACTGAGGGCAAAAACGTCATTTGACTAACCACCAAGGGCATCCTCGTCATTTACACATCATTATCATCAACTTTGGCCACTAGGGGCAAAACAGTCATTTGACTAGCCACCAAGGGCATCCTCGTCATTTACACATCATTATCATTAACTTTGGCCACTAGGGGCAAAACAGTCATTTGACTAGCCACCAAGGGCATCCTCGTCATTTACACATCATTATCATTAACTTTGGCCACTAGGGGCAAAACAGTCATTTTTGACACTACCGTGTTAAAACTGTTGTTTATACACCAAAAGGGATTTTTAAAGAGTTCCACGTCATTTTTCAATGTCACTGGGACGATCACCGGGGGCAGCCACTTGGGCGCCCACAAACAGTCAGAAAATAACAACTTTTCATTTTAAAAATTGAACCCACAAATAGACAACGTAAAAAGCTTCACGGCACTTTTCGAATCGTTCAAAACGGACGTCTGAGTCAAAAGTTATGATAAAAACAATTTTGGAAAAATTAGGCAACATCCTGGGAACAGGCGCCTTAGGCGCCCAGGCAACCAGGCAACAAGTGCACAGGCGCCCAGCGCCCAGGCAACATCAACAACGCACGCAACACAGCATGGGCGCCTAGCGCCCAGGGGCAACAACGCGCGCGCACAGCGCAGCGCAACACGAACAAGACACGGGCGCCTAGCGCCCAGGGGGACAACAACGCAGGGAACACGCACGCCACAGGCGCCCAGCGCCCAGGCGCGCACACACGCACAGCACAACACAACATCAGGCGCCCAGCGCCCAGCACAGGCGCTTAGCGCCCAGCACACAGCAGCAACGTCCAGAATTTTACCAAAACGCTTTTTAACACTGAAAATTGTTTTCTTAACAATTCCAAATCATAAAAACTCAACATTTTCCCAGCAACTAAACATACACATATTTTAATCAATTTCTCAAAAATTCAATTGGGCATTGTCTTCCCTATCCCCTTGGCGCCCTAGGCGCCTATATACCATCCATCAAATCTTGTGAACAACACAAGCAAAATCCAACACAAATTCAGTTTCATGATCAATTCCACTTCGCATACACACATATATATATAATGGCCAAGAAACATCAAGAACTCAAGCATCTCTCAATTCGCATACATCTATATATAAAAGCCAACATCAACACTGCATCAAGAAACATCAAGAACTCAAACATCCCTCAATTCGCATACATCTATATATAAAAACCAACATCAACAATACATCAATAAATCTAGTCTAACCCTAGATCTAGAACTCATCATATGAAGTATTAGATAGAGTGATAGAGCTCCCCTAACCTCGAAATTGAAGAACGGAGGCTCCGGAGATAGTCACGTACAGGACCACAGCAACAAGATCACGTTCTTGCTCTTCCTTGGTTGCGACTTCTCTCCTCTTCCTCTTCTCTCCTTACGGCGCCCTTCCTTGCTCTCTCTCTCTATCTCACGCTCTTTCTTTCTTTCTTGCGTTTTCTCTTCTGATTTTGCGAATTGCCACCAACCCTAGACCCCAACTAAACCAACACTTCGCATATGACAAGAATAACGGGCTTGGGCTTCTCACTTAGGCCCAAGTCCATTTGGTTCAGCACCTCCACTTTCTAGTACTTCCTACGCATATCAGAATAAATTCAAATAATTAAATTACATCAAACAATTTAATTTAAATCCCCAATTACTTAATTAAATAAATTAATTAAATAATTTTAGGGTGTTACACTGGGCGCCTGGCGCCCATGACTAAGGCGCAAAACAGAAAATTTCAGCAACATGCATATGGCGCCCAAGGCGCCTAGGGGCTTCCAAACCAGAATTTTTTCACTTTAAATCACCAAATTAAATTCACCAAAACACTCAATTATATATATGATTAAAGTGTCACCATGATTCTCAATTTCACCAAGTATGCACCAACGAGTCATATATTCAAACATATGATATCCAATTCGCATTAGCCACAACTCAAGCATCAATCATACGATTTTCAACATAGCAACTCAACATCAAGCATCACAATATTGTAAATTAATCATCAACATCACAATTCATTCATAGAACTAACCTAGAACCCTAACCCTAAGCATCACCAATTCGCATAAGATATTAAAAAACAAAAAGAGGACCCCCTAACCTTATGGAAGTCGAATTGCTAGCAAAGCTCCAAGGGAAAAATGCAAGTCACCAACGAGCCTTCTCCTCTTCCTTGAGTGCTTCGCCCTCTTTCTCTCCTTCTCCTCTTCACTTCGCACTTCTCCTCTTCTCACTCTCTCTTTTACGTTTCTTTTCTTATTTTTTTCCAATAGAGTAACAAAATGAAAACTAACTTCAAGACCCCTTGTGAGTCGAATTCTTTGACTAGGTAATGGGCCACGGGCCTAATTGTGGACCACGGGCCCTTGCTCGCACCACTCAATTCGTGACGACACCTCCTAATAAATAAAATAATATAATTAAACCTTGAATTATTTAATTAAATTAAATAAATATTGTAAGCCTTAAATAACTTAATTAAATAAATAATTAAATTATTTTGGGGCGTTACAACTCTCCCCCACTTAGAATATTTCGTCCTCGAAATTACCTGAATCAAACAACTCCGGATACGCTTCCCGCATCTTACTCTCCAGCTCCCAAGTTATGCTCTCACCAGCAGCTCCTAACCAAACCACTTTCACCAAAAGAATTTCTTTCCCTTTCAGAGTCTTCACTTCTCTATCTTCAATCCGCACAGGCGTAGTCTCCACAGTGAGATTATCCCGCACCTCTACTTCATCCATCTGAATCACATGAGACGGGTCCGGAACATACTTTCGAAGTTGTGACACGTGAAACACGTCATGCAAGTTCGAAAGATTAGGCGGCAAAGCCACCCTATATGCAACACTTCCCACCCTCTCCGTAATCTGATACGGACCAATGAAACGGGGAGTTAACTTCTTAGATTTCAGGGCACGCCCAACACCAGTCACCGGAGTGACTCTCAGGAACACATGATCACCAGCCTGAAACTCTAAATCCTTCCTTCTCTTATCATGATAGCTCTTTTGCCGACTCTGCGACGCTTTCATCTTCTCACGGATTAATTTTACTTTCTCAGTTGTTTCTCGCACAATTTCAGGCCCCAACACTGCACTCTCCCCAGATTCATACCAACACAACGGAGTCCTACATCTCCGACCATACAACGCCTCAAACGGTGCCATACCAATACTAGAATGAAAACTATTGTTGTAAGTGAACTCTATCAACGGAAGATGAGAATCCCATGAACCTCCCTGCTCAAGAACACATGCTCTCAACAAGTCCTCTAACGACTGAATAGTCCTCTCCGTATGACCATCTGTCTGCGGATGATAAGCGGAGCTCAACCTCAACTTAGAACCCAAAGCTTCCTGCAAACTTTTCCAAAATTCAGATGTGAATCTTGGATCTCTATCGGATACAATACTAAGCGGGACGCCATGCAACTTCACAATAGTCTTGATGTAGATCTCTGCCAATTTTGGAACTGGATAAGTCATATTAATTGGTAAGAAATGAGCAGACTTTGACAACCTGTCCACAACCACCCATATAGCATCAAACCCTCTCACTGTATTTGGCAAACCAGTTACAAAATCCATGGAAATGCTATCCCATTTCCATTCCGGAACTTCTAATGGTTGCATCAACCCCGCGGGCTTCTGATGCTCAATCTTAGACTTCTGACAAGTCAGACAAGAATACACAAATTGTGCCACATCCTTCTTCATACCAGGCCACCAGAACATTTTCTTCAAATCTTGGTACATTTTCGTAGCCCCTGGATGAATACTCAACTTGCTCCTATGGCTCTCCTCAAGAATCGTTCTCTTCATCTCAGCATCATTAGGAATGCAAATCCTATCTCTGAATCTCAATACACCTTGGGAGTCTAACTTGAAATCCCCTTCCACATCTTGATCATTCACAACTAACAGGTCTACCAACTTTACATCTGACTTTTGGGCTTCCCGAACACTAACCAAAAATTCATTGCCAATCTTCAACATTCCCAATCTGACACTCTGCGGTGTCACTTCACAACCCAGACTCATGTCCCGAAACTGCTCAATCAACTCTAATTCTTTCACCATCATAGCCGACATATGCAAACTCTTCCGACTTAAAGCATCAGCCACGACATTAGCTTTGCCGGGGTGATAGTTCAAGCCGACACACTACCTGAACCCCTTCAATGATCGCCTGATTCTCAGCAGACAATGATGCCATCAAAGCAAACAGATGAACTCCCTCTTTCATTACCTTATGCAAATGACCAGCAGGCAACAAAACAGATCCTTCTTCTTCGGGAGGAAGGAAACTCACAGATCTTCGGGAACAATTAATATGCACATGGTTATATACTAACCAGTCCATACCAAGAATGACATCCAACCCTCCCAACGGCAAACAAATAAGATCAACAAGAAAATCTCTGCCGAAGATTGACAGAGGGCACTTAGCACACACAAGAGAGGTAGTTACTGAACCCTTAGCTGGAGTGTGATCAAAGCATCATCCGGAGGAGCCAAAGTACAAGACTGGAATGCGTCCATCGGGGTCTTACTAATTATTAGGAATAGAGGACCCTGCAACTGATGAGAAGGCCTATGGAGTAAAGGGAAGCGTGTACGTTGTCACACTCCCTGCCTTCAAAAGGTACCTAAAGGACGGGCCAGACGCAAGCGACGACCGGGAGCGGATTCCCCACCGGCAGGGGGACAGGAGACGGCCATCTCGAGGCACATCACGACCTACAGGCAAGACCGGCGAGACCCGGGAAGGCAACCCGATTGGGAGTCAGAGTAACCATCTCCCTCATCATAGAAGATAAAACAAGGTCCAATTTCTCAGCACACAAAGCAGCAATAAATGAATGCGTAGCACCAGTATCAATAATAGCAATCAAAGGAATACCATTAATAAAACATGTACCTCTAATCTCATTAGTATCCTCTGATCCTGCGAGAGCAAACACTTTTCCATAGGACTTCTCTTTCTTCGGCTTAGTACACTTGGTACTAATATGACCTGCTTCCCCACAGTTGTAGCACACCACATCCCTTTTCTCACATTTCGCAGCCACATGACCCTCTTTACCGCACTTGAAACATTTATTATCCGAGCAGTCAAAACTCTTATGACCCGGCTTGCCACACCTGTAGCACACAACCTTCGCAGGGGCATCTCCCCCACTTGTTTTCTTATTATCAGCATACCTCTGCTTACCCTTACCAGCCTGAACCTCATATGGCTTACCCCGATTCTGAAATTTACCCCTCAAATCTCTCATGACCTTGGAGTGAGCATTACTATCATCCTCATATATCCTGCAACTGTCGATCAAATCAGCGAATACCCGAATCTTCTGGTACCCTATAGCTTTCTTTATATCAGCCCTCAGTCCATTCTCAAACTTTATACACTTTGAAAATTCCGAATCAGCATCAGCATAGTGGGGGTAAAACTTAGCCAATTCAGTGAACTTGGCAGCATACTCCGTCACTGACATGCTTCCTTGCTTCAGCTCAAGGAACTCTATTTCTTTCTTACCCCTCACATCTTCAGGAAAATATTTCCGTAAGAACTCTCTACGGAAAACAGCCCAAGTTATCTCCTCATTAGCAGTTTCCAATCTCTGCCTCACCTCCATCCACCAATCATCAGCTTCCTCTGCCAGCGTATGGGTACCATACCTGACTTTCTGCGCATCATTACAATCCATGACCCGAAATATCCTTTCAATCTCTTTCAGCCATGCTAGAGCACCATCTGGGTTATACTTGCCCTTAAAGACAGGTGGATTCTCCCTCTGGAACGTGGCTAAACTGCGAGTCCCAGCATTTTCAGCACCATTTTGCTGGTTCCCAACAGCTTGAGCCATAGCCTGCAAAGCAGCAGCAAGAGCAGCGTCGTTCCTCCCAGCCATTTCAAACTATCACTGCAGCACAAACAGAAATTTAGAACTAATCTAACAATTCTATTTGTCATAAGACACTATGACAGGACGACTTGGCCGGACAGACCGAACTGCTCTGATACCACTAATGTAACACCCCTTTTCTAATAACCTTACTTTTTAATAAAATCAGAGTTTCTTTTTTTTTTTTTAAATATTTTAAGCGAGTGCTACACTTACATCATAAAATCAACCACCTCAAAAACGTTTAGTTCGCATCAACTAAATTCAATCACCACCAGCAGCGGAATAATAATGAGTTCTAACAATAAAAACCAATACATCACCAATAAAAATCTAACGGTTAATGACAACAATACATAAACATAGGACACCCCCCCTAGTGCTACGTATCAGAGCGTGACACTTCCTACCAGACGAAGGCATAAGGGAAACCTTCACTCGTTATTACCTGCACGTTGCCGACATAAGAAGCAACATAAAAGCAGTAGGGTGAGTCTCTTTTCATAATTAATAACATATGGGAATTAAGCACTGCATAGGAAAAGGGAAACAGACACACCAATTCACAATAAGGGCAATAACCACATCACAGTTACATTCACCAACAACAATGCAAAAGGTATGGTTATGCATGAAATGCAACCCAAACTCCACGGGCACATGCATGTCGGATCCGTCACCAAATACAAATAGGCCGTAGCCTCTGCTCACCAAATAAAACTAGGCCGTAGCCTCTGCTCACCAATAATGCACATGATTTCATGAGGTGTTATGGAAATGCATCACAACACACTACAATTAAATAAAATCACCATTTTAATTTATAATCTCACCATAGTGCATTAATCAGCTCACCAAATTAAAATTAGGCCGAAGCCTCTGCTCACCAATCTCACCTTATCACATTCACCAATTCATCCCACCACTCACACCAACACCAATTCAAATAGACCAACTTAGGATACTGACACAACATAGGGAAAATGGATAAAAAATAGCCATTTGGACACTTGAACACCATCAGCCCAGAAACACCAGTAATATAATTTATTTTTACATAAAATTGGAACAATTGGATAGACACTGAAATTAGCTTCGAAACGCATTTTGAACCGTTAAATTTGGATAACCGAGTCAAAAGTTACATTAAAAACAAAATAGGAAAAATACTTAGACATCCTGGAAACTGGCGCATGGGCGCTGGGCGCCCAGGGGCAACACGGGGCTTGGCGCATGGGCGCTTGGCGCCCAGGAGAGGCAACACGCACAGGCGCATGGCGCCCAGGGAAACAACACGCGCACAGGCGCTAGGCGCCCAAGGAAACAACACGCGCACAGGCGCTAGGCGCCCAGGGAAACAACACGCACACAGGCGCATTGCGCCCAGCACAGCAACACGGCGCCCAGGTACTAGGCGCCTAAGACCAACTTGCAACAAAACTCATTTTTCTTCGAAATTGATTTTACACGAGCCAATTGCTCAGAACATGAAAACCCCATAAAAATTTTGTCAAAAACTGAACATTATTTTTGGCGCCCATGCACTAGGCGCCTAGTGAAAACACGCAATCCAACTCTTTTGTTGCCCAAAATCATTTTGCAGGAGCCATTTTACCTGAATATGAAAACCTGAAAACAATTTTTACAAAACTATCACCAGAACATTGGGGCCCTTGGCGCCCATGACACAAGCACCTAGCGCCAAAACTGGCAGCACAGTGACACAACACAGCAACACAGGGCAACAGACACAGCAACAGTGACACAGACAGCAACACAGGGGCAACAGAATTTGGGAAAACTGGCGCAGGCACACTGCTGGGCGCCTGGCGCCCATGACTAAGGCGCAAAACAGAAAATTTCAGCAACATGCATATGGCGCCCAAGGCGCCTAGGGGCTTCCAAACCAGAATTTTTTCACTTTAAATCACCAAATTAAATTCACCAAAACACTCAATTATATATATGATTAAAGTGTCACCATGATTCTCAATTTCACCAAGTATGCACCAACGAGTCATATATTCAAACATATGATATCCAATTCGCATTAGCCACAACTCAAGCATCAATCATACGATTTTCAACATAGCAACTCAACATCAAGCATCACAATATTGTAAATTAATCATCAACATCACAATTCATTCATAGAACTAACCTAGAACCCTAACCCTAAGCATCACCAATTCGCATAAGATATTAAAAAACAAAAAGAGGACCCCCTAACCTTATGGAAGTCGAATTGCTAGCAAAGCTCCAAGGGAAAAATGCAAGTCACCAACGAGCCTTCTCCTCTTCCTTGAGTACTTCGCCCTCTTTCTCTCCTTCTCCTCTTCACTTCGCACTTCTCCTCTTCTCACTCTCTCTTTTACGTTTCTTTTCTTATTTTTTTCCAATAGAGTAACAAAATGAAAACTAACTTCAAGACCCCTTGTGAGTCGAATTCTTTGACTAGGTAATGGGCCACGGGCCTAATTGTGGACCACGGGCCCTTGCTCGCACCACTCAATTCGTGACGACACCTCCTAATAAATAAAATAATATAAGTAAACCTTGAATTATTTAATTAAATTAAATAAATATTGTAAGCCTTAAATAACTTAATTAAATAAATAATTAAATTATTTTGGGGCGTTACAGGAAGCACACTGAAGTTTATTTTCTGTACATCCTGGGTCCACCATGATGTATAGGGATTTAAAGCAGATGTACTGGTGGCATGGAATGAAGTTAGAAATTGCTGAATTCGTATCTCAATGCTTGACTTGTCAAAAGGTTAAGATAGAACACCAGAAGCCTGCTGGTCTGTTGCGGCCACTTGAAGTGCCCGTATGGAAATGGGAAGACATTTCTATGGATTTTGTCATGGCGTTGCCAAGGTCCCAAGCCGGTAACGACTCCATTTGGGTAGTTGTGGATCGGTTAACTAAGTCAGCTCACTTTATTCCAGTTCGTTCGAATAGCAAAGTATCCAGGTTAGCTGAGGAATATCTAAGGAACATAGTGAGGTTACATGGGGTTCCTACCAGCATTGTGTCGGATAGAGATTCGAAGTTCACTTCTTGATTTTGGAAAGCCTTGAACGAAGCCTTGGGAACTAAGTTATTTGCTACTATCGCTTATCACCCGCAGACAGATAGTCAGACTGAGAGAACTATCCAAACTTTAGAAGATATGCTTCGGGCTTCCGTGCTCGATAACTGAAAGAAGTGGGAGGATCATCTTCCAATAGTGGAATTTGCTTACAACAACAGTTATCATTCCAGCATAGGAATGGCACCATTTAAAACGTTGTATGGGAGGAAATGTAGAACTCCATTGTGTTAGTGGGAAGTCGGCGAGAATCGATTATTAGGACTTGAGATGATTCATGAAACTACTGAAAGATCCGCCAGATCAGGGAAAGAATGAAAGCTGCTCAAAGTAGGCAAAAGAGTTATGCCGACCAAAGGAGAAGGCCGTTAGAGTTTGAGTCGGGCGATCATGTGTTTTTGAGATTGTCACCGACAATTGGTACAGGTAGGGCCTTACGGGTGAAGAAACTCAGTTCTCGGTATATTGGACCTTTCCAAATTATCGAGCGAGTTGGGCCACTAGCATACCGTATTGCTTTGCCTCCACCATTGTCAAATCTTCATGATGTATTCCATGTGTCTCAATTACGGAAGTACATTCCCGATCCAAGTCAACCGTTAGATTTTGAAACGATTGATCTTCGACCGGACTTGTCCTTCCAACCTCATCCAAATTACATCATGGAACGTGGCGAGAGGACGCTGCGGACGAAGACAATTCCCATTGTCAAAGTGGTTTGGGATGGTTTTTCCGCCGAGGAAGCTACTTGGGAGTTGGAGGATGATATGCGGACTCGCTATCCGTATTTGTTTTCATGAGGTACGTTGTGTTAAATTTTGAGGACAAAATTTTTTCAAGTTGGGGAGAATGTAACATCCTCAAAATAATTAATCGAATTATTTGGAGGAAGACCCAAATGAATTATTTTAGTACTTGATTTGTGTACTTATCGAGTGCTAAAGTTAATTATTTGGCTGTCTCAGGAACGCTAAACCGATAAAGCGGAATAAAGGGTGTTTTGGGGAAAAAAAATAAGAGATTAAGGGCAATATGGTCATTTGACCATATCACCACTTAAAAGAAAAAGAAGGAAAGTGTTGCGTTAAAAACAGGGATTAATTAACAAGTACCAAACTAGTTAAGATTATATATTGTTTAGACGAACCCATAATTTAGTTGTAATGAAAACTAAAATAAAAAGAAATAAATAGCAAGAATTAAAATACTAGATTTAATTAATGGAGAGAGGTCTAGGGTCACGTGGACTTTGCTAAATTTATAGACTTAGTCCTTTAATTTTTTATTGCCTTGCTCCTTAATCAGCCCATATATATTATAAAGTGGCTTTAAAATGGACTATTCATCTTTTCCATAATTTCTTCTTTTCTACAAAATAAATAGCAAATTAAGTTAATGATTTATATAATTAATATATAATTGCTCTAAAAGTAACCTAAAAATATCTCTAAAAATGCACTAAATTGGAGTTTATCAGAAAGGAATTAGGGAAATAAAAGAGAAAGCAAGAAAGAAGGAAGCGAGAAACAGAGAAGAAAAAAGAAAGGAAGAAGAAGAGAAGAGAAGAAAGAAGAAAGGAAGAAGAAGAGAAAGAGGAAGCATCATTCACCCCCAAAGCCCCAAACTTCATCATCATCATCATCTCCCCTCCATCTTCAAAACCCAAGAACTAGGTAAGCTCCTCACCTCCTTTTTTTTCCCTTTTTGAGGAATACGAAAATTTAGGGTTTTAGAGGGTGATTGGTTGAAATCATGAGTACTGGGATGAAATTGATGATTGAAACTTGATTAGGAACGAAGCCAAGGAAGATTGAACACGATTTGGCGCTCGAATCGAAGTTGGAAGCGGATTGGTGATCATAGGCTTCCGTTTGGGAATTTTTGGAGTCTCGGTGATTTCGGCTCGGTATCGACTCTCGCTTCAAGGGTGAGTTTTACTCACGCTTAGGATGATTTCGTGTTACAATGATTTTTTCGTTGATTGGTTTCGAGAGTTTTTGAGTCAAAAACCGTTATTTCAAAATATATTGTATTTTGGTAAAATTTGTTTACATTGAGTTTTTGAGTCAACTTTATGCATAAGCCGCTAAAATAAGCCAGAAAAAATGCTATCAACATATACGGTGGGTATGTGCATTAATAAAGATCAAGTGACAAAATAACTCTCCTCCCCCACACTAGCATGAAGCATGGTCCTCAATGCAAAATGAGCAAATAGAAACTAAGAGAAATAAATGAGAGAGAGAGTAATAGTGACTTCCCTGAGAGAGCTTGTAGTCCGATCTTATTCCTAAAAACAAAATGAAACAAATTAAAAGTAAAAATAACTGAAAATAAAACACAGGTTGCCTCCTGCGAAGCGCTTGTTTAACGTCGTGAGCCTGACTATAGTTGATGCTTTAATCAGGTGGCTCTCCGAGAGCAAATTTAACATCTAATGTTGTGCAACTTCTTAGCTTTCTAACCATGTGGTTCACATTGTTCTTTCTTTTTCCACGTGGTGGATGAACTTCATAGGATTGTGAAATTTTTATTTTATCTCCATCCACCACTATGCTAGGATCCTGCAAAATAAGATTTTTTTCCAAAAGGTCCTGCATCTTTAATTCACAAAAAATGTTAGTTTCAACCACATCATCACAATAAGGAGAAGTTAAAGAAGAGAAATTTTCATTGGAATTTAAAGCTTTAATAACATCATCTTCTTTACCACTCCTTAAAGTTACCTTTCCCCTGTGAACCTCTATTGCAGCATCACCAATGGTTAAAACAATGTGCCCAAAAATTTGGGCTTTCTCCTCTTTCTTCAATTCAAGAACCAATGGATCTTTCTCATTCTCCTCACAACCGCTCTCATTAATAGGATCTTTTGTTTCAATATGACTCCCTTCAGTAGGAGCTACTATTTTGATTTGACTCTCTTCAGTAAGAGTCTCCTCATCTTTCTTGAGAACTTCTTCCTCTAGATTATATTCCATGGAGACACATTCATCTCTCGTAGGAATACTTTCTTTGTATTGCTCAGCTTCCTCATTTTGGGTAGACTTAGTTTGTGAAGGAGTTTCTTGGGCCTTTTGAGATAACAAAGCAATGAGACTTGAGATTTGACCATTCAGACTTCCAAATTCGTTGTTCATGGCTCCAATTTGACCCCCCAAGCTTTCAAATTTGTTGTTCATGGCTCCAACTTGGCTCTCCAAGCTTTCAAAATTTTCATGTGTCTGCTGCATAAATTTGGCCAAGACCTCATTGACATCCGACTTTTCCTCCTCTTGCCTTTGCACTTGTAGTGACTCATAATTATCTCAGTGGGAGGAATAAGGAGGTGGCTCATAGTCATCCCAATAGTCTGAATAAGGTTCATAAGGAGGAGGAGAAATTTGAATCTGGCATTGAGACATATACCAATATGACTTCTCTAAATTTCTTTGTGCCTCTGCCTCTCTAATGTAGTCTCCCAGAGTTTTAACCATGATTTAGACTTTTCTCTGCAAAACAAGGTAAATTGCAGTGGTCTCTTAGGAGAGTATTAGTAACTTCTTTTTTTTATATATTTTTTTGATAAGATAAAACAAAATTTAAAATTAAAGCAAAAAAAAAAGTCTAAAGCAATAAAAATCTCTTTCGTTTAATATTGCTAAATTAATCCCCGGCAACGGCGCCAAAAACTTGTTGCGTTAAAAACACACTTAGAGCAAGTGTACTCTTTCGCAGAAGTAGTATAAAAGATTATCGTATCCACAGGGATTAATTAACAAGTACCAAACTAGTTAAGATTATATATTGTTTAGACGAACCCATAATTTAGTTGTAATGAAAACTAAAATAAAAAGAAATAAATAGCAAGAATTAAAATACTAGATTTAATAAATGGAGAGAGGTCTAGGGTCACGTGGACTTTGCTAAATTTATAGACTTAGTCCTTTAATTTTTTATTGCCTTGCTCCTTAATCAGCCCATATATATTATAAAGTGGCTTTAAAATGGACTATTCATCTTTTCCATATTTTCTTCTTTTCTACAAAATAAATAGCAAATTAAGTTAATGATTTATATAATTAATATATAATTGCTCTAAAAGTAACCTAAAAATATCTCTAAAAATGCACTAAATTGGAGTTTATCAGAAAGGAATTAGGGAAATAAAAGAGAAAGAAAGAAGGAAGCGAGAAACAAAGAAGAAAGAAGAAAGGAAGAAGAAGAGAAGAGAAGAAAGAAGAAAGGAAGAAGAAGAGAAAGAGGAAGCATCATTCACCCCCAAAGCCCCAAACTTCATCATCATCATCATCTCCCCTCCATCTTCAAAACCCAAGAACTAGGTAAGCTCCTCACCCCCTTTTTTTCCCTTTTTGAGGAATACAAAAATTTAGGGTTTTAGAGGGTGATTGGTTGAAATCATGAGTACTGGGATGAAATTGATGATTGAAACTTGATTAGGAACGAAGCCAAGGAAGATTGAACACGATTTGGCGCTCGAATCGAAGTTGGAAGCGGATTGGTGATCATAGGCTTTCGTTTGGGGATTTTTGGAGTCTCGGTGATTTCGGCTCGGTATCGACTCTCGCTTCAAGGGTGAGTTTTACTCACGCTTAAGATGATTTCGTGTTACAATGATTTTTTCGTTGATTGGTTTCGAGAGTTTTGAGTCAAAAACCGTTATTTCGAAATATATTGTATTTTGGTAAAATTTGTTTACATTGAGTTTTTGATTGATTTGATTGATTGTGTGATGTTGATTGGGTCGGTTTTTATGGTTGTTTGAACTATTTTTAATCGGAACAAGAATCGGAATTGAGCGGAATAGCGGATTTCGCGAGAAACCGCAAGATCTGCATTTTTCAGCAGACGGTCTCGTCGCGACCCGTCCCCATCGCGTCGCGACCAGGCTTGTTTTTGCAACGAAAATGTTTCTGAGTCTTTTCGCGTCGCGGCGGTAGCAGTTCGCGTCGCGACGCTTTGCAGTTTTTCAGCAACTGTACACTGCTTTTATTTTCGCGATAACTTTTGATCCGGGAACCCGATTGAGGTGTTCTAAGATGCGTTTGAAAGCCTATTCATAGGCCTAACTGAATATACAATTTAAAAGGTAAAATGAACTGTTTTTGAAGTTATAAATGGTTTTAAAAGCAGCGAATTATGATACGAACTAAATGTTCAACTATCGGTCTAATGTAAATGAACTAAATGTTCATGTGAAAGTAGATATATATATTATATCGAGTTGGGTGACGACCCATGTTAACATACTAGGAGGGGAAGTCATGATCCTTTACCCTAGACTCTGTTCCATTAGGAAAAATGCTATTGGTAAGGGGGTTCACCGGGAATATAGCAGTGGATTGCTGTCGGTGTTATGTTAAAAGTTGTTGTGCGATACACCGGGAATATAGCAGAGGAATGCAGTCAGTGCCGTACTTTGTTTGTTGTGCGATTAACAGGTTCACCAGGTATGTAGCCGTAACACAGTCGGTGATCTGTTAAAAGTTAAATAATGCAGTTCACCGGGTTTGTAGCAGTAATGCAGTCGGTGTCGTGTTAACTTAAAAGGAACTCGTAATTGAACCGAGAGTGTTAGTAGGGGTCTCAGTAGAACTCACTGAGATTGTATCTCATTGTTTATATGTTGTTTTTTTACAGAGAGACAGGGAAAGTGGAGACCACAGAGGCACGAGTAGGTTGAGCTCGGATGGGTGTTGATGACTTAGCTTTATGCTTAAGTTTATGTTTCCCTTTGTTGTCTATGTACTGCAACACTATGTCTTTAGTGTTTTGTCTTTCATCCGCTTTCTTGTATGATACTGAATACTATAATTGCTGATGGTTTATGGTCTGAGAACGGTATCGTCTTGTTTGTGAATTCTTTGGTTTATATTCAGCAAAAATTTATAGTGATATTCAGTGTCTAAGCAGGAAATATATCTCTGATGTTCTAGGGATGGTACACTTGGGTATTTTTACTAAATGAAAATACCGGGGTGTTACAGGGTTCAATGGCATCTCCCCCTTACGTGAAATATTGCGAGTCCTCTGGCACTTGTCACAACTTTTAACATGATTTTGAGCATCCTTAAAGACGGATGGCCAATAGAAACCAGATTGGAGTACCTTTGCAGTTGTGCGTTCCCCATTGTAGTGACCTCCACATGGAGAATCATGACATTGCCATAGAATCTTTTCACTTTCAATACCAGAAACACATCTTCTAAGAAGTCAATCCGTCCCAACCTTGAAGAGAAAGGGATCATCCCAAAGGTAATGTTGGGCATCACGGAGGAATTTCTTATTTTGTTGCCATGTGAAGTCTTCTGGGACCGTTCTGCCTGCCTTGTAATTTGCTATGTCGGCAAACCATGGTCTCTCTTCGATTGCAAACAACTTCTCATCGACGAACTCTTCAAGGATATCTTTCTCCCGAGCAGTCACTTCTTTGTTCTCTAGTCTAGACAAATGATCTGCGACCACGTTCTCGCCCCCCTTTTTGTCCTTGATCTCCAAGTCGAATTCCTGCAAAAGCAAAATCCATCTAAGGAGTTGAGGCTTAGACTCGCCCTTGGTTAGCAAATATTTTCTTGTAGCATGGTCAGTGAAAACAATCACTTTAGATCCAATCAAATAGGAACGAAATTTTTCCAATGCGAATACTATGGCTAGTAGTTCTTTTTCAGTTGTTGCATAATTCACCTGATTCTCATTTAAAACTTGCTAGCATAATATATATGGCATGAAAAAATTTCTCTGATCTCTGCCCCAGCACAGCACCCACTGCATAATCACTAGCATCATACATTAACTCAAAGGGAATATCCCAGTTAGGGGCTACAATGACTGGAGCAGAAATCAGTTTTTCCTTTAATACATTAAAAGCACAAAGACAGTCATTATCAAAAACAAATTCATTCTCCTTAACAAGTAGATTGCATAAAGGTTTTGCAATCTTAGAGAAGTCTTTTATGAAACGTCGGTAGAATCCGGCGTGTCCTAAAAAAACTTCTCACTCCTTTTACATTCAGAGGAGGAGGTAACTTTTTTATCACTTCAATTTTTGCTTGGTCAACCTCAATGCCTTTTGCCGAGATCTTTTGGCCAAGAACAATTCCTTCTTGAACCATAAAGTGAAACTTTTCCCAATTCAAAACTAGATTGGTTTCGGTGCATCTCTTCAAAACTGCATCAAGATTAGACAAACAAGAATCATAGCACGGTCCAAAAACAGAAAAGTCATCCACAAATACCTCAATAGCATTTTCCATCATATAAGAGAATATAGAAAGGATGCACCTTTGAAAATTTGCAGGAGCATTGCATAAATCGGAGGGCATCCTCCGATATGCAAACACACCAAGCGGACATGTAAAAGCGGTCTTCTCTTGATCTTCAGGATCAACTACTATTTGGTTGTACCCAGAGTATCCATCCAGGAAGCAATAAAAAGCTTGTCCATCTGATCCATGAATGGTAATGGGAAGTGGTCCTTCCGAGTAGCTTGGTTTAATCTCCGGTAGTCAATGCACATCCTCCACCCTGTGACTGTGCGAGTGGGAATTAGCTCATTCCTCTCATTTTTAACAACTGTCATACCACCCTTCTTGGGAACCACATGAACCGGACTCACCCACGAGCTGTCTGAAATGGGATAAATCATCCCGGCATCTGAGAGCTTCAAGACTTCCTTCCTCACCACATCTTTCATGGTAGGATTTAATCTTCGTTGTGGTTGAATCACCGGTTTGAATTCTTCATCGAGCTTGATCTTATGCATGCAAAAAGCCGGACTAATCCCCTTAAGGTCGGAGATACTCAAACCTAAAGCAGTTTTGTTACTTCTCAACACCCTCATCAGTTTTTCCTCTTCCAACTTGGTCAAAGAACTACTGATGATAGCTGGATATTGATCATCACTCCCAAGGAATACGTACTTCAAATGGGAGGGGAGTTGTTTCAATTCTGGAGTTCCTTTTTCTGGACTCTCTCCCGTACTCAACTCTTCTTTTTTCTTGAAGACCCTTTCTACCTGGGAAGCTTCAAACTGTAGAATGCAGTCTTCTATTTCACTGCCCAAGTTTTCATCTAACCCCTCAATAGAGTTCACAATTACCTTCTCTAATGGAGGTGAGGGTGAATCATGTCTAAAGGTTTCTTGCACTGAGTCTTCAATCACATCCACCCTAAAACATTTACCTTGGTCATCTGGGTGACGCATAGCTTCAAAAACATTAAAAGTCACCTTCTCATCTTGGAAACTTAGAATTAGCTTACCCTGTTGTACATCTATCAAGGCTCGCCCAGTGGCTAAAAATGGTCTACCAAGGAGAAGTGGTACCTCTGCATCTTCCTCCATGTCAAGAATCACAAAATCAACAGGAAATAAAAATTTATCAACTCTTACTAGAACATCTTCCAAGACTCCATAAGGGTACTTTATAGATCTATCAGGAAGTTGCAAAGACATCCTCGTTGGTTTCACCTCACCTCCTCCAAGTTTCTTCAACATAGACAAGGGCATTTGATTAATGCTTGCACCCAAATCACAAAGAGCCTTGCCTATTGTCAAGTTACCAATTGTGCAAGGTATGGTGAAACTTCCGGGATCTTTCAACTTTGGAGGAAGTTTCCTTTGGATAATGGCACTACACTCTTCGGTTAGAGCCACCGTTTCATCTTCTTTGAATCTCCTCTTCTTGGTCAACAATTCATTCATAAACTTTGCATAAATGGGCATTTGCTCTAAAGCTTCTGAAAAAGGAATGTTGATTTGGAGACGGGAAAAGATCTCCATGAACTTAGTGAATTGCTCCTCTTTCTCTTTCTTCTTATTCAAAGTTGGATAGGGCAACTTCACATATGGTGGGATCACTTGGGTCTTCTCTCTCATCTCACTTTTATGTTTTTCACTCTTTTTTTCTTTTTCTTTTTCACTCAACTCATTTTCAACCTCTTCATGTTTCTTATTCAACTCCTCCTTCAACATCTCAGTTTCACTTCTCTCCTCTTTAGGCTTGATTTGGGTCACTTCAACGGGGTTCAACTCCTTACTACTGCTCAATGAAATAGCTTTGCAACTCTCATTCTTAGGGTTATCAATAGTGCTAGCAGGAAAGCCACTATTAGATGTTTCACCAAGCTGCTTCGACAATTGACCAATTTGAATCTCCAAGTTCTTCATTGAAGCCTCATGGTTTTTCTCCATATTCTTCATAGCTTGTTCTTGGGATTGGAAAGTGTTCTTGGTCATTTGCATGAACTGTGTCAAAGCATCTTCCAAACGGGAAGGGTTCTTTTGTTGTTGAGCAGGTGCTTGAGACTGCTGTTGGTTTGAACCTGAGGCCTCATTATTCTTCCTAGAGAAGTTGGGATGATTCTTCCACCCAGGATTGTAGGTGTTAGAATACGGGTTCCCACCTTGTATTTGAAAGTTTCCCATATAACTGGTCTGCTCATTAGTTTCCCCATGAGTTGCACAATCACCCTCGTGGGGTTCTTTACCACAATAGTTGCACCCACTCGTTTGCACTGCTTGAGCGGTTGCTTTAGTTTTTGAACCAACTTCACAAGATGTAGTTAATTGCTTAGTAAGAGCTTCAATCTGCATGGACATTAGCTTTTGTTGGGCCAACACAGCACTGTTAGAGTCCAACTCCAACATACCCTTTTTACCTACGGCTCCACGATCATTTTGAATCCTGTACTCATTCGAAGCCATATCCTCTACCAGCTGTTTTGCTTCCTCCCAGGTTTTAGTACCTAAAGACCCTCCTGCTGAGGCATCTAACATCATCCTGGTCTGAGGTCGCAATCCATGACAAAAAGTTTGCAATTGCATCTGACCCTGAAAACTGCTCTGATTTCAAGGCAGTGACAACAGAAGACTTGATGTCAAATGAAGCAGCTCCCACTGGTTGAAAGGTGTAGGCTTGAGCGCCCTGATTTCTTCTCCCAAAGTCACTGAGAGTGTGCCTTGGGGGTGGATTTTCAGCCATTACTTCTTTTTGTGTTGGGGAATCTTCCAGAATAGAGGTTGAAACTGAGAGGCCCTATGACTCTCTCTGGGCTTGTTGCTTTGCTAGCTTAGTTTTCTTCCGGTTTGCCTTTGCTGACTTTTCAATCTTCCGGTCTCTCTGGAACAGAATATTGGTAAATAAAATCTGAGAGTAAAAGCGATTAGGAATCGAATCCTCTCCCCTACGCTATCATGCAATACACCTTAGATCAATTTCAATGTGATTACCCAATTTAACGGATTCAATTCAGTTATAAGATTAAGGGCAATCCCTTGCCTCAAAACCCCTTTTCTCTAAGGGGAACCCTAATTCCTTAAGTGAATCACCAATAGACTAAGAATTAAACACGAGAATTAACGAATTCACAAACACAATATCATATTCCTATGATCATCACCTTTGTGACCTAATACCCCAATATCCGGTAAACGTACCCATCTCCCAATGGTGAACATAAACCCTAATTCAGTACAACAACAGATATTATTGCAAAGCAGTGGGAACGGAGGTAAAGGCAATTGTTAAACTGAATAATAATCGAATTGATCATAGCAAGGGGTTCACATGATAGTTTTGGAGAGATTTATCTCTTCCTAACCCTAGAAAACTAGCTACTCATAATCAAAGTGATGAAAGATAAGATTAAAGAGAAGTTACACAAAGAGGAATACATTGGATCCTTCATTTCCTTGTTCCCAAGTGTAGAGAAGCTCCAATTCTTGCCCTTGTTCGCAGCTCCAAAACCCTATTTTCGCATCCAAGAAGAAGTTCCTTCCCCCTTCTCCAATTTCGCATAAAAACGCTAACTTTCTGTCATCCGTCGCGACGCGATTTGATAAGGGGAACGACGGGTTCGTGACCGTCCCAAATTCTGGAAAGAAAAGGGATCGTTCTCATCATGCTGCTGGGACCAGCGGGAAAGATGTTGAGGTTGACCCCCTTCACAAGAAAACAAAAGTGGTGAAGGAGAAGGATGCTCAGAAGAGATCGTCCTCTAATATCGACTTGGACGATCTCTCTGAATCGGATTTCGACCGCTTTCATCAAGATCCCCTTCTCTTCATGGCTGAAGTGGCCAAGGCGGGCTCTCGTCTGATCTCCAAACTAAGCAAGGGGAGGCGGAGCGGACTGTAAGTAATTATCTTCTTGCTCAAAACCTATGGTTGGAGAGTGATAACTTAGATAAAACCGATAAGCTGAGTCGTGCTTATGAATATATCACAGAGTTGTGGGAGGAGCTGGAGTCCGCCCTCAAGCCCACTGCTGATGCCTTTGATGAGGCCAAGAAATCGCTCTCCTCTGTGACCAAAGAGCGGGATGACGCTCTGGCCGCCAAAGCTGAAGCGGAGAAAAAAGTGAAATCTGGGATGACCAAAATCAACGGGGTGTCGGACAAGGTCAAGGAGCTGGAGGAGGAGGTTGGCGGTCTGAAGAAGAACCTTGGTGTTTTGAAGAAAGAGCGGGACGATGCTTTGGAGGATTATGATCGATTGGCCGAGTCTACATTGGCCATATGCAATGAGCGGTTTAATGAAGCCTTGGCTCAGGTGCAATATGGCTATCCCAACCTTGAGATCGTCCCCAACATCATCAATAATGCCCACTCCCTCAGAGATGGCTATATCGTCTATCCTACTGAGAAGGACGAGCAGGGAAAGACTATAAGAGAGGAGTCCATTGTTTTTGAGCATCCCCTGTAACTTTTAGTAATTTCTGTTTTTCTATTTTCTTTCCAATGGTTCTGTAATTGGGCGGCCTCATGGTCACCCCTTTTGTTGTAAAATGCACTTAATGGAGCTCAGCCTTTTTTCCGGGTAGCTTTTATCAATGTTTTGCCCGTTCTTTTAAGTATGACCGACCTTTTACTTTTATCTCGGGCTCATTTTATCCTGTATGGGCGGTTTTATATCTCGTTGTTCATTCTCAAGTCGTGATCGTTCTTTTGTTCAATTTTAATCATGTTACTCGCAATACGTGCAGTCGTCCACGGGCAGTTTACCCGATTTCTATCCAGATTGAACTCGCCCTTGGGGGTTCGGCCATATTTTAAGCCGCTTCTTTGGTAGCTTAAATCGATTAAGTACATTCAGACCCAGTGGCAGTTTACCAAACTCTATTTGATTTTAACTCGCCTTGCAAGTTGTATGTTATGAATGGGACTATAAATTTGAACACAAAGTCATAAAAATGTCTCGTCTTTATTGACGGACGGGCGGACCTCAATAAAAAAACCAGTGGGAAAAAGAGTGTCCCGCCCGGTTCTTACTATTAATTGTCTTACATGATATTCTTTCAATGTTTACAATCAAATATTTTCAAATGAAATATCTCCTGAGGTTCATCGCATTCCAAGTCCTAGGGATCACTCCACCGCTCATCGTTTGGAGTTGGTAAGCGCCCTTCCCCGTCTTCGAGATGACCCGATAAGGCCCTTCCCAGTTTGGGGAGAGCTTGCCTTGGGATGCATTTTTCTGCCTATGTCTTCCTTTCTGAGTATGAGCTGCCCAATGGAGAAATTTCTGGGGACGATCTTGGCGTTGTGTCTGGTCGCCATTCCTTGTTTGATGAGCACCTCCCTTAATGCGGCCTTGGTGCGATGTTCCTCAATCAGGTCCAACTCTTCTCTAATCGCTCGATCGATTGCTCGATCATTTTCTTGAGGTGACTTTGGATTGGCCGTTCTCCAGCTGAGTTCACTGAACTCGGCTGGCATGAGGACGTCCGTTCCATAAACCATTTTGAATGGAGCCTCTCCTGTAGTTGAATGAGGGGTCGTTCTGTACGCCCATAGTACGTATGGGAGCTCTTCTGCCCATCTTCCCTTGGCCTCATCTAATCGCCTCTTCAACCCGCACAAGATAACTCGGTTGGCGGTCTCTGCCTGGCCATTGGTCTGATGGTGCTCGACTGAGGTGAAGCGCTGCTTCACTCCTAACTCTGTCATGAACTCTTGGAAGATTTTATCTGTGAACTGGGTACCGTTTTCTGAGACCAACACTTCGGGGATACCAAATCGGACCAGGATGTTCTTCTTGAAAAACTTCAAACAGTTCCAAGATGTGATGGTCGCTAGAGGTTCGGCTTCAACCCACTTGGTGAAATAGTCCACTGCAACGATCAAGTATTTCAATTGCCTAGAGGCGACTGCAAACGGACCCAAGAGGTCGATCCCCCACCAGGAAAATGACCATGGTGCAGTCATGCTGTTTAATTCAACTAGGGGAGCGACATGGATGTCGGCATGTCGCTGGCACTTGTCACATTTTTCTCTAACTTGCTCGCATCTTCCTCCATTGTGGGCCGGTAGTAGCCCGCTCTCAGTGCCTTTTTTGCTAAAGCTCGCCCTCCAAGGTGGTTTCCACATATCCCTTCATGTATCTCCCTTAAGACGTAATTGGCTTCCTCTGGTGGGAGGCACTTCAAGAGTGGCATGGAAAATCCTCTTCGAAAGAGTTTCCCTTCAATGATCGAGTAAGATGATGCTCGCCTCCGTACCAGGGCTGCCTTTTTGGTATCGTCCTGCTCTTCACCGTCTCTAATATACTTGAGGATGGGGGCGATCTAGCTCTGTTCTAGGTCGACCAAGCAAACATCTGAATCCAGAGCGACCTCAAGTCGGACACTGGGCTGAGGTAGGACTCTCTGAATCACACTTGTATGGTTTCCAGGGTTTTTCGTGCTGGCCAGTTTGGACAGTATATCCGCCCTAGTGTTTTCTGATCTAGGGACGTGTTTCACCTCTGCATATTCAAACAGCCTGAGCAATTCTCTCACCCTTGCCAGATATCTCTGCAAGATCTCGTCATTTGCATCGAATACTTCTTTGATTTGTGATACTGCCAATAGGGAGTCTGAGTGCAGCTCCACCCTTTTTACGTTGAATTCGCGGGCGAGCAAAAGTCCAGCAATACATGCTTCATACTCAGTCTGGTTATTCGAGGTTGAGAATGAGAACGTCAGGGATACTTCAATGGTCGTTCCCTCAGAATTTTCAAGAATCAAGCCCGCTCCACTGCCCTTGTTGTTGGACGAGCCATCTACATGAAATGTCCAGACAGGTTTTATCGTCTCTCGGGTCATCTCAGCAAAGAAATCGGCCAAAATTTGTGCTTTAGTGGCCGTCCTAGATTCATATCTGATACCAAACTCTGACAGTTCAACCACCCATTTGATCATTCTTTGTGCCAGGCCCGGCTTGTGGAGGATTTTGCCGTATGGGTTGGTCGGTTCTTATACGACCTAATGGGCCACAAAGTATGACCGTAATATTTGATCGGCCACGACTAATGCTAGAGCCAACTTCTCAATTTTTTGATATCTGAATTCAGGACCTTGGAGGGCCTCGTCCAACACCGGGGCCAGTGCCTCGTCAGTGATTGCTTTGTAGAGATACAAAATTTCCCCTGGTTCTGGTGTTGTCAGGATGGGAGGTTGTAGTAGAGCGGTCTTCAACTGATTTAGCGCCTGCTCGCACTCGGGTGACCATTCGAACTCGGCCTCCTTCTTCAGTAGTTTGAAGAGTGGATGTGACTTGTTTGCCGCCTTGGCAATAAAACGTGAAAGTGCGGCCACCATCCCGTTCAACTTCTGAATTTCTTTCTTGGCCGTGGGCGGCCTCATCTGTTAGTCCTCGGCATTTATCTGGGTCAGCCTCAATTCCTCTTTCTGTTTGGTAGAAACCCAAAAACATGCCCGCCCTTACTCCAAATATGCATTTCTTAGGATTTAGCCTGGGCGAGTTTTTACGGGCCTCTGCAAATACTTCTCTTAGGTCGGCCACATGTTTGGGATCTCCTTTACTTTTAACAATTATGTCATCCAGTTAGACCTCTACCATTTGGCCTATCTGGGCTTGGAAGACTTTGTTCATCATTCTTTGGTAGGTCGCTCCTGCATTCTTTAAACCAAAGGGCATAACCCGATAGCAATAGTTTCCCTTTTCTGTCATGAACGCTGTCTTTTTTTGGTCAAGTGGGTACATGGCGATCTGGTTGTATCTTGAGTATGCATCTAAGAACGATAGCAATCGGAACCCACTGGCTCTATCCACAAGTCGATCAGCACTGGGAACCGGGAAGGCATCTTTAGGACATGCTCGATTGAGGTCAGTGTAGTTTACACACATGCGCCATTTCCCATTTTCTTTTTTGACTAAGACCACGTTAGACAACCATGTCGTATACTTGATCTCTTTGATGAAGCTGACCTCGATCAAATCTTCCACCGCCTTCACGGCAGCTCGTGCCTTTTCCTCCTTATGAACACATCTTCGTTGAGCGACCGACCTGGCTGAAGGGTCAACAGCCAAGTGATGGCATGCTACCTCTGGTGGAATCCCTAGCATATCGGCCGCGCTCCAGGCGAACAGGTCGGCATGGTCTTTCAAACATTGGACGAGTTGATCTCGCAGTTCTTCTGGGAAATCGTTCCCGATCTTGATCGTCTTTTCCGAGTCGTTTCCCAGTTGAACTTGAGTGAATTCTCCATCGGGTTCAGGTCTCTTGATTCTTTTCTTAAGCTCTCGAGTTAGGAGGTCGTCTTCTTCCTCTTCTTCGCTGTCAGGGTCGTAGCGGGCATCTAAGTCGGCCATGTTGACTTGGTTTCCAGCTTTGTTCAAGGCCCCGTCCTTTTTTGTTTCGAATTCTCCCTGCTCCTTAAGGCTCATGAAGTGACATCTTCTTGTGGAGTAGAGGTCGGCCAGTAACGTGACCACTTCATCTTTGTCAGAATAGAACTTCATTTTTAAATGGACGGTCGACGTGACTGCCCCAAGCCTTCCCAGCGTTGGTCGACCTATGATACATTGATACACTGATTTGCATGGTAGCACTATGAAATCTGTCTTTACGGTCTTGCACATGGGTTTCTCAGCGTTATCATCTCCATTTGTGACCATTAGCTCTATTATACCAAGAGGTGCCGTGGAGGATCCGTTGAAGCCGGTCAAATCTTACCCTCGATAGGCTCTGAGATCGTCCTTGGATATTTTTAGAACATCAAGTAGGTCTTCGAAGATAATGTCCGCTGAACTTTCTTGGTCGACCAGGGTCCTTCTTACCTCCACGTTTGCCATCACGGCGGTAACCAAGAGAGAGACATACTTCTTCGCCCTACCATCAAGCAAGTCGCTATCTCCAAATGCCAAGGGCGACCTGTTAGAGAGGGTTCTGGGAGCGGACGTTGAGGCCACGCTCACGATTTCTTTCCACCTTCTTTTCATGGACTTGTTGGTCTCTCGTCCTTCGATCGGGCACCCTCCCTGAAGGGAAATCAAGAGATATTATTTTAAAACTCTTTTAAAAACAATCTCAATAGCGGAAAATTCCCTTGTTCTCCTCGCTCACCTTAAGCACATTTGCAATTGCCTCGATGTGTGGAGAATGACCTATAGATTGGTATGGTGGTTGTTCATCTTTTAGAGGATACCCTAAGATCAACCCAAACTCCTCAAGGGTAGGAGCAAGTTGGAAATCTTGGAAAGTGAAACATCTCAAGGTAGAATCATAAAACTGAGCCAATGCTTATTCTTGTACCACAACTTGTAATAATCCAAGGAGATTCCCATACTTTCCCTTGAAAACTACACGTTGATCTTTCCTCAATGATTCTTTGATTATTACTTTCAAACATTCAACTTCTGGTTTCTTGGCATTCAAGTGTAGTGTTTTCTTACGCACCAATGATGTCTCTTTAACTTGTGATCCCATACTTTCTCTTTTCTACGATATTCGAGCCTAGCTTTGTGGATTAATGCCGACGATTTTTAATTAGCAGACCTACATATATAGAAGGCAAAAAAGAAAATTATAATTAGTAGGAAGAGGAAAAACACGCCATGATATAAACAAAAGGTAAATATGATGATGCCCATAACACAATGAGAAACAAAAAGAATGTTTGATGAATCCTTATGAAAGTTTTTTTAAACAATTAAAGGGTCAAGCTATATGCAATTTACAGTTGTGGTGGTGAAGGAAATCATTAATGTGATCAGGAATATGGGTCAGGTGTGAGGGAGGGAATGTAAGTGATGTGACGAGGAGTAAATGTGATTCATTTGGTTATCAGAATGTGACAGTTTTCAAATATTTGTAATAATGCATGTGTGTTTAGGAGTTATTAAGTGTTAAATCGATGGGCATCCAATAATGTAGTCCGATGCCACGATCCACCACCATAGACTTTTTCTACTCATAAGGCAAATTGTGATAAGTCTAAATAATGAGGTTCAAACTAGTAGATTAATTACTTCCTACAGAATCACATGCAAATAATGGTGGCCTTAAAAAGCTCCCTTCTATGGAGAGGGTGTTTGAGACCATATTTTTCAACCAAATTAAGAGCCAATGGCCATCAATATAAAAAGATTCAAAATATACAAACATGTGACCAGTGGGTGTAATAAATAGTGTACGTTTATTAAAAATAATGCTTATTAGGTATTGGGGGAGAGAAGTTCACACATAGTGGACCCATGTTTTGTTTTTTTCCTGTAATGGTGAGTGGTTTCTGACTTAATTTTATGATCACTTGAATGTGGATTCTTTATGGTAGGTAAGGCTATTTGGTTTTATATATTGTATGTTTAAGTTGTTCATTTATTTCAGATAGTTTTGTGGTAACTCAAAAACGCTGCTGCTTCTGCTTCCTCCGCCGTCGTTGTGCTTCCTTATTGCCTAGTCTATCTGATTTACTGATGCAAGATACCTTTGCTTCATTATTGCATAGTCTATCTGTATCTGTTTCGTTTTTTGTTGTTGAAACATTCATGCTCCTACATTTTCAGATTACTATCAAAGAATATGGCCTCTTCATTTATTTTCTAATTTCAAGAGGGGAATTTATTATTGTATGTGAATGTTTTGATTTATTTAATGATTTTGCATGTTCTGTTATGTGTTTATGATGAATTTACCACAACCCTTTGTAGGTGAAGTTACCACAACCCTTCAGAAGATTTTATTTTTTTTATTTTTTTTAATAATTCCGTCGAATTTCCGACGGAAATTTTCGTCGAAAATGGTTTTTTGCGATGAATTTGCGACGAACATTTGTGACGGATTTGCGACGACTTTGCGACGAAAATTTGCGACGGATTTCCGACGACTTTGCGACAGAGTCATTTGCGGCGAAAAAATCCGTCGGAAACGATTTGCGACGAGTGATCTTGTGATGGCTTTTAGTCCGTCGGAAAGTTCGTCGGAAACGTCAATTTGCGACGAAAATCGCTGCATTTGCGACGAAAAATGCCGTCGGAAATCGTCGACATTCTTGTAGTGAGTTGAAGTGAACCATGTTGTAGCATCTGTTGGTACAGCATCAGCTGAACAACTGAATGCTGCAGCAATGACTGCGGTAACCAAGAAAATTCAAAGACAAGAGCTAAATAAAGAGGGACAAGTTCTTTTGTCCAACTCAAAGCTTAAAGTACTCCCTGAAAATCTCAAATCTAAGCAGTCAGGACCTTTTAAATTGGTTAGAGTGTATCCTAATGGGGTAGTGGAATTATTTGATGAAGCCACTAGTTGCACATTCAAAGTAAATGGCAAAAGGGTGAAGCAGTATTATGGAGCACATGTGGTAAGGGACAAGGTCACCATAGAATTACCAAAACTCTAACACGAGGCTTAGTCTAGCTAAAAACTATAAATTAAGCGCTACTGGAAGGCAGCCCAGATTTTTAGGACTAATTGTGTTTTGTGTGTTTTTTGATTTTACTTTTGCAGGTGTGATTAAGTGGTCTTGTGCAGATGCTGTCATATGCAGAATTCTGATGTTGTAGCACCGTGTGCAGCAGCATTCGTGGCTGAATATATCTGCCACAAGACTTAGTCTGGCTGAGGACTCTTAAACCAAGCGCTACTGGGAGGCAACCCAAAGTTTTAATCTAATATTTGTTGTTTTTATTTCTCTTTTTAATGTGTAGGAGTGTTCAATTGCATGAGTGAAGTGAGCATTAACTGTGAGGTGGTAGCATCTGATGCTTCAACAACACTTGCAGCAAGGTGAGGAATTATAATAGAAAGCAATGATGGGGAACTAGAACAACAATAGACCAACCAATGCTGTAGCAACAACAACCAATTCTATTGCACCAGCATCAACTAAGGAGCCCCCAATGGACTAAGCAATGGCCGAAACTGAGCCAGAAAAGAATTGTGCTGTGTTTACCAATCAATAACTCTTCCCTCTTGTGTGTGTTAGTGTTCTTTGTTTGTGTTGTTGTTAGTTGTTGTGTTTCTATTTGTGTTGTTTTTGTTTGTGTTATCTTTGTTTGTGTTGTCTTTTATTTCAATAAACCTGCTGGATGCTGTAGCATCAGTATTAGCATCAAGCAGCTGTGTAGGATTTAAAAATTCTGTAGTGATAAATGTTTTTAATTTCAGTATTGTAGTATCCAAAAGGTCTCTCCCATTAGAGTTTGCATGAGCAGTGGGGACACTGCTGAATTTCAAGTTGGGGGGAGGACATTCTGATTATTGTTTTGTTTAAATCAAAGGCATGATTAGTTGTATTTTCTATCCTTGCACTAATAGATAATGTTTCTTTTTGGGTTGAATTTAATGATGATAAAGTGTATGTGTTAAGTAGCATTGTTTGAACAATTATTTAGTCTTATACTTGCTTTTACACTTAAAACTCTAGGCTTAGCCAAGAACTTAGCTATTGAGAAATGATCTGATGCTAAAGCTAGTGTTAGTAGACCAAGATCTGAGGCTTAGCTAGTGTTAGCTATTGGGGGTGACTAAAGACATATTGAGGCTAAGTATGAAGATTGTAGAGAAGCCAGTGCAATAGGATTACAAAAATGCTACAAATGCAAAAAACTATGTAATAGCTATATTCGCCTGAAACAAAAGTTGTACCCGTTCCAAAAATGCATGAAAAAAAGAAAAAAACAAAAAGAAAAAGAAAAAAACAGTATGCAACAAGGGGGTCAGCTAGGAGGGAAATTTAAGCTAAATTCCTATGTGTAGTATCAAAGTTAGAGCATCCAATGCTACAGCAATCAATGCTCCAGCATTACAAGGAGTATGATCCTCCAGCATCCAGAAACCACCAAATTAGAAATTAGCGCACTGACTCAAAAAGTCCGAAATACTTAACCCAAATCCCTCTGTCATGCTTAAAAGCCCCCAGATCTTGTGTGAAGATGTTAGTCTAGTACTCTTCTTTTTGAAAAACTCTTGGCATGGTCAAAAGAAACTACTATTTCCAAAGCTAAGTGAAGTTTTGAAGATAGCTAGGAACGAAACTATGTCTTAAGAGTCACACACTCACTTAATGGGCAGTAATAATATTAAATGTTGTGAAAGACATAGGTGTGTGTGTGTGTGTGTGTGTGTGTGTGTGTAAAGTGTGAATCTGAAAATTGGGCCTAATGAGATCATTTTGGAAAAACTGCTTAATTTAGGGAAGCAACTGATTTTGTTTTGTATTCTATTTGTGTATTGTTCGTTTGTCTTTGTCAAGTGTCATTGCTCGAGGACAAGCAATGGTTTAAGTTTTGGGGTGTGATAACTCTTATTTATATAGAGTTATTTATATGTTCTAGACTTAAATCAATGTGAGTTTCTAAGTAATATTGTTGTTAAAGTAGTTAATATGTGTTGTTTAGAGTAAAAGACAGTTAGGAACTGATTTGTGATCATTTGGCACTTTTGGTGCCACATGTATTTTAATGTGTTTGTTCAATGCTACAGAATTAGATGCCCCAACAATCAATGCCCCTGCATTGTGGCAGATTGAAATGCTCCAGCATTACGAATGGGAAATTACTCCAACCTTAGGAAACTCATCCATGAAGAAACCTCACTCAAGGGAGCCACCTTTTGAGGACACTTGTCAATTCACCATAGGACATCTTCTCTTTAATAAAGCAAACGTCCAATCTAATTTTTGAGGCACATGGATTTAAAAGAGATCAACTTCTCCATGGAAACCCAACCATGAAGAAAGCTCACTCATGAAGTCTATAAATACTCTTCATCTCCTCATTCACAAGTAGACCCGAATTCACTCATTAAAATCATATTAGAGTTAAGGCAAATTTAGGTTGCGTCCCTCTCGACCTATTTATAAACAACAAAACACTTTTTAATCACATTGAATAAATCACTACAAAAAACTGGTCATTAGCGAGGGAAATTTCCTTCGCAAAATGACCTAAATCCGTCGCTAATGGTCATTTGCGAGGGAATTAGCGACGGACTGGTTCCCTCGCTAATTCCCTCCTCGCTAGCTAATGAGATTAAAGAGGGAATTTGAATCTTCAACAATATGGATGGAGCCGTCAAAGGGTCAAATTTTTGGGTGGAGGATACTGCTAGATAGATTGGCTACTAGATCCTTGTTGGCAAGACGGGGTGCTATTGATGTGAGTCCACATGCATGGAGCTTGGATGAAGATCACAAATATAAAAAGTCCAAAAAGATCAAGGAAGGACTCAAGAATTCAAGGGAATATATTTCAATGCGTTCAACATAATCATTAAGACAATAGCACATTGAATGTGACCATGTAAATAGTAGGGAAGCAAAAAGTAATCTCTATTCGTCATCGGCAAATCAATACAAGTCATTTTCATACAGTAAAGCAACACCATGGCCATGTGAATTTCCTACCTTTATCAATCTTGGACATGCTTCTGCATTTGTAGTTGTTGTTGAAGATTCTCCAATTTGTCTTTCATGTCTCGTTTTGATGCTTCAGAACTTCTTAATGATTCCTTCAAGTACAACACTTTAGCTTGAGCTATATTGTTAAGCTTCCTGTAGTTTTTAAGTGCTGTGTCTGAAGCGCGTAGGCAGCTTTGTGTTCTCTTCTTACATTTCTCTTCTTCACTTGCCCGTTTGTTAGCATCTTCTAGCGATTTCATCATTTGAAGGTTTTTAAGTTGTTCAGTTTCATATGCCCGGTGAACCCCTACCAATTCCATCCTCATTTTCTCCTTCTCTACTTCAGCTATTTCCAATGCATCCTTCAATTCCTTCACTTCTTCAGTGTCATCGGAAGGAGGTATTGGAGCTTCCACATCAGATGAACTTGCAACATAAAATGGCAAACCATTATTTTGAACCCTATTTTTAAGCCATTGTCTGTAAACTTCCTTGGCATCGCAACATCTTTTCCCTAATTCCTCCTTGCCTTTCCGAATTATCCTACCCCATGCTCGCCGGACCTTTGGGGCCCAACTTCGATCGTGTTCGTAGATTTTGAATAATGGGGTAAGCATATGTTCAGTTGGTGGCTCCATGATGGGATATCCTAGTTGTCTTAATGCCAAACAAGGATTATAACTAACACAGCCTTTGGTCCCTATGAGAGGTACATTAGGAAAGCTGCCACATTGATATATTACAGTTTCTACCTCTTGATATGTAGGGTACCATCTTACGGTCCTTTCATTAAGTATAATTAAAATCTGTGCCCACTCTCGACCACTTTTGGTTTCTAATTGGTACATTTGAAGATCATTAATGGGACAAGTAGCCTTATAACTTCTGGCAAACACATGGGAGGTGAGCCAAACATATAAAGCCGGCAAGCAACACAATATTCTCTTCCCTTTTAACTCATGACAGAAGTGCATAGTATAGTAAACATTAGCGAGCACGGCTGGCATGGGATTTTCTCCTCTAGTTATGTAAGCCAAGAAGACATCAATTGCTGCCATATCCACAAACATATTATCACTATTTGGGAATAACACTACCCCATAAATGGTGAGAGCTAATACATTCATAAATGTCCGCAAGTCTTCCTTTTTTGCAAGACAACGTAAATGATCTTCAAGATATCCTCGTAGGATCAACCCTTTCTTTAAGTGTTTATTTTGCTCTATTAGGTTCTCCTCGCTCACCTTAAGCACATTTGCAATTGCCTCGATGTGTGGAGAATGACCTATAGATTGGTATGGTGGTTGTTCATCTTTTAGAGGATACCCTAAGATCAACCCAAACTCCTCAAGGGTAGGAGCAAGTTGGAAATCTTGGAAAGTGAAACATCTCAAGGTAGAATCATAAAATTGAGCCAATGCTGTGATGGCCTCTTCTTGTACCTCAACTTGTAATAATTCAAGGAGATTCCCATACTTTCCCTTGAAAACTACACGTTGATCTTTCCTCAATGATTCTTTGATTATGACTTTCAAGCTTTCAACTTCTGGTTTCTTGGCATTCAAGTGTAGTGTTTTCTTACGCACCAATGATGTCTCTTTAACTTGTGATCCCATAGTTTCTCTTTTCTACGATATTCGAGCCTAGCTTTGTGGATTAATGCCGACGATTTTTAATTAGCAGACCTAGCTACATATATAGAAGGCAAAAAAGAAAATTATAATTAGTAGGGAGAGGAAAAAACAGGCCATGATATAAACAAAAGGTATATATGATGATGCCCATAACACAATGAGAAACAAAAAGAATGTTTGATGAATCCTTATGAAAGCTTTTTTAAACAATTAAAGGGTCAAGCTATATGCAATTGACAGTTGTGGTGGTGAAGGAAATCATTAATGTGATCAGGAATATGGGTCAGGTGTGAGGGAGGGAATGTAAGTGATGTGAGGAGGAGTAAATGTGATTCATTTAATTTGGTTATCAGAATGTGACAGTTTTCAAATATTTGTAATAATGCATGTGTGTTTAGGAGTTATTAAGTGTTAAATCGATGGGCATCCAATAATGTAATCCAATGCCACGATCCACCACCATAGACTTTTTCTACTCATAAGGCAAATTGTGATAAGTCTAAATAATGAGGTTCAAACTAGCAGATTAATTACTTCCTACAGAATCACATGCAAATAATGGTGGCCTTACAAAGCTCCCTTCTATGCAGAGGGTGTTTGAGACCATATTTTTCAACCAAATTAAGAGCCAAGGGCCATCAATATAAAAAGATTCAAAATATACAAACATGTGACCAGTGGGTGTAATAAATAGTGTACGTTTATTAAAAATAATGCTTATTAGGAATTGGGGGAGAGAAGTTCACACATAGTGGACCCATGTTTTGTTTTTTTCCTAAAAAGGAAACTGACATCACATGTAATCCAAATCTATTACAATTTACACATACTCACTAATACTTAGTAAATGTCATGCATTATATCAATTTATTTGCAATACTTAATAAATATCTATGAATTGCCACCCTAGCTAATTATTCTATGAAAGAATCTATTGATCCATTCTTATTTTTAAGTTGTCTTGTCCACTTGGTCCATCATACTTAACCAAAAGAATCATTTTTACTGAAGATCTATTTCTCTTTTAAGTTAAAAACATTATTAAAACTCTTACAAATAAACTTCATCAAACCTTTTAAAGATAACAACAAGAAAATAGGAAGAAAGTAAATAAATATCTCACCCGAGAAAGAGAGAGAGAGAGAGAGAGAGAGAGAGAGAGAGAGAGAGAGAGAGAGAGAGAGAGAGAGAGAGAGAGAGAGAGAGACTACCGTTTTGGAAAGGAAATGAGAGGGAGAACTTGTTGTTGTTGTTCTTCAAAAATGGCTCCTTAGATCCCACTCAAAACCTCCATCTTGAACAGGATCTTCCACTTTTTCTTGATGATGAGATGGAGATAAATATAAAGAGATGAAGAGAAGAGGAAGTAATGGTTTTGGTTTAGGAGAGGAAGGAAGAAGAGAATAAATAAAAGGGAAATGAGGAAGAGAATGGATTGAAAGTGAGAGAATAAAAAAATTTCTGAGTGAGAGTGAGAGTCTGAGGGGGCTCAGCCGATGTGTATCAAAGTGAGAGATTAAGGTTTGGCAAAATCTTTAATATTATATTCAAAAAATATTTTGGGGAATATTTTAACATGTGCTAACATTTGAAACATTTTCCCACACATCTGACATCAAAAATATTAAAAGCTAGTCTTAATACCCGTGCTACGCACGGGACTTTCCTCATTTTCTTTTGTTGAACTTAGGAAATATCATGATAATTAAAAATTATAACCGAATCAACAAAAAGTTAAACAGTAGCGGCAAAATAAACATAATTAGTGCTAGTATTTGAAAAGCATGACAATTCATGACGTACATAGTTTAAACAAAAGTAAGAGAAGGTCATTTTGATGGGGGTTCTATTGTAAATGTAGTTGAAGTTCCCGCGGAAGTGAATTATGGCTCAATGGGGTTTAGAGAGAGTTAGAAACAGTTCATGACTTATGGTGGTTGTAAAGAAGGAGTGAGAAGAAAGTAATGCCCAAGAATGAAGAAAGATGGCATTAGGAAGAGGAAGAAAAGGTGTAACCGAAGAATGAGAAGTGAGTGATTCTTCTTGGAAGGTGGAAACCAATTTAGTTGCCAAAGAATGTGATTGAATGTTAGAAAGTGAAACACGTGGGTAGCATGATTTGATGTAAGAAGATGATGGGGGGTTTTATTGTAAATGTGGTTGAAGTTCCTACGAGAGAAAATGCTGCAACGCGGTGCTCGAATATAAAAGAAAGAAAATAATATAACACAATTAGAAAGTTAAACACGTGGTATCATGCGAAGTTAGATAAAAACTACCAATAAAATAAAAGCAGCAATACAATGTTGAAAGAATATGAGGGAGGTTCTATTGTAAATGTGACTGAAGTTCCCGCGGGAGTAAATGTTGCAACGCGACACTCAAATATAAATACCAATTTATATTGTTATCCATATATAAAGTATCTATTGCATGTTATATTCCAAGCCAAAGAATCAACTCTTCAATGAGATTACGCAGAATTCAAGTAGATATATTTTAGTTAATTTGAGCCTATAGTATATTATCACTTTTTTCTTTTCATTAGTATGATAACCAATTAGCTATATTCAAGCCGCATGTTCGATTGAGCAACTCAAATTCAAAACTTAAATCAGTAGCAAGATCTCGAAGATTATAAACATAAAAACTTTCACTTCGTTAATTACTCTCATAGTAGATATTTTAGTTTTAGAATAGGCTAAATAGCACTTTTGGTCCTTTATCTTTGCTCCAGATTTCACTTTGGTCCTTTATCTTTTTTTTGGTCCGTTTTGGTCCCTCATGTTTCATTTTCGTTTCATTTTGGTCCCTCACGTATTATTTAATTCAATTAAAACATTAAAAACATTAAAACAATTAAAACAATTAAAACAATTACAAAAATAAAACATAAAACCCTCCCCCCACCGTCCACCACCACCCACCACCACCCCCCACCGTCCACCACCACCCACCACCACCCTCCACCGTCAACCACCACCCACCACCAGATCTGTCGCTCTCTCTCAGCGGTGGGGGGAGGGGGGACAGTGGGGGGAGGGGTGGACGGTGGGGGGAGGTGGTGGGTGGTGGTTGACGGTGGTGGGTGGTGGTGGGTGGTGGTGGACGGTGGGGGGATGGGTTTATGTTTTATTTTTGTAATTGTTTTAATTGTTTTAATTGTTTTAATGTTTTAATTGAATTAAATAATACGTGAGGGACCAAAATGAAACGAAAATGAAACATAAAGGACCAAAACGGACCAAAAAAAAGATAAAGGACCAAAGTGAAATCTGGAGCAAAGATAAAGGACCAAAAGTGCTATTTAGCCTTTAGAATAATATGGTTCTAAAAAGTATAAGTACAAAAACTATAAATTAAAATTAATTAATTTTCTAAAGGCTCAGAAAAATATGGTTCTAAAAAATATAAAGAGAAGAAGTATAAAAACAAATTGATTTTGTAAATACTATTTACAATCATATACTAAAATGTGAGACTAAAATAAAAACATAAACACCAATTTAAGTATGCTTCTAATACATGTTGGTGCGAAATGACCAAAATAAGAGTCATAAAAAGGAGAGGTCAGCGAGAGTACTCTTTAAACAAACCAAAAAAGGGGGTCGGGGTAACTACTCGCAAAAAATAAACATAAGGAGAAATGTAAATATAAGGAAAAGAAGTTTAAAAATAAATTGATTTTTTAAAGTACCCCAAAACAGATTGTTTAACATCACATTTTACATATTTTGTCACAATTTTTCTGTTACAAACCGGTTATTGAGAAACGAATTTCGCGTGTTTGATCATCTAAAATTTGTTCTGGACTCTGAAGTACCCAAAAACACATTGTTTAGCGCATATTTTGTCGCGAATTTTTTTTCTTTTCGTCAAACCATTTATTGAAGAATGAATTTCGCATATTTAAATAGTTAAACTTTTTTTTGAGTTTCTACAGTATCCCAAAATACACTACTTAGCGTCAGACTCTACGTATTTTGTCACAAACTTTTATTTTGTTTCACCAACCCATTTATTAAGGAACGAACTTGGCGTATTGGAATATGTACAATTTTTTCCGGACTCTAATGCACTCCTTAAAATATGAAACAGAAAAAAGAAAAAAAAATGCAGCTGAAGTTTGGCGCCACACCAATTGCAGACGGTACTCCCATATGTGATAGAGATGAAAAACAAGTATGTTTTAATGTTAACCCGGTCTTTATCACCCAAAAAAGAAGGTAAACACAGTCAACTATTATCATAAAAAAATGTTAATACAATCAACTATTTTTTTAGTTTAATTTCTTAGAGACATATTTCTCAGTGTTCTCTTGAAGGATGTCTATACCAACACTACATTCTTCTTTCTCTATGCTTTTGCTATCAAACATTGGATTTTTTTCCGTTTGTGTCCCTGAAATTTCTAAAAAATCACTTTTAATTCTTAAAGTGTTTTTTGTGTTTACAAAGGCAAATATGTCTTTTAATTACTAAAAAAGAGTAAAATGCCAACGGGAGTGGCAACGAGAGCGCCAATTGGAGTGGCAACGAAAGCGCCAACGGGAGAGCCCACAGGAGTGGCAACGATAGAGGGACAAAAAAGTGAGGGACAAAAAAATGATTGAAAACTGCAATCAGAAGCTGCAACTGACGCAGCAAAAGGACAAAAAACAGCAAATTTTAAAACCAACTTTTTTTTCAGTTTTTTTTCCATTTTTTTTTTCAGTTTTTCTTTCCATAAAAAATCACTTTTTTGTCATTTTTTTTACTAAAAGCATAATTTTTTTAACTTTCTACTTTCTATATAATCAAAAAATATGCTAGCACATTTACTTTTTTAGACATCACCAAAATTTGACAATTATCACAATTTAAGGGCAAAATAGACAATTCACCACATAAAGACAAAATGCTACAGTATCACTACAGTGCGCTACAGTAGAGTTTCTGACGCGCTACAGTACCGCTTATGTCACTCTACAGTACGCTACAGTGACGTTTCTAACGCGCTACAGTACCAATACAGTTTTTTTTTAAAAATTCAATTTATTTTAAAAAAAACTGAATTTTTTTTAAAAAAATTTATACACTGTTTTTTTAATTTTTTTTTAATAAAAGGTTTTCAATATTTTTATAAAAACAATTAGTCACCATAAATCAATTTTCACTATTTTTATAATCTACTCAAACTACTAAAATTAATAAAATAATTAGTCACTATAAATCAATTAGCCACTATCCATTGTCAAAAAAAGAATTGTAAAAAAACTTTAACCTCTACCAAAAATTACAAAATAACTACTAAAACTAATCCATTTAGCTACTTTTGTTAAAATAAATCAATTTAACCACTACAAAAAAATTACCAAATAACAATTTTATAATTACTAAAAGAGAGTAAAATGCCAACGGGAGTGCCAACGAGAGCGCCAATTGGAGTGCCAACGAGAGCGCCAACGGGAGAGGCCACAGGAGTGGCAACGATAGAGGGACAAAAAACTGATTGAAAACTGCAATTAGAAGCTGCAACTAACGCAGCAAAAGGACAAAAAACAGCAAATTTTAAAACCAACGTTTTTTTCAGTTTTTTTTCCAATTTTTTTTTCAATTTTTCTTTCCATAAAAAATCACTTTTTTGTGAGTTTTTTTTACTAAAACATAATTTTTTTAACTATTTCTATAATTTACTCAAACTACTAAAATTAATCAATTTAACTACTACCAATTGTCAAAAAAACCATACCTCTAACAATAGTTTGAAAATTATTTATTCCAAAAAAATATATTATTAAATTAATATCACACTCAATAATTAAATAATTTAAAATTTACTATTTACTATAATCTCTCTATTAAAACTACTTAAATCAACCAATTTTTCATGTAATAAAGAAAATCAATCAATTTAACCACTAACAGTTGTAATATTAAATCATATAGAAAAAAGGAGAAAACATGTGGCAACAGAAGCGGCAACGAGAGACTGACAATGAGAACGGCAACGAGAGCAGCAACAGGAGTGGCAACGGGAGTGCCAACAAGAGAGGGAACGAGATCAACGGGGCTGCATATTTTACCTTTTACTCCGTTATTAACATTATAAGAAGATACAGATTTTGTTTTAACTTTTTGCAGCACAACTATTTTAGTAAATTCATCGCTAAAAGACAAAATTTGCAAAGGTAAACAGAGTCTTTATCACCCAACTGTGTTTTAATGTTAACCCAATCTTTATCACCCAAAAAAGAAGGTAAACACAGTCAACTATTATCATAAAAAATGTTAACACAATCAACTATTTTTTAGTTTAATTTCTTAGAGACATATTTCTCAGTCTTCTCTTGAAGGATGTCTATACCAACACTACATTCTTCTCTCTATGCTTTTGCAATCAAACATTGGATTTTTTTCGTTTGTGTCCCTGAAATTTCTAAAATCACCACTTTTAATTCCTAAAGTGTTTTTGTGTTTACAAAGGCAGATATGTCTTTTAATTATTTTAATCCCTGTAAGTATAAATAATTTTCATTTTAGTCCCTACAAATATAACAAATTTTGATTGTAGTCCCTAGCCATGTGATAAAAAAATAGCCACATCAGGTTTTTTAATTACAAAATACTTAAGCGACTAAAAGTGATTGTTTTGAAAATAGCAGGGACAAAAACAAAAATACTTAAAGTGACTAAAATCAAAACACTCATTATTTTGCATGGACTAAATTGTTATTAAAACTAAACATCGATTTTTTTTCTTTACTTTTTCTTTATTAATCAACTAAATAAAAAAAACGTATGAAGGTACACTACTTCGGTGAAAAAATAAAGTAAAGAATACAAATTGGTTATCTGTTTCTTTTTTTATCCTTCTACACTAGTGGAAAAATGATATTATTTAGCATCATTTAGCATCGGTTGTTTGAAAACCCGATGCTAAATGTGTGACCGGTGGCATTTTTGCAATTAAATGGAAGATTCCATTTTTCGCGCCTACTTTTAGTGTCGGGTGTTTAAACAAACGACGCTAAATGTATTTGCTTTGGACATTTAGCGTCGGGTGTTTAAACACCTGATGCTAAATGTCCAAAGCAAGTACATTTAGCATCGGGTGTTTAAACACCCGACACTAAAAGTCGAATCCCAGTTTTAATTTTTCCCACAAAACACGCGAAACCTCTTCTCCCTCACAGAAATCCTATTCCTCTCACAGCGAAACCTCTTCTCTTCCTCACATAAACCCTTCTCTTCCTCACACAAGCGACGCTCCATTTTCGAAGGCTTTGTCACCAAACTCATCATTGTTCAGAATCTTCAAGCATTTTGCTCCTCTCATCATTTTTCGAAGGATCTGTCACAAACTCATCTCTGCTCCTCTCTTTTTCGTTTTCGTTCTATATTTGGTAAGCATCTTCACTCTCTCTTCCTCTCCCTTAGTTTTCGTTTTTTCCGCTTGAAACCCTAAGTTCGTTTTCGTTCACTGTGAGTGTTGTTGTATCTTGTTCGTTTTCGTTCACTGTGAGTGTTTCGCTATTTTTGTTTTAATCTTTAGGCTTCTTTTCTTAATTGCTGATATAGTTGCTGATATATTTTGTTTAAATTTTGATTCCTTTGTTTAAGTTCTATAGGTTTTAATTTTGATGTATATAGTTGTTGTATAGTTGATTTATATAGGTTCTATAGGCTCCTTTGTTCAGAATCTTAATTGCTGATATAGTTGATGTATCTATAGGTTTTAATTTTGATTTATATAGTTGCTGATATATATTGTTTCCTTTGTTTAAGTTCAGCTATCATGTCTTCAAAAAAGAATACAAGACGTCCAACTTCATTAAAAAACTTCACTTCTAGGTGCCCAGATGGTCAAAAATACAGGGTGGAAATTGATAGTAAAGGCGGTCTTATTGGCCCGTATGCTAACAAATTCAAGACCTATTTAGGGGTGGTTGCACGAACAAAGATAAGCATATTGCCCATGAGCTGGAGTGAGGTTGATGAGGAGACAAAAAAGATTGCTTGGGATGATGTAAAGCTAACATTTGATGTTCCCGAGAGTAATGAATTCAAGAAGACTTGGATGTCTCATATCAATCTTTGTTGCAGACAGTTCAAGACAATTCTCACCAGAACATATGTCTTTGGTAGTGGGGATAATGATGGTCAAAAAAATCCATGTCACAAGTACAACAGCATATCTCTCGAGACATGGGCCGCATTTTATAACAGTCGCATTACTGAGGAGTTTGTGGCATTACTGAGGATCTAAGATTGTAAGTAAAATATTGTGCGTGGATCTAAGTATGTTTTGTTTAATTTGTTAAATTGTAACATTTGAACATGCTTTTGTCAAAGGAAGAACTTGCGGTTATGAGTAGCCAAGGATCTTTCGTTCCTAAAGGAAAGAATGATATTTTGATTGTTGCCATTGGAACACCTGAGCATCCCGGTCGTGTTCGGAGAGTTGGAAAAGGTGTCGGGATAAAGAGATACTTTGGAGGTGTGGCGCGTTCTTCCACGGGCAGCTCACAACAAGTTGACAAAGCGGAGTTGATGAAAGAAATTATGGAGGACGTGGAAGTGATGGTGCAAGACCGAGTTCGCAAAGCGTTGGAAAAGGTATATGTTTATATTACTAGATTTTTTTTATTATTTGAATCAATTCATAAATAATAGCTTAATTTATATTTATATTTTAATTTTTCAGCACATCATCTCATGTGGAGGTCTTCAAAATGCTGGTGTTCAGGTTCCCTCTCCAATGACAACAGTTGGATCTAAGGCAAGCCACTCACCATCTCCAGCAGAGGAGGAGGATGAGGAAGTTGATTGGATGAAAGAAATGCTTGTGGCGGGGTATGCCGATAAGAGACATGCCAGGATAAGGTTGGAGCACGAAGTTCATGAGTGCTTTGTCTCCTTCAAAGAGATCCTGGACATGGTTTCTGGTGAAGAGTGGCTTGAATTAAGCCATTTGGCCATATGGTCCACGTAAGTAGTAAAGTCTATTTCATTATATAAATTTCTCACATTTTTACATATGGCAATCGATTTGATAGTTTTTCTTACTTGCCACTAGATATTTCTACCGTGATTGTCTTGAAAGAGGTAATGAGGACATATATATATATATATATATATATATATATATATATATATATATATATATATATATATATATGGATTTGTGTGTCCATACAAGCTTAACTTGAAGCATTATTCCATGGATGTTGTCCTTCAAAACGTTCAAGAGAAATTGATGACCACCACTAAGGCATTATATATTGTTCCATTTTGCCATAGGTACGTAACAGCAAAATATTTCAACTAATTGGTGATTCATTTTTCTTTGTGTGTTGCTTAATTTTAAGTTTATCAATGTTGCAGCAATCATTGGTGTAACACCCCTTTTCTACCCGGTAATTTATTTACTAAAAATCAGAGTTTACAAAAAATCATTTTTCACCACACGGGATGTCACACATAAATCCACATCACATCATGCGTCAATATAAAATAGTTCTTCGTCAATAATAATACGATACATAGCACATCACAACTGGGGTGAGCTCAAAACGCTCAATTAAACCAAGATAGGAAAAACTCAGCATCTACGCAGCGGAAAGTCATAAAAACATCAACTACAACAGTCAAATAATCAAAAGAACTAAGGTTCATTCCCTCCCCTTGAGTGCTACGTATCAGAGCAGACGACCCGACTCAGCTAGCGAAGGTACCTAAGCCTTCACTCAAGATCACCTGCACGTTACCGCATAGGGGTAACATTCAAACAGAAGGGGTGAGTTCATCTAACAATATAATAGTGCATATGATAAGTATTATGCTAGAGCTACGACGCTATATATGTAGATATCTTGTGTTGCAGGCTAAGTTTTGATGATGAAGTGGTTTAGAGGTTTTGATGATAACAAAAGCTAAAGTTGATAATAGTAAAAAGGCCAAAGCCAAAGTTGATGGCCAAAGTTAATGAAAGTGACAAAGTATCAAAGTCACAATCCAAGACAATCAAGCTCAAGAATTGAAGTTTCAAGATATAAGGGTAGTTCTTATAAATAAGGGTAGTCCTTAGGGTTTGGGTGTGTCTTAGGAAAAAGTGTAAGCTCTTTCGAAGGTCAGCTCATCTCTCAAAGTCCCATGATTTTCAAAATGTATGCATGCACACGTAAACACAAGAAGCATTTTTGAAAAGCATAAAATCAATTTTCTCTATTTTATTCTATATATAAAAATCGATTTTCAGGTCAATACAAAAGCTAAAGAATCGATTCATACTAGTTTCACTAAGTATGCAAATCGATTCCTAAGTATTTCTAAAAAGGAAGAATCGACTCATACTATTTTATACTAAGCATAAAAATCGATTCTCAAGTGTCTTTAAAAGGAAAGAATCGATTCATATTATTTTTACCAAAGTGCATAATCGATTCACAAGTATTTTTCAAAAAGGAAAGAATCGATTCACACTATTTTTCACTTAGCAAAAGAATCGATTCCTACATGTCTCAGGCAAGCCAAGAATCGATTCATACAAATTACATTGAGTATAAGAATCGATTCCTAGCCTTCCTGGATCTCAAGAATCGATTTTTACTCTTTCTCAAGTAAAGCAAAATCGATTCTCACTTAAAAGAAGTCATACATAAGAATCGATTCCTAGATCCAATGTTTTCAACAAAGAATCGATTCCTACATTATTTTCAACGTAAACTTGATCTTCTCATAGCCTATAAATAGAGGCCTCATAGCCTCCACTTCTTACCAACCCATTTCACGATCTATAACTTCTGAAAAACTCTTTATATTTTTATTTGTGTTCTTCTCGCACCGCTGGTCCGTCAAGAGCTGATCTTTCGCTAAGAGTTAGTTGGGGTTGCGTTCTTCAAGTTGTATTATCTGCCTACACTAGAGGTATTTCTGTCTTTACGTTTGTTACTGTTTATTGGTTGTATTTTGTACCAGGGAGTGGGGTATCTCTCTAGGGTAGCTGTTTGTACTAGGAAGTGGGGTATCTTTCTAGGGCAGCTGATTGTAACAAGGGTGGGGTATCTCTTGTTATTACTGTAATAGATTTGAGGCTCTCCATAGGTGGGGTATCCTAGGAGGAGAATGCCTGAGTCTGTAAAGGTTTTCCAAGGCACCTGCAAGCCTTGTTGTTTTGGTTAGTGGAAAATCTCACAAGGGTGTGAGGACTGGACGTAGGTCACTAGGAGGTGACCGAACCAGGATAAATCTCTGCGTGCTTTACTGCTTTCCTGCTTTACTGTTATACCGCTTTACTGCTCTATATTCTAATTCCTTCGCTTCCACTTAACCTGCGCGAAAATTGATCTAAGTCATTGAAAAGGGGAAAAAGTTTTCGAAAGATCTGAAAAGTTTTTTAATCTCAATTCATGGAACTAATGGTTAGTAAATTCAAAAAGTTCATGAGAAGGGAAAGATCTCTCAAAAAGAATTCTCCAACCAAAAGAGGCTCAAGCAAAGAAAACTTCTCAAGTCCTCCAACTTGCTACGAATGTGGTAAATCCGGACACCTGACGATGAAGTGCCCGAACTTAGAAAGAAAATTGTCAAAGTTCAAGAAAAAGGGTTCCAAAGGAAACAATGGTAGAAAAGCCTACATAGCTTGGGAAGACAATGACATGAACTCAACAGATAACTCAGAAAGCGAAAAAGGTCAAGTTGCTCTCATGGCCGACCACGACAGCGAAAGTGAAACTGAGGTATATTCTAACTCTGAATCTTTACAAGATGCCTATGATGAATTATATGAAGCTTTTACATTTATTTACTAAAAATCAGAGTTTACAAAAAATCATTTTTCACCACACGGGATGTCACACATAAATCCACATCACATCATGCGTCAATATAAAATAGTTCTTCGTCAATAATAATACGATACATAGCACATCACAACTGGGGTGAGCTCAAAACGCTCAATTAAACCAACATAGTAAAAACTCAGCATCTACGCAGCGGAAAGTCATAAAAACATCAACTACAACAGTCAAATAATCAAAAGAACTAAGGTTCATTCCCTCCCCCTGAGTGCTACGTATCAGAGCAGACGACCCGACTCAGCTAGCGAAGGTACCTAAGCCTTCATTCAAGATCACCTGCACGTTACCGCATAGGGGTAACATTCAAACAGAAGGGGTGAGTTCATCTAACAATATAATAGTGCATATGATAAGTATTATGCTAGAGCTACGACACTATATAAACCACATCGCAACATCAAATCAGTCATCACTGCAAGTCATCACAATGTCATGAACATGTATGAAATGCAACCCATCACAACGGGCGTATGCATGTGGTACCTGTCGTCATCGTCACTAAATAGCCTTTATGGCATCATCGTCACTAAATAGCCTTTATAGTGTCATCGTCACTTGTTTATGCACATGAGATGCATGAAGCACCATGATATGCACCAGGGACAGTCACATACAATCACAATCAACTTAGTGATCCATCACTTACCAATTTGCTAATAAAAGGCACATCACCTGTCAGGTTATCATCACACATATCATTGCCACTAACATTCATCGTCATTAATATCATCATCGCTAATAGCCTTTATGGCATCATCATCACTGATAAAACCGCAACTTATATTCATCATCAATACCATCGTCAATCAAAATAATAGCCACTAGGGGCATTGTCGTCAAAAACATCAACACATCATTATTGACACCGGGACACTAATATTACCGATTACACCAAAAGGTTTTACTCCAGCTCACGACACCAAAAAGGACACCAAAAAGGGTTTTAGACACCGAAATAATTTTACAACGCCAACAACAACGACCACCGGGGACAGCCACTTGAGGCGCCCAGAAACCATCAGAAAAATAATAATTTTTACCTTAAAATAGCATATACCAGTAGGAAATTGAATAAGCTTCACAACGCACTTTGAAACACTTAAAACGGACACCCGAGTCAAAAGATATGTCAAAAACAAAACTGGGAAAAATTGAGGAACATCCTGAAAATAGCGCCCAGGCACTGGGCGCCGAGCAGGCAACACGCAACACAGACACAAGGCGCCCTTGGCGCCCCTGCGCCAAGACACAGCGCGCAGCACACACGGAAAACTGGCACCGATGGCGCCCCTGCGCCAAGATAGCGCGCAACACCCAGACACAGGCGCCCAGGCACAGGGCGCCAAGGCGCCTCTGCGCCAAGACACAGAAACACGCACCCACACACACAGCAACACACTCACACACCTTGGCACACGGCGCCCATGCACTGGGCGCCAAAAACAGAATGGCAACAACTTGGCACACGACGCCCACACCTAGGGCGCCAAGACACAGAAACACGCACCCACACACACAGCAACACACTCACACACCTTGGCACACGGCGCCCATGCACTGGGCGCCAAAAACAGAATGGCAACAACTTGGCACACGACGCCCACAGCACACTGGCACACAGAGACATACCCAAACACGGCGCCCAAGCACTGGGCGCCAAAAACAGCAACAGAACACCAGGCCAACACAGACAGGCACGGCGCCTAGGCACAGGGCGCCATTTCCTGCGACACAAACACCACACGCAACACACTTAAACACGGCGCCCATGCACAGGGCGCCTAAAACAGAACAAGCACAAGACATCCAACGCAACACAATTGGCCACGGCGCCCATGCCCAGGGCGCCAAAAACAGCACCACGCCAAGACACCAAAACGCAACATCCTTGGCCACGGCGCCCATGCACAGGGCGCCAAAATCAGCACACTTAGACCTGGCGCCCAAGGCGCCTAGGTTTCACAAATTCTTGTTTCATCATCAAATTAGAACACCAATTCAAATCACCAAGGTTAAATCACCAACATGAACATCAATTATCATAGTCCACCCAATTAACATCAATTGAAACCACCATCAACAAATATTCAAGCACTTGGCATGCAAATCATGGATTTTCAATCACAAGGCATTTTTTTCTCCAATTAGCACATTCATGTTATCTCTATCATCTAATCAACATCAAATCAAATACTAGGCATCATAGGTCTAAGCCCCTACCCTAGTACCTATCATACCCACCATTATAGTGAAAGAGAGATCTCACCCTTACCTTAATTGTTAGGATTAGGAGACTCTAGAGAGAAAGTCACCAACAGAACACAGCAACGCAGCTTCTCTTCTTCTCCTTTGGACTATGCGAACTCCTCTTCTTCTCCTCCCTTGGGATTCGCGCCGCCCCTCCTTCTCTCTTTCTCTCCTCTTCGCAATTTCTTTCTTTTCTTTTGCACAAATGAGCCAAAACCCTAAATTTTAGGTTTAAATATGCGCCTAGTCTAGTGGGTATGGATCGCGGGCTTTCCTTCAGCGTAAGCCCAATTTAATTAGTGCCACCACTTCCTAATGAAATACCACACCTTAATATAACTTATAATTTTAATTATACCAATTAAATAAATAAATAAATAATTGAATACCTAAATATTTAGCCTATTTTAATAAATGAATGTCTTTTGAAGCTTTTTTTTAAATGAATGTCTTTGACGAATTATACAAGTAAGTTATGTTACATGGGAACGAGTACGGTACTGACACCAGTGCTAGTACGGGATACATAGTTTTTCAAAACACCAAGGTACATTACGTAACATAAATTTGCAATATACATGACTAAAAGATAGGAAACACAAATAAGTAAAACATGTAACAGGAAAATATAGAATGAAATGTGGGAAAATTTGTTTATATAGCAAAAAATAGAAAAAAGATATTCAATGTAATAGCAAAAGTTTCTATATCACCAAAAAGTGAATGAAAAATCTAATTTTTTACTATATGACAAACTAATATTTATATATCGATCAGACCATAAATATAAACCGATAAATACTACCCACGACTACCCAATGAATACTAGTATCGGATACATACGTGATACATATACGGCTCTGATTTTGAAGTCCTCATTCTTTAGAACAAGTTAAGATTGTAATTAAAATATTACTAATCATGCTCCACTATTCAAAAGAAATTATTCCAAAGGAAAGGAAAAAAAGTGGAGCAGCAAAACTGATATGTAAAGAACATTGTTTAAAAAAGTCGTAAATAAATATATTTATTTAAAAGTCGTAAATATTGAGTTATTGAGTCTCTCTGGTTATTGATATGCATGTGGTGTTATTTTCCTATTCCCATCTTTAGCCATTACCCACCAATCTGCCCCTTTTCTTTTCACTTGTCTACTTATGGTATTGGTGAGTTGTTTTCCTATCAATTTTTGCTTTTACTTTTATTTACCTATCTAGTAAAAGGTTGAAGCAATAATTCGTTCCAAACAAAACATCAAAGCAAGTCTATCGTTCAAACAACAAACATTAAAGCCGCTCTCGATTGGTCATTTTAATTTATTATATATTATATTTTTTTAACAGCAAAATAATATATTTTATATATAATGTATACTTAGGAACACAAACTCTATGTACAATGAACGTCTCACTCCCACAAGCTTCGATGGGAACCAGGGGTGTTTAACGGTTTCGGTAAATCTGAACCAACCCGTTGTCCAATCCAAACTGAAGCATTTGTTTTGGATAATTTTTGTGATCGGATCAAAACCAAACCAACCCGTAAAGACCCATACTAGTTTGGTTCGGATAACAAATTTTAAAAATTAAATCCAAACCAACCCGTGAACCCGTATGTGTGTTAGCCTTCTACGATTATACTCCTATTCCAATGTTTCCCACTCAATTCTAAGCAAGAATTCAAGCATTCAATATATATCTTATATTTCCAATTCTGATCAAAAAAAAATTTTTGACTAAAAAGCGTAAACGTTTGGTCCATAAATTTTGGAGTTTAGGTCATATAAATTTTGGAGTTTTCTTACATATACATTTGTCATAGTTCTACATGCTGGGATTAAATTCTGGTCTTATCTTACTTTCTTCATCATTTTTTTAAGAGGTAGACTAAACTACCATAGTGCAAAATGTTTTAAAAATTTGATAATAACACATGACTCGCGAGCCCAATCCGAACCAACCCATTCAATATCGGGTTGGTTTGGTTCGGATTTTATAAAAAAAAACACAAAATTCAAACCAACCCAAACCAATTAATTTGATTGGTTCGGGCAACAGATTTAGTCAAAATCCACCCAAACCAACCCGTGAACACCTCTAATCGAAACAATGAAAAGTAAAAGCAAGAAAGCGAACATCAAGATCAAAACAATGAATCCAGCTAAATCCACTCCGGACTAGTAGACTGTAATGTATCTAGTTATCACACACTAAAGAAAAATTAATTTGTAGTGTTGTATTCAACAGGAAATGTGAGTAAGTACAAATTGTATTGGCCAAAAGAAAAATAAAAGTTAAGAACTAAAAGAAAATATAGAGAATATCAGTAACGATCGTCATGAGAGAGAGAGAGAGATGACTTCATACAATTCTCTACCTCACTACAAGGCACTCATTCCCTCATATAAAGACCACGCGACAAAGTCATGGTGCTAGTATTGTCTGTTGCAACAACATCTGGCCCCACATGGGTCTCATTTGATGACTCAGCTGTGTTGTTGTCCCCACTTGGTGTTGGCATCGTTACATAGTCCCACATAATATGCTGCTTCTACTCTCTAGAAATACAATCCAATTAAAGGATCCAAACTCCACTTATAGAAAAGGTTATGACTTGACTTCGCCTTAGCCAAACACCAATTCCACGAGTATAGTTTCACAAAGAATAAGGTCTTTAAAAGGTCAAAAGTCTAGTTGGAAAATATAACCCCATTCTGACACTCATGAATAACCCACAGAACAACCAAATCATTAATAAACCCTTTCTACCTTTCCTGACACTAACCTCCGAAAACAGGACAGAGAATAAAGTGAGGAGATCAGGCGAAAGTATCACCACCAAACCTAGCCATCTAAACACAAGATACCATCACCACCAACTAATTATTATGTCGGTCCAAAATTATTTATTCAATTATTTTATCTAATATGAAACAACCAAAAAAAGCATAATAGTTAAATTTTTTCTGAACCCTAAAGTATCCCCAAAACAAACTGCTTACCGTTGCACTTTATGAGTTTTGTCACGAAACTAATTTTTTCACCAGACCAGTTATTGAGGAATGAACTTTGCGTATTTAAACAATTAATTTTTTTCTTAACTCTAAAATAATCTAAAACACAATGCTTAGTGTCGCATTTTAAGTATTTACCTATCTAGTAAAAGGTTGAAGCAATAATTAGTTCCAACCAAAACATGAAAGCAAGTATATCGTTCAAATAACAAATACTAAAGCCGCTCTCGATTCGTCATTTTAATTTATTATATATCATATTTTTACCAGCAAAATAATATATTTTATATATAATGTATATTTAAGAACACAAACTCTATTTACAATGAACGTCTCACTCCCACAAGCTTTGATCGGAACCAGGGGTGTTTAATGGTTTGGGTAAAACCAAACCAACCCGTAAAGACCCATACTAGTTTGGTTCGGATAACCGATTTTAAAAATTAAATCCAAACCAACCCGTATGTGTGTTAGCCTTCTACAATTATATTCCTATTCCAATGTTTCCCACTCAGTTCTCGCACCCATAATTATGGGCCATAAATCATTCATTCCATCAAAATCCAAAACGCATCTATACTATATACAATTGTGAGTTGTTCAATTTTTTTAATCACAGTTGTCAACGTCTCATAGTGCCACGCAAACCGCCATGTATTTCTCTAAATGATGACGTGTAACTACAGTAAATTGCATTCATTATCCAGTACTATATAAATATGTCAACGTGTCCCTGTCAACATTAACTACAATAAATTGCATTCATTATCCAATACTATATACAAACAGGAATTTATTTATGCTGTTAACGTGATTTCAGCCTCCAAATAATTCGCAAATACAGATCACAATAATTACATTCCATAATCTTAGCTCCTGATTGCATGCAAATTGGAGCAAATTAGTAGTCAATGAATCCTTCATTTCCCTCCAGCCATCCCTTACAATTAGCTCCAATCAAATGGTATTTATTAGCTCCTGATTGCATGCAAATAATTCGGAAATACATATAACAATAATTACATTCCATAAAATTAGCTCTTGATTGATTGCAAATTGCAGCAATTTATTAGTCAATAAAATCCTGCTTCAATTTCGCAATTCTGTACCCTTATTCAAATCCTGCCAGACGTAACATTTATGTCCCTAATTGTCGTCAGCAACAATCTGCAAACAATCAGGAGTAATCTCAGCACATTCTTAATACACCCAACCTTTCAATCCTATTAAAGAGTCCCTATTTTTAAACTATTTTTAACAAAAGTAACTGATCAATATATTGGAAGCAAACTGCAGCAGTTTCATAGTCAATCTCAATAAATGTTATCTTCCATTTCGCTTCATGCTTACGTTAGAATTTTCAGCAGCTAATTGGTAGTCAAAAGGCTGTAATTTCTCAATAGTTATCTTAATTAAATCCTGCCAAACGTCACCTTTATTTCCCTGATTCTACTCCACAACAATATCGACACACTGAGGAGTAATCTCAGCCAACTCTTACTACACCCAATCTGTCAATCCTTCATATTCAGTCCCTGATTTTTAAAACAGCAATAAAATACCTTGATTATCCAATACTATGTAACAAAAAGGCAACAATATCTGCTGCTAACGTGATTGGGTGTACAAATGAAAGCTATTATTCAGGAGTAATCTCAGCACATTGTTAATACACCCAACCTTTCAATCCTATTATTCATTCCCTATTTTTAAACAATTTTTAACCAAAGTAACTGATAAATATATGACCACCTATACATATGCATAAGGAATTTTACTAACCGTAGTTTGCATAACCTAACCCTACTTCTTTCACCTTTGACCTACCTATAAATATGACGTTCCTATTCATCACATGAGACACCTACTTCTAATCGATATCTCAATCTACACTAATTCAGAAATTCAGAAATATATACATACTTTGTTGTGCATTATTTCCATGGCTCCAAGTACCAAAGTTGCTGCACCACTTCCCAAAAAGGTTGATCTGCTGAATGTCATCGATCCTACACATGAAACATGGACTATTTTAGTTCGTGTTATTAACAAATGGCGTGTCCTTGATAATAAAGGATCCAAACTACCAAAGTCTGTTGAATTGGTCCTCATGGATGCTGAGGTATGTAAATGATTTTATAGAGCTTACCATGATTTTAATTATTTAGTAAACTCAGTAAATTTGCTTTCGTCAATTATTTATTTCAGGGAAATAGAATGCACGCTCATATTAATCGTCCATACATATACAAACTAGACAAGCACATCAGTGAAGGGTGTGTGTATTATGTGACTACATTTGGTGTCGGTCCGAGTTTGGGTGATTATCGTCCGACTAGGCATGAATTTAGACTAAACTTCAACCTTGACACTAAGATTCAGGAAGCTGCTTCTGATGCTGTCCCTCTGCCCATATACAAATTCACTCCTCCTGAAGAGTGTTTCCAAGGAGGGTTTGACCGCGATTATCTAATTGGTAACATATTCATGTAAACGTTTTTATCTCCAGATTATATGACTTTGCAATTACAATGCACTAATGATAATAATGTGGTTTGATTAAATTCAACAGATATATCTGGGGTCTTAACAGGAGTTTCTGCTCCGAGGGAATACATGAGATACAATGTCAAATCGAAGCTGATGACGATTGCATTGAATAACAGAGGGTATATGTTTTTTCTGAGCATTCAGATTCTGCTTATTGTGCTTATATTTTCTTCATAGTCAGTATGGTGAATATCTGATTCAATCATAATGTTCTGTTTCGAACAGATACTCTTTCAATTTGACCCTATTCGGCAATTTTGTTGATGAACTCAACACATTCCTATCGTCTGGTGAGGCTGCAAATGCTGTTGTTGTCTTGCTCTGGTGTAAAGTTGGGATATTTAAGGGTATATTTATATTTTATAGCTTTCATTCGTCTCATGTCAACGTCTTTCTTTTTATGTTTATATCCTAAGATCATCAATCAGATATATGTTTTGCTATTTTAATTTTAATTCTTTCATAATAGGGGGTTTCACACTACAGTCAACCATGCATTCTTCAAAACTTCTGATTAATCCCGACATACCTGAGACCGCTGCTCTTCTTGCTAGGTGGGTCAACTTTAATACTGTCTGTGGATAACATATAATATATGGGTGCACCTCTGATAGGAGCAGCCCTTTAACTAACTCTGTGACAATAATGGATTTATTTTTGTTCACAGCATTGCTGAAAATACTGACTCCCCTACGACTGTGGTCAGCCAGATTCCAGATTCTGTAACAAAAATCAATGAAGAAGAATTCCTTAACGATGACATGAAGGGTACAATTGAGGAAATGAAAGGCGTGCTTGCCGGAGAGGTTCGTTCTCCTAATACGAAATAAAAAACGATTACAACAAATTTAAATGTTTTGGTATCCTGTATTATGTAACGCTAACGGTATAGATACGTGCTTTATACAGGAAAGGGAGTTTGTGATTATGGCAAGTGTTAGCTCGGTTGTTGATGTAGATGTCTGGTGGTATTTGGCTTGCAAATGTAACAAGAAAGTTTATCCGGACTCCAACATGTACTTCTGCGAGAGATGTGACAGGCACGTCGTCTCGGTTAGTCCTAGGTATAATACTGATTCTGCTGAGTCAATAAACTTCCTCAATAGATACTTAATGCACTACTTATTAGCACAATATCATTGTTATATGATTTAATATATTAGGTATTTTGTTATATAGATATCTGCTGAAGCTCCGCATTATCGACGAAACTGATTCAGCCACCGTGGTTCTCTTTGATCGTGAAGCAGTTGCCCTAATTGGTCGTTCTTGTGAAGCTGTTATTGAGTCACAAAATAATGTTTGAATCTATCTAATTGTCCTAAATTTAATTATCTTATTGAATTATTTTTTATAACAGTCGTTCCTAAATTCGATGAATTGTTTAACTATCAAATATCAAATTACAGGACCCCGAGCGAGACCGTCTTCCCGTTGAGTTCAAAGCATTGAAAGGTAAACAAGCATTGTTTAAGATTCATGTTGATGGCCAAGCTGATGGGAGATTCCCTATGTCCTTCCGTGTGAAGAAGCTTTCAGATGATAGATCACTAATAAAAAAGTATCAGGACAAATGGGGTCCTATGCCGGTAACCAACTAATCGTCTTTTATTATTTATTGTTTATACCCTTTTGAATGGTATCTAATTAATGTGTTACACAGATTGTTAATGATGATTCCCCAAATCTCCAACCGAGTAATGATGTCCACCCTAATATAGATGAAAATTTAAACAGTGGTGCATTAAAAGGTGTTGATGATCTGGCGCAAGACTTGCTTGGTAAATTTTCTGCAACCGATGTAGCCTCAACTTCAGGTGCCAATCACACTGATGTTATAGACATCACCAACGACTCTGAAACAAGTCCCCCCCTTAAGAGGTCGTGCCCATTTGATGAGGGTTCATCTTCTGTCGGTTTTGGTTTCAAGAAGGTTAAGATAGAGAAGTAGTCTAACAAGAGCTGTTGTTTTGGTACAGGCATTCTGCCTCATATTTTCGAGTTTGTGGGACTCACATGTTTTTCCACTCAATAATAATTGAGTGTTGTTTTATTGAACCGATATGGTTGCATCAATTTTGGTAATCATTGTTTTGATTGACTATAACATTGGTGTACTTTCTAAACAGACCACTAAATAAATGAGGCGCTTGGACCAATTTCTCCCATTTTATGCTTTATGTTTAAATGTTCACACCTATCTTTCATAGTTATGCCAAGAATTCAATTCTATTGTGCTTTGCTATGAAACATTAATTTATGGACGATTTCAACACTAATAAAGTTGCAAGCAATAACCAAAAAAGTATACAAATTAATCAAAAATAATTATCAAATTGAAAGAGAGACATAAAAGGTACCTTTTCTTCGGGCCATGGATTGTGATGAAATGTATTTATGACGCTACCATTGTCTACCAAATTTCCTGTACATACTGAACAATTGAGATATTGATTAGTTCAAGTAACTGGGAAACATCCTGTTGATGGAATACAAAAATGATGAGTCTCAAGAACAATTGAACTGGCTATTGGACAGTTTATTCAATTATTCAATTAATGTTAGTTTAAGTAATACTTCAGGAATCCACTATTTTAAATCATAATATATGAATCCTTCAACAAGCACTTTTTTTTAAAAAACACTAGAATACAGAGTCTCGAATCAGTTAATATCAGATTTAGATTTTCAAACTTTAAGTCTCTACCAGGACTCATATACACAGTTAAACAAACATGATCAGTTTTACTATATATTATCAAACAATATAAACACAACTAACTCACATCAGTTTTGACCAGTATAGAACTGTGTCAGTAAATACTATATATTTACTATTTCTTTGTATATTATAGTATATAGTATATATAGTATATAGTATATAGTTTATGTACACCAAAACAAATTCATCACAACAACATAGTATATAGTATATTAAATAAAAAAAATTTATTTAATTCTGTAACAGAAAATAAAATCCTCACAATTTAATACATAATAATTTCTTTGTATATTATAGTATATAGTATATATAGTATATAGTATATAGTTTATGTACACCAAAACAAATTCATCAGAACAACATAGTATATAGTATATTAAATAAAAAAAATTTATTTAATTCTGTAACAGAAAATAAAATCCTCACAATTTAATACATAATAATAGCAGCCAAATTTAGAGGAGACATTTACTCAAACATTCCAAAAATACAACGATTTCATTTATTATTTGAAGGAAGGATGCGTTCTTCTCATACAGCAGTTGCGTTTCTTAACTAAATTTCTGATGGTCAATTTTCTGGGAAATTCTAAACCCAACTAACAGACGCAATGTTTACAGATCTGACCTTAGAAATCCTGCGAAACTGTGATCAGCATCCTTCAAGTTTCATCCTTTGACGTCCACCTGTTTCAACCAAGGTGACTTTCACAGTTTAAATTGTTTGCTCATAATAGTTATACTCTTTGAAGTGGATCCATCCTAGGATGGAGTGTGTTTCTTTCCAGGTGATCGAATAAGGATTGCCCTTTAGTGGATCCAGCCTACCTCGGAGGTTCAAGTAATTAAACTGCATATCACTGGGTAGTTGAAAATGGGAATGGTTAGTGAGAACTCTGTTCCAACAACCAGCCCGGGTCAACTCAATGACGTTAACAAGAGAAAATCAACAGGTAATTTTATTTGAATGCTTTCTAAATACCAGCCATGCTCAGTAGAATTGATCATTATATTATAATTTGTAAATCAAACATTACAGATCAAATGTGTAACACAAAAGGCCCACCAAATACCCGTGTTGGTTCAACACGCGCAAAAATCAAGCAACTCCTAACAGAGATACCTCCATGTACGTATGCATGATAATAACGTTTGTCTATCTCATTTGTTGTTAAACTATCAATGGTTAAGAAACACCAACATGCAGGTAAGATTGTAGTATTTAGCATTTGTGGTCTAATTAGTGGTATTTGTTATATGCATTGCAGTAACCAGTGATGGAAAACTAGGGAGTTCTACAATGGGACCAACAATATCACAAAATCATATAGAACGAACTCCACTGGCCGAGATAAAGAGTTCGACGTCTAATAGTAAGTGACGGCCGTAATACTTAGATTCCACTATGACAATATACTGATGTTGTGTTTAAATAGTTGGTAGGATATTTACGAAAAAATAAAGGTATGTACCAGCATTGTCGTCATTGGTTCTTTCATTACAGCAATAAAATTCATTACAATTCAATAAAAATCACACATACCGTAAATTTCCAGGTGGATCAGCCCGTGATGTCTCGATAGTATATGCGACACCATCTGATAACCTTATTTCTGCCCATGTGACACATACGCCCAGGACGGTGCAGCATTCCGATGTGACAGCAGGTTGGGTCATATAACTGTGTTGTACTGCAGTAGTTAATCAGAATACTATTAATACTCCACATTTAAATTATGATTGCATGTCATACTAAATGAATATATATTAGCTGCTGAAATGGTGTAATGATCAATGAATCGACCTCACTACAATTATTTACACATTGTTCATCCACTATAAAATCTAGAACAAATCTTAAAATTATATTTCAAATTGGTATGACCCGTATATCCACAACAGTAGGTAAGACAAATAAGGTATCCGACGGACGTATTTCGGCATCACGTTCTAATATTCAGCGTGTACTAGCAGAAATGCGCAATGCTGACCAAGGTATGTGACCCTCATATGATGCATTTTTAGTTTATGATGTATTCAATTACATATACTCTGTAATGAAAAAACAAACAATTAACCTATTAAATACAAAACACACCAAAAATACAGGTCTGCATCCACCTAACGCAACACCCAAAAGTTCGACTCCATGCGATCATCACAATAATGACAATATGATGACTACGCCCATGACGTTGCATCAGTCATGTCTCACATCAGGTTAGCTTATGTAATCTGAGACTTTATCATTAAGGAAGGAAACATATTTTATGACCCGTAAAATATCTGACCTGAATTTATAAGTTTCCTATTAAAGTCCCCTCATATATACCTAATTTCCATGGAAAGTTTGTATGGCACCATCTTATTGATAAATTCATAAAGTCATCACATTTATATGTCAATATCTTATATATGATAATGTGATACTAAGTGCAATTTATGTTACTACTCTACAGAACATACAAACGCAAGATCAAGACGAAAGCAGATTTTGCGGGGTGAAAAACGTAGGACAAATGGTAAATTTGAATGCGGTTATAGTTTTAATATTCAGTTTCAACATTGGGGGGAAATTGGAGGGATCGATGAATATTAGAATATCTTCAATTGGTTACTTATACACTACTTGGTCGTCGTAATAGGACACTCAGTTAATCCCCTTTATTTTTTCTTTTTTTGCAAGGTTCGACGATTAGGTCGCCTATAAGTCAACCAGAATCAGATGTGCGAGTTGAATCAGAACATCATTACCCCATACTAAGAGCACGAAGACAATACAGAGAAGCATACTCAAATCGCATGTTGCCATCTATCCGATTAGATTTTGATTTAGAAACAGGAAATGAACCAATTGCAACAAACAACGATATTGCAGGTGATTATATATACACATATCGTCAAATTTAGTTAGTAAATCTGATTTCTACCAACACTAATTGTGTAACATATTTTTTTTTGGAATGTGTACCAACAGGCTCGAATGCACAAGATCATCGCCTAATCAATTATAATCCTTTATATGAAAAGTACGAGAACGAAGGTACATCTAACTATTTTTTTTGGTGATATCAAAACAAATGGATCTTAGTTAAATAGCCATTTGGACGATTTACCTTTTTATTTTTATAAAATGGTTTATATATAGGGTATGCTCACCTACTTATTATATACAGCTTACATTGACTTCGGACTGGCAACGCACTATTGCAAAGAATGCAAGGCAACTGTTTGGTTAGAGGAGAGGGCAGTCAAGAGTGACAAATCAAGCCAACCAGGATTTTCAATATGTTGCATGAAAGGTCAGGTTGACCTACCTCTATTGAAGGAGCCACCTCAACTGTTAAAGGATCTTATTAGGGGCCAAGATCATAGGAGTGCTCATTTCAGAGAAAATATTAGAGCATACAATAGCATGTTTGCATTCACCTCAATGGGAGGTAAGGTCCACACCCATTACAATGATGGTGGTGGTCCACCACAGTTCGTTCTGAGTGGTCAAAATTTTCACCGCATGGGGAGCCTCTTGCCAGCAGAAGGTAGTACACCGAAGTATGCACAACTGTATATTTATGACACCCAGAATGAGACGTCAAACAGATTAAGTCACTTCAGGTATGATATTCTGCCAATATGATAATTCAAACAAATGTGTGTGTGTGTGTGTGTATATATATATATATATATATATATATATATATATATATATATATATATAGATTAATATATATACATAAATATATTATTATACGTTTAAATTTAACATTTTGTTCTGACTGTAAATTTAATTATCAACAGTTCCAACAATTCAAACGGTTTGGATGAGTCGTTGGTTGAAGATCTAAAGAGAATGGTCGATCAATTTAATGTATACACACAGAAGTACAGACAAGTCAGGGACTACAATGCTCAGCATCCTAATGTAACAATTAGCTTGCGACTAATCAGACACCGATCTTCTGATCCAAGGACTCATAACACTCCTTCATGTGATGAAGTAGCCGCATTGATTATAGGTGATGATGCTCACATTGAAAAGGGTAGGGACATTGTTGTGAAACACGTGTCAGGTTTCCTAGAAAGACTACCTGAAACACACACCGCTATACTCCCTTTACAATACCCTTTGATATTTAGCCGTGGGGAGGATGGTTATCAGGAAAATATTCTCCTAAGGCAAATTGGTGGACAAAAAAGATCAGCTAAGCGGGAGAGAGACACACTGAGAGAGTTCATTGCGTTTAGAATCCAAGAAAGAGAAGTAGAGTTTGGCCAGATTGTCTATGCACGGAGGTTGTTTCAACAATTTGTTGTGGATTGTTACACGATGATTGAGTCTCAAAGACTGTCATTCATTCGTAACAATCAGGAACTTATTAGATCTGACATTTTAACTGGTCTACAAGATGCTGTTAGTAGAGGTGAAACCAATGCTTCATCTATTGGTAGACGTGTGATACTCCCATCGTCATTTACGGGTGGAATGCGATATATGTTTAACAATTGCCAAGATGCCATGGCCATTTGCAAGAGGTTTGGCTATCCCGATCTGTTTGTCACCATTACGTGCAATGCAAAATGGCCAGAAATAGATAACTTTTTACGTCCTCGAGGCCTAAAGGCGTCTGATAGACCAGACATTGTTTCCCGTGTTTTCAAGTTAAAACTTGAGCAGCTAATAAAAGACCTCAAGGGTGACGAACTATTTGGAAAGGTTGACGCAGGTATGCTGTAATAGTATTTATTCATTTATTGGTGTGTTAACCCTTCATTATGAGTTTCGTAATAGAAATCTCCATCTGATTGTAGCATTTGTCATTACAAAAATTCTGACACAATTTTTTATTATTTGTATGCAGTCATGTACACTGTCGAGTGGCAAAAGAGAGGTCTCCCACATGCACATTTTTTGATTTGGTTATCCGGTGAGAATAAACTCAAGACAACTTCGGATATAGACAAGATTATATCAGCAGAGTTGCCCGATCCCAATCTGTATCCCAAGTTACATGAGATTGTCTCATCATGTATGATGCACGGACCATGTGGTGAAGCCAATCCTAGATCAACATGTACCGTCAATAGGAAATGCACCAAGTGGTTCCCTAAAAATTTTCAAGATGCAACAACCATCGATGAGGATGGGTATCCAGAATACAAGCGTCGTGACAATGGCGTGTTTGTTGAGAAGATGGGAACTAAACTTGATAATAGATTTGTTGTTCCATACAACCCCCATCTCTTAATGAGGTACCGTGCCCATGTCAATGTAGAGTACTGTAACAAGTCTAACTCCATTAAGTACCTCTTTAAGTATGTTAACAAGGGACCAGATCGTGCAACACTAGAGATTTCGCGCCAAACAAATAACCAAGATGCTGACAAGCCGGTTGATGAAATTAAGAACTATTATGATTGTAGGTATGTTGGGCCGTCTGAAGCTGCTTGGAGGATATTTGCTTTTGAAATCCACCAAAAATGGCCTCCAGTACAACGGTTAACATTTCATCTACCAAATGAGCAAACAGTATTTTTCGACGATGATGATAACATTGAGGATGTAATCTGGAAAGCTCAGCATTTCGACACAATGTTTTTGGCATGGTTTGCGGCAAATAGAACGTACACTGAGGGTCGCGATCTTACTTACTCGGAATTCCCAAGTAAATTTGTGTGGAATGCAAAAGATAGGGTTTGGCAACCAAGGAAACAAGGTTACAGTATTGGCAGGGTCAACTATGTGCCTCCAGGAGTAGGGGAGAAATACTACCTGCGAATATTATTGACAATCCAAAAGGGATGCACAAGTTACAAAAGTCTCAGGAAAGTTAACGGAGTGACACATGATACATTTGAGGATGCATGTTTTCATTTGGGGTTGTTGGATGGGGATAGAGAATTCGTTGATGGTATCACAGAGGCAAGTTCATTAGCATCCGGTAATCAATTACGTAGACTGTTTGTTACTTTGTTATCAATGAAGACAATGAATAAGCCAGATTTTGTATGGGAGTCAACGTGGTCAATTCTTGCCGATGGGATATTGTATAATACAAGGAGGCAACTTCGCACACCAGGTATATCTATATTTCGCTCATGTTTTTAATTTTATTCTTATATATATATATATTTATATCTTTGTACATATATAAATGTACAACCATGTTTATGGCTAATGCTTATTAACTATTAGACAACCGTCTTTGTTTTTTAAGGTCTCCAAATACACGAAGATGAATTAAAAAACATGTGCCTCATTGAGATTGAGAAGTTGCTACGTCTAAATGGAAGTTCACTTGCCGACTTTTCCATGCCCTTTCCCATAATTACAGAAGGTTTCGATTTCCAAAACAAGTTAATAGTTGATGAAACGAGATATGATAGAGACGAAATGGCTAGGACTCACCAATCATTGCTTGAGAAATTAAACCATGATCAAAAGAAAGCGTACGACGAAATCATGGCATCTGTGATATCTGGCAAGGGTGGATTCTACTTTCTTAATGGTTATGGCGGAACAGGCAAAACGTATGAATGGAACACCATCTCAGCAGGTTTGCGTTCAATGGGTCTCATTGTACTTAATGTTGCTTCAAGCGGTATTGCATCTTTGTTGCTCCCTGGTGGCAAAACTGCTCACTCAACCTTTGCACTCCCGTTGAATATACATGAGGACTCAACATGTAGTATTAATCAAGGTAGTGCAAGAGCACAACTATTGATCCAAACGAGACTTATAATATGGGACGAGGCACCAATGTTACATAAACACAACTTTGAAACATTGGACCGGACTCTCCGGGATATAATGTCCTCAGTTGATCAAGCCAACAAGGAGAAACCATTCGGTGGCAAGACTGTCATCCTTGGTGGTGATTTTAGACAAATACTACCCGTTGTAAAAAAAGGTTCGAGGGAAAAAATTGTTTCGTCTGCAATCAATGCATCAATACTATGGGGCCATTGCAAAGTACTTAATCTAACAACCAACATGAGACTCAGTGGATCCAATATACAGTCAGAGAGGTTAGAGATAGAAAAGTTTGCAAAATGGCTACTATGTATTGGTGATGGATCTTCAGAGCAGAATGAACATGGGGAGAGTGACATTGACATACCAGAAGACCTGTTAATCACGGACGCAACAAATCCACTAAAATCACTACTTGATTTTGCTTATCCAGAATTGCTTCAAAATATGTCAAGCCAACATTTTTTTGAGGAGAGGGCTATCTTAGCACCTACGTTAAATTCTGTCGAAGAAGTAAATGATTATGTTTTAGGCCTTATACCGGGTAACGTTGTTGAGTATCTTAGCTCTGACTCGGTATGTCAATCAGATGAGGATACTGAAATTCAAAGTGATTGGTTTACACCTGAGTTCCTTAATGAAGTAAAATGCTCGGGTATTCCGAACCATAGATTGATTCTCAAGGTCGGAGTCCCCGTAATGTTGATGAGGAACATTGATCAAGCAGCTGGTCTTTGCAATGGTACAAGACTAATGGTTGATCATCTTGGAAAGAACGTAATATCTGCTACTGTCCTCACTGGTAAAAAAATTGGAGACAAGGTTTTTATCCCAAGGATGAACCTAATCCCAAGTGATCCTGGGCTACCATTTAAGTTTAAACGCCGACAATTCCCACTAACAGTATGTTTTGCAATGACTATAAACAAAAGCCAAGGACAATCTCTTTCACATGTTGGTATATATCTCCCTAAGCCTGTCTTTAGTCATGGTCAACTATATGTCGCACCATCACGTGTGAAGTCGAGAAAGGGACTTAAGCTACTCATACTTGATGAAGAGAGAAATCTTTGTCGATCCACCAAAAATGTCGTGTATCGTGAGGTATTTGATAATGTATAGACATTAAAGGTTATTCAAGGTGAGCTTCATGTTAATGTTCAAATTTTATCTCAGTTTTAAATTACTGCAATGCTTCTCACTTACTAATTTTTTAGGATCAACAAAGTCATTTATCAACATTATACATCAGTAGGCGCGTGACCTTATCAGGTAGAATAATTGCACGCCAAGGTTTAAAACACATTTAACAACCCATCATATGTATTGTGAGTATCGACTTTGTTATATGTTTAATGATATATATTATGTATTGCAAATTACTAATAAGTGATTGTTTGAATGGCCATTTTAACAGATAGCCAATACTTATCATCATGGAAGCTACTAAAGTCTAAGTTGGTGTGACACCCAAGTTTGGTCTATGTATATTACTGCCATTTTTTGACTGTTAAACACTTATATGTGGCAGATTGAAACTTCTAAATCTAATTTAAAACTACCTCCACATCTATTTGATATAATGGACATTTCTTAACTGCAAAGCGATTTACAAATTCGTAACATCTGAATAGTACAACATTAAATGCAAAGTCTCATAATAAGATTTTTAACGCTATTTGATATGTGGATTTGTCTTCCCTGTAATCTGTAACATACACATATCAATATGTGTGTACTGGTGCCTTCAATGTTTTTAGAATCCTATTGTTATCTCATAAAACATGCTTAATCATATCATTTCAAATCCATCCACTATTCTATATGCAGTAAGAATTAGTACAAGTGACTGACCTTTGTTTGCAGGACCAAAATCCCAACTACTGGAAAATGGGTTGCTTGAGATTGAACAGAAATCTCAGTATAAGAACCAAAATCCCAATCCTTGCAAAATGGGTGGCTTGAGTTTGATCCGAAATGTTAGAATAACGCATTCCGTTCTGCAAATCCCTGAGCCCTCCATCTTCAACATCATATAAAAATTCATTAAATATTTAAATCTCTAATCTGAAATTGTTGTTCGTGAGTTAGAAATATCAAAACTTTGGAGCTATAGTTAATTATTATAATTTTAGATTCCATTGATTTATCATCTTGGTTATAACAAAATAACAAAATGAAGAGTAGTAAGCAATATTGGACCAGAAAATTAAAATCGAATCAAATCACCTCGCGTGAAGTGACCTACGTGACCAACGAACGAGCTCCGAGGCGTATGAATCGGCGACGGAGAAACATAGTTGACACTCAAGGACGTGTAACGTCTTGCATTCAGCAGTCAAAACGCAGCAGATCGGTAAAAAAACTGGGTGATTTACGGTGTGAAAAGCAAAATCAAAATCAAATTTAGTGCGTTGTTCGATCACCTTATAACAAATTAACAAAAACGTAAAGTAGTAAACATTATTGGTACAGAAAATTAAAATCGAATCGATTTACCTGGCGTGAAGTGAACCACGAGCGACCTACGACGAACGCGTATCAATCGGCGACGGAGCAACAGATTTGATACTCAACGACGTGTAAGGTGTTCCATTCATCAGCAAAAACGCAGCAGATTCGTAACAAATCTGGGTGATTGAGGGTGTGAAAAGCAAAATCAAACGGATCCCTCTCGAATTGATTCACGGTGTGAAGGCGGTGAAGGTAATGGAGTTTTTCTCACCGTCCTGATTTGTTGACAAAGGGTTACTTTCCCTTTTCAATTGTGAACCTGTTGCTTTCAATGCAACAAATGGTTCCGTTTCTGAATCACCAACGAAAGATCAGCTGTAACACTCCCTTTGTGCATTTGATTATTTAATCTCAATTTTGTTTACCTTTTCAATATCCATAATATTATGTGGCAAAATTTTAACACCTCTCATAAATAATAAATTAAGAAACTATAACAACATTGATACTACAAACATAAAAGTATTAAAATTTAAAATAATAAGTAATAGTATTTAGAAAAAAATTTATTTAGTAATAGTATTATTTGTGTATAGAATATTTATTTAAACATAATATTAATTAATTTGATAAAACCAATAATTAAATAAGCTAATGCCTCCATTCGTTTAATAATGATTAATTAATAAATATCAATATGTATAAAATCTATTTTGTAACCAAGTGGGTGTGGCTCAAGTTGTAAGTTGCTTGGTCCCCTTAAGCATTTGGTTAGGTGTTCAATCCCTGGCCGGTGTGTATGGAGAGACATCGCTTGGGATATGTCATCCCTTAAATGAACTTCAGTAACTCGAAGGATTAGTCTCCCCAGTCGCCGGGGAAGATACCTTGGGAAACCAAAAAAAATTAATTAGTAACTTTTTGTATTCACAAATAATATTCTCACTATTGGTATAGACCAGTAATTATACCAAAAAAATAATCAAAATTTTGTTATATTTAGATTCTAACATATTAAATTGTTAAAAAATTAAGTTAACCCCACCATCCAGTAATGACTAATATGTGACTTTTTTGAAAATATTGTAGTCAAGTTTGTATGTATCGCATGAAGGACACATTCGAAATTAAAATAATTGAAAAGATACTGATATGTATTTTCAAAATTTTGTGACATCTTGGGTTATATTACTAATCATTTAAGCAAATTTTTTATTAGTTTATATAATTAAATAAATTAGTACCGAATCACATGTTTCTTTTTGTATTCCGCTAAGTTAATCTAAAAATGTTTAACCTTTTTTTACCTAATCAAACTTTAAATAAACACAATATATATATATATATATATATATATATATACAAAAATATCATTGGTCATTTTGGTAAAAAAACATAATTAGTCAACTCAAACTATTTAAACGATTATATATATATATATATACATATATATATATATATATATATATATATATATAGATAAATTTAAAAAAAAATATTATACTAAAATTAAATTCAACAAAAAAAAATGTCAACCCGTGCAACGCACGGGTCATACACACTAGTATTTTCTAAGCAAGAATTCAAATTCAATATATATCTTATATTTCCAATTCTGATCAAAAAAAAAAAAATTGACTAAAAAACCTAAACGTTTGGTCCATAAATTTTGGAGTTTAGGTCATATAAATTTTGGAGTTTTTTTACATATAAATTTGTCATAGTTCTACATGCTGGGATTAAATTCTGGTCTTATCTTACTTTCTTCATCATTTTTTTTATGAGGTCGACTAAACTACCAAAGTGCAATATGTTTTAAACATTTGATAATAACACATGACTCGCGAGCCCAATCCGAACCAACCCATTCAATATCGGGTTGGTTTGGTTCGGATTTTATAAAAAAAAACACAAAATCCAAACCAACCCAAACCAATTAAATTTGATTGGTTCGGGCAACAGATTTAGTCAAAATCCACCCAAACCAACCTGTGAACACCTCTAATCGGAACAATGAACAGTAAAAGCAAGAAAGCGAACATCAAGATCCAAACAATGAATCCAGCTAAATCCACTCCGGACTAGTAGACTGTAATGTATCTAATTATCACACACTAAAGAAAAATTAATTTGTAGTGTTGTATTCAACAGGAAATGTGATTAAGTACAAATTGTATTGGCCAAAAGAAAAATAAAAGTTAAGAACTAAAAGAAAATATAGAGAATATCAGTAACGAGCGTCATGAGAGAGAGAGAGAGAGAGAGAGAGAGAGAGAGAGAGAGAGAGAGAGAGAGAGAGAGAGAGAGAGAGAGAGAGAGAGAGAGAGATGACTTCATACAATTCTCTACCTCACTACAAGGCACTCATTCCCTCATATAAAGACCACGCGACAAAGTCATGGTGCTAGTATTTTCTGTTGCAACAACATCTGACCCCACATGGGTCTCATTTGATGACTCAGCTATGTTATTGGCCCCACTTGGTGTTGGCATCGTTACATAGACCCACATAATATGCTGCTTCTACTCTCTAGAAATACAATCCAATTAAAGGATCCAAACTCCACTTATAGAAAAGGTTATGACTTGACTTCGCCTTAGCCAAACACCAATTCCACGAGTATAGTTTCACCAAGAAAAAGGTCTTTAAAAGGTCAAAAGTCTAGTTGGAAAATATAACCCCATTCTGACACTCATGGATAACCCACAGAACAACCAAATCATTAATAACCCCTTTTTACCTTTCCTGACACTAACCTCCGAAAACAGGACAGAGAATAAAGTGAGGAGATCAGGCGAAAGTATCACCACCAAACCTAGCCATCTAAACACAAGATACCATCACCACCAACTAATTATTATGTCGGTCCAAAATTATTTATTCAATTATTTTATCAAATATGAAACAACCAAAAAAAGCATAATAGTTAAATTTTTTCTGAACCCTAAAGTATCCCCAAAACAAACTGCTTACCGTTGCACTTTATGAGTTTTGTCACGAAACTAATTTTTTCACCAGACCAGTTATTGAGGAATGAACTTTGCGTATTTAAACAATTAATTTTTTTTTCTTAACTCTAAAATAATCTAAAACACAATGCTTAGTGTCGCATTTTAAGTATTTACCTATCTAGTAAAAGGTTGAAGCAATAATTCGTTCCAACCAAAACATGAAAGCAAGTATATCGTTCAAATAACAAATACTAAAGCCGCTCTCGATTCGTCATTTTAATTTATTATATATCATATTTTTACCAGCAAAATAATATATTTTATATATAATGTATATTTAGGAACACAAACTCTATTTACAATGAACGTCTCACTCCCACAAGCTTTGATCGGAACCAGGGGTGTTTAATGGTTTGGGTAAAACCAAACCAACCCGTAAAGACCCATACTAGTTTGGTTCGGATAACATATTTTAAAAATTAAATCCAAACCAACCCGTATGTGTGTTAGCCTTCTACAATTATATTCCTATTCCAATGTTTCCCACCCAGTTCTCGCACCCATAATTATGGGCCATAAATCATTCATTCCATCAAAATCCAAAACGCATATTTTCTAAGCAAGAATTCAAATTCAATATATATCTTATATTTCCAATTCTGATCAAAAAAATTTTTTTGACTAAAAAACCTAAACGTTTGGACCATAAATTTTGGAGTTTAGGTCATATAAATTTTGGAGTTTTCTTACATATACATTTGTTATAGTTCTACATGCTGGGATTAAATTCTGGTCTTATCTTACTTTCTTCATCATTTTTTTATGAGGTAGACTAAACTACCATAGTGCAATATGTTTTAAACATTTGATAATAACACATGACTCGCGAGCCCAATCCGAACCAACCCATTCAATATCGGGTTGGTTTGGTTCGGATTTTATAAAAAAAAACACAAAATCCAAACCAACCCAAACGAATTAAATTTGATTGGTTCGGGCAACGGATTTAGTCAAAATCCACCCAAACCAACCTGTGAACACCTCTAATCGGAACAATGAACAGTAAAAGCAAGAAAGCGAACATCAAGATCCAAACAATGAATCCAGCTAAATCCACTCCGGACTAGTAGACTGTAATGTATCTAATTATCACACACTAAAGAAAAATTAATTTGTAGTGTTGTATTCAACAGGAAATGTGAGTAAGTACAAATTGTATTGGCCAAAAGAAAAATAAAAGTTAAGAACTAAAAGAAAATTTAGAGAATATCAGTAACGAGCATCATGAGAGAGAGAGAGAGAGATGACTTCATACAATTCTCTACCTCACTACAAGGCACTCATTCCCTCATATAAAGACCATGCGACAAAGTCATGGTGCTAGTATTTTCTGTTGCAACAACATCTGGCCCCACATGGGTCTCATTTGATGACTCAGCTATGTTATTGGCCCCACTTGGTGTTGGCATCGTTACATAGACCCACATAATATGCTGCTTCTACTCTCTAGAAATACAATCCAATTAAAGGATCCAAACTCCACTTATAGAAAAGGTTATGACTTGACTTCGCCTTAGCCAAACACCAATTCCACGAGTATAGTTTCACCAAGAATAAGGTCTTTAAAAGGTCAAAAGTCTAGTTGGAAAATATAACCCCATTCTGACACTCATGAATAACCCACAGAACAACCAAATCATTAATAACCCCTTTTTACCTTTCCTGACACTAACCTCCGAAAACAGGACAGAGAATAAAGTGAGGAGATCAGGCGAAAGTATCACCACCAAACCTAGCCATCTAAACACAAGATACCATCACCACCAACTAATTATTATGTCGGTCCAAAATTATTTATTCAATTATTTTATCAAATATGAAACAACCAAAAAAAGCATAATAGTTAAATTTTTTCTGAACCCTAAAGTATCCTCATAACAAACTGCTTACTGTTGCACTTTATGAGTTTTGTCACGAAACTAATTTTTTCACCAGACGAGTTATTGAGGAATGAACTTTGCGTATTTAAATAATTAATTTTTTTTTCTTAACTCTAAAATAATCTAAAACACAATGCTTAGTGTCGCATTTTAAGTATTTACCTATCTAGTAAAAGGTTGAAGCAATAATTCGTTCCAACCAAAACATGAAAGCAAGTATATCGTTCAAATAACAAATACTAAAGCCGCTCTCGATTCGTCATTTTAATTTATTATATATCATATTTTTACCAGCAAAATAATATATTTTATATATAATGTATATTTAGGAACACAAACTCTATTTACAATGAACGTCTCACTCCCACAAGCTTTGATCGGAACCAGAGGTGTTTAATGGTTTGTGTAAAACCAAACCAACCCGTAAAAACCCATACTAGTTTGGTTCGGATAACAGATTTTAAAAATTAAATCCAAACCAACCCGTATGTGTGTTAGCCTTCTACAATTATATTCCTATTCCAATGTTTCCCACTCAGTTCTCGCACCCATAATTATGGGCCATAAATCATTCATTCCATCAAAATCTAAAACGCATATTTTCTAAGCAAGAATTCAAATTCAATATATATATGTTATATTTTCAATTCTGATCAAAAAAATTTTTTTGACTAAAAAACCTAAACGTTTGGTCCATAAATTTTGGAGTTTAGGTCATATAAATTTTGGAGTTTTCTTACATATACATTTGTTATAGTTCTACATGCTGGGATTAAATTATGGTCTTATCTTACTTTCTTCATCATTTTTTATGAGGTAGACTAAACTACCATAGTGCAATATGTTTTAAACATTTGATAATAACACATGACTCGCGAGCCCAGTCTGAACCAACCCATTCAATATCGGGTTGGTTTGGTTCGGATTTTATAAAAAAAAACACAAAATCCAAACCAACCCAAACGAATTAAATTTGATTGGTTCGGGCAACGGATTTAGTCAAAATCCACCCAAACCAACCTGTGAACACCTCTAATCGGAACAATGAACAGTAAAAGCAAGAAAGCGAAGATCAAGATCCAAACAATGAATCCAGCTAAATCCACTCCGGACTAGTAGACTGTAATGTATCTAATTATCACACACTAAAGAAAAATTAATTTGTAGTGTTGTATTCAACAGGAAATGTGAGTAAGTACAAATTGTATTGGCCAAAAGAAAAATAAAAGTTAAGAACTAAAAGAAAATTTAGAGAATATCAGTAACGAGCATCATGAGAGAGAGAGAGAGAGATGACTTCATACAATTCTCTACCTCACTACAAGGCACTCATTCCCTCATATAAAGACCATGCGACAAAGTCATGGTGCTAGTATTTTCTGTTGCAACAACATCTGGCCCCACATGGGTCTCATTTGATGACTCAGCTATGTTATTGGCCCCACTTGGTGTTGGCATCGTTACATAGACCCACATAATATGCTGCTTCTACTCTCTAGAAAAACAATCCAATTAAAGGATCCAAACTCCACTTATAGAAAAGGTTATGACTTGACTTCGCCTTAGCCAAACACCAATTCCACGAGTATAGTTTCACCAAGAATAAGGTCTTTAAAAGGTCAAAAGTCTAGTTGGAAAATATAACCCCATTCTGACACTCATGAATAACCCACAGAACAACCAAATCATTAATAACCCCTTTTTACCTTTCCTGACACTAACCTCCGAAAACAGGACAGAGAATAAAGTGAGGAGATCAGGCGAAAGTATCACCACCAAACCTAGCCATCTAAACACAAGATACCATCACCACCAACTAATTATTATGTCGGTCCAAAATTATTTATTCAATTATTTTATCAAATATGAAACAACCAAAAAAAGCATAATAGTTAAATTTTTTCTGAACCCTAAAGTATCCTCATAACAAACTGCTTACTGTTGCACTTTATGAGTTTTGTCACGAAACTAATTTTTTCACCAGACGAGTTATTGAGGAATGAACTTTGCGTATTTAAATAATTAATTTTTTTTTCTTAACTCTAAAATAATCTAAAACACAATGCTTAGTGTCGCATTTTAAGTATTTACCTATCTAGTAAAAGGTTGAAGCAATAATTCGTTCCAACCAAAACATGAAAGCAAGTATATCGTTCAAATAACAAATACTAAAGCCGCTCTCGATTCGTCATTTTAATTTATTATATATCATATTTTTACCAGCAAAATAATATATTTTATATATAATGTATATTTAGGAACACAAACTCTATTTACAATGAACGTCTCACTCCCACAAGCTTTGATCGGAACCAGAGGTGTTTAATAGTTTGTGTAAAACCAAACCAACCCGTAAAAACCCATACTAGTTTGGTTCGGATAACAGATTTTAAAAATTAAATCCAAACCAACCCGTATGTGTGTTAGCCTTCTACAATTATATTCCTATTCCAATGTTTCCCACTCAGTTCTCGCACCCATAATTATGGGCCATAAATCATTCATTCCATCAAAATCTAAAACGCATATTTTCTAAGCAAGAATTCAAATTCAATATATATATGTTATATTTTCAATTCTGATCAAAAAAATTTTTTTGACTAAAAAACCTAAACGTTTGGTCCATAAATTTTGGAGTTTAGGTCATATAAATTTTGGAGTTTTCTTACATATACATTTGTTATAGTTCTACATGCTGGGATTAAATTATGGTCTTATCTTACTTTCTTCATCATTTTTTATGAGGTAGACTAAACTACCATAGTGCAATATGTTTTAAACATTTGATAATAACACATGACTCGCGAGCCCAGTCTGAACCAACCCATTCAATATCGGGTTGGTTTGGTTCGGATTTTATAAAAAAAAACACAAAATCCAAACCAACCCAAACGAATTAAATTTGATTGGTTCGGGCAACGGATTTAGTCAAAATCCACCCAAACCAACCTGTGAACACCTCTAATCGGAACAATGAACAGTAAAAGCAAGAAAGCGAAGATCAAGATCCAAACAATGAATCCAGCTAAATCCACTCCGGACTAGTAGACTGTAATGTATCTAATTATCACACACTAAAGAAAAATTAATTTGTAGTGTTGTATTCAACAGGAAATGTGAGTAAGTACAAATTGTATTGGCCAAAAGAAAAATAAAAGTTAAGAACTAAAAGAAAATTTAGAGAATATCAGCAACGAGCATCATGAGAGAGAGAGAGAGATGACTTCATACAATTCTCTACCTCACTACAAGGCACTCATTCCCGCATATAAAGACCACGCGACAAAGTCATGGTGCTAGTATTTTCTGTTGCAACAACATCTGGCCCCACATGGGTCTCATTTGATGACTCAGCTATGTTATTGGCCCCACTTGGTGTTGGCATCGTGATCGTTACATAGACCCACATAATATGCTGCTTCTACTCTCTAGAAATACAATCCAATTAAAGGATCCAAACTCCACTTGTAGAAAAGGTTATGACTTGACTTCGCCTTAGCCAAACACCAATTCCACGAGTATAGTTTCACCAAGAATAAGGTCTTTAAAAGGTCAAAAGTCTAGTTGGAAAATATAACCCCATTCTGACACTCATGAATAACCCACAGAACAACCAAATCATTAAAAACCCCTTTTTACCTTTCCTGACACTAACCTCCGAAAACAGGACAGAGAATAAAGTTAGGAGATCAGGCGAAAGTATCACCACCAAACCTAGCCATCTAAACACAAGATACCATCACCACCAACTAATTATTATGTCGGTCCAAAATTATTTATTCAATTATTTTATCTAATTAATATGAAACAACCAAAAAAAGCATAATAGTTAAATTTTTTCTGAACCCTAAAGTATCCCCAAAACAAACTGCTTACCGTTGCACTTTATGAGTTTTGTCACGAAACTAATTTTTTCACCAGACCAGTTATTGAGGAATGAACTTTGCGTATTTAAACAATTAATTTTTTTTCTTAACTCTAAAATAATCTAAAACACAATGCTTAGTGTCGCATTTTAAGTATTTACCTGTCTAGTAAAAGGTTGAAGCAATAATTCGTTCCAACCAAAACATGAAAGCAAGTATATCGTTCAAATAACAAATACTAAAGCCGCTCTCGATTGGTCATTTTAATTTATTATATATCATATTTTTACCAGCAAAATAATATATTTTATATATAATGTATATTTAGGAACACAAACTCTATTTACAATGAACGTCTCACTCCCACAAGCTTTGATCGGAACCAGGGGTGTTTAATGGTTTGGGTAAAACCAAACCAACCCGTAAAGACCCATACTAGTTTGGTTCGGATAACAGATTTTAAAAATTAAATCCATAGCAACCCGTATGTGTGTTAGCCTTCTACAATTATATTACTATTCTAATGTTTCCCACTCAGTTCTCGCACCCATAATTATGGGCCATAAATCATTCCTTCCATCAAAATGCAAAACGCATATTTTCTAAGCAAGAAATCAAGCATTCAATATATATCTTATATTTCCAATTCGGATCAAAAAAAATTTTTTGACTAAAAACCTAAACGTTTGGTCCATAAATTTCGGAGTTTAGGTCATATAAATTTTGGAGTTTTCTTACGTATACATTTGTCATAGTTCTACATGCTGGGATTAAATTCTGGTCTTATCTTACTTTCTTCATCATTTTTTTATGAGGTAGACTAAACTACCATAGTGCAATATGTTTTAAAAATTTGATAATAACACATGACTCGCGAGCCCAATCCGAACCAACCCATTCAATATCGCGTTGGTTTGGTTCGGATTTTATAAAAAATAACACAAAATCCAAACCAAGCCAAACCAATTAAATTTGATTGGTTCGGGCAACGGATTTAGTCAAAATCCACCCAAACCAACCTGTGAACACCTCTAATCGGAACAATGAACAGTAAAAGCAAGAAAGCGAACTTCAAGATCCAAACAATGAATCCAGCTAAATCCACTCTGGACTAGTAGACTGTAATGTATCTAATTATCACACACTAAAGAAAAATTAATTTGTAATGTTGTATTCAATAGGAAATGTGAGTATGTACAAATTGTATTGGCCAAAAGAAAAATAAAAGTTAAGAACTAAAAGAAAATATAGAGAATATCAGTAACGAGCATCATGAGAGAGAGAGAGAGATGACTTCATACAATTCTCTACCTCACTACAAGGCACTCATTCCCTCATATAAAGACCACGCGACAAAGTCATGGTGCTAGTATTTTTTGTTGCAACAACATCTGGCCCCACATGGGTCTCATTTGATGACTCAGCTGTGTTGTTGGCCCCACTTGGTGTTGGCATCGTTACATAGACCCACATAATATATACTGCTTCTACTCTCTAGAAATACAATCCAATTAAAGGATCCAAACTCCACTTATAGAAAAGGTTATGACTTGACTTCCACGAGTATTGTTTCACCAAGAATAAGGTCTTTAAAAGGTCAAAAGTCTAGTTGGAAAATATAACCCCATTCTGACACTCATGAATAACCCACAGAACAACCAAATCATTAATAACCCTTTTTTACCTTTCCTGACACTAACCTCCGAAAACAGGACAGAGAATAAAGTGAGGAGATCAGGCGAAAGTATCACCACCAAACCTAGCCATCTAAACACAAGATACCATCACCACCAACTAATTATTATGTCGGTCCAAAATTATTTATTCAATTATTTTATCAAATATGAAACAACCAAAAAAAGCATAATAGTTAATTTTTTCTGAACCCTAAAGTATCCCCAAAACAAACTGCTTACCGTTGCACTTTATGAGTTTTGTCACGAAACTAATTTTTTCACCAGACCAGTTATTGAGGAATGAACTTTGCGTATTTAAACAATTAATTTTTTTTCTTAACTCTAAAATAATCTAAAACACAATGCTTAGTGTCGCATTTTAAGTATTTACCTATCTAGTAAAAGGTTGAAGCAATAATTCGTTCCAACCAAAACATGAAAGCAAGTATATCGTTCAAATAACAAATACTAAAGCCGCTCTCGATTGGTCATTTTAATTTATTATATATCATATTTTTACCAGCAAAATAATATATTTTATATATAATGTATATTTAGGAACACAAACTCTATTTACAATGAACGTCTCACTCCCACAAGCTTTGATCGGAACCAGGGGTGTTTAATGGTTTGGGTAAAACCAAACCAACCCGTAAAGACCCATACTAGTTTGGTTCGGATAACAGATTTTAAAAATTAAATCCAAACCAACCCGTATGTGTGTTAGCCTTCTACAATTATATTCCTATTCCAATGTTTCCCACTCAGTTCTCGCACCCATAATTATGGGCCATAATTCATTCCTTCCATCAAAATCCAAAACGCATATCTTCTAAGCAAGAATTCAAACATTCAATATATATCTACTTATAAAAAAAATATATATCTTATATTTCCAATTCTGATCAAAAAAAAATTTTTGACTAAAAAACCTAAACGTTTGGTCCATAAATTTTGGAGTTTAGGTCATATAAATTTTGGAGTTTTCTTACATATACATTTGTCATAGTTCTACATGCTGAGATTAAATTCTGGTCTTATCTTACTTTCTTCATCATTTTTTTATGAGGTAGACTAAACTACCATAGTGCTATGTTTTAACTATTTGATAATAATACATGACCCGTGAGCCCAATCAGAACCAACCTATTTAATATTGGGTTGGTTTGGTTCGGATTTTATTAAAAAAAAAACACAAAATCGAAACCAACCCAAACCAATTAAATTTGATTGGTTCGGACAACAGATTTAGTCAAAATCCACCCAAACCAACCTGTGAACACCCCTTATCAAAACAATGAACAGTAAAAGCAAGAAAGCGAACATCAAGATCCCAACAATGAATCCAAATAAAAAACCAAATAAGTAAATATTATCTATTGAATATTTATCTCCAGTAAAATAAGTAATATTGTGTGAATATGAAAACCAAATAAAAAAAATTAGCTACATATCTTAATTTTAATCATGAAAAATTTAATGGAAGCCAGGACTGCACATGTTATAAATAATACAAAATGAATTGTGGGGAGGAGAGTATATAATAAGTAAGGGAAGCCAACTCATCATTTGGCGGCAAAAGTGACAAGCCGTTTAAGATGGTTAGATTTAAGATGGTTAGATACAAAATTAATTGTAGGGAGGAGAGTATATAATATGTAATGGAAGCCAACTCATCATTTCTAAAAGTGGAGAAGTGATAAAAAAAATGGGTGGAAGATTAGAAGTACATCTACATAATTCAAATGTAACTATCAGATGGCCAATTAATGTTGTTGTATGTATTATGTATAATTCAGAGCCAAGTTGCAATTTTTTCTTTATTTGTAAGTTTTAGAAAAAGTTGTTTTTCTTTCTATTTACCATCTTTTACTTTACAACTATTTTGGCTTTTTTTTATATATGAAAAAATATTAAGAAAAATAAAAATAATCGTTAAAGAAAAATGAAATGATAAAAAAATTAAATTTTTAACTTCCTTTGTCAAGATACTTAGTGCTGCAGTAGAAGCTAGCTTAGCAAGGCTACTTTCCCTTTGTTGTTCAACATGTGTTAGTGAATGTGTACAAAATTATAGATTTAAGCTACATGTGATTTTAGTTTCTTTTTTAGAAAAAAAAACAAAACATATTACACCCAATGCTACTTGCCCTTTGTTAAATTCTTTTGGCTAAATTATAGTTTTGGTCCCTCTATTTTCAAAAATTCAGATATTTGGTCTTTTTATTTTAAAACTCAGACATTTGGTCCCCCAATTTTAAAACGTCAAATACATTTAGTCCAAAGAGGGACTAAATGTCTTTGATTTTTTAAAATTGGGGGACCAAATGTTTTTGATTTTTTAAAATTGAGAGACCAAATGTCTTTGATTATTAGCCATAAAAAACTGAAAATTCTTCTTGGGACTAAATGTCTTTGATTTTTTAAAATTGGGGGACCAAATGTCTGAATTTTAAAATAGGGGGATCAAATATCTGAATTTTTGAAAATAGGGAGACCAAAACTATTAGTTTCTGGGGTTTGAACCCGAAACCTCTTTTTTGCAACTCCTTCACGTCCCTTAGGTCGTCAACTGAGCTACCTTCTTGGGACAATATTAACCTACTAGTAATTGTCGAGATACTTAGTGCTGCAGTAGAAGCTAGCTTAGCAGGGCTAACTTCCCTTTGTTGTTCAACATGTGTTAGTGAATGTGTACAAATTGTAATAGATTTAAGTTACATGTGATTTTAGTTTCTTTTTTAGAAAAAAAAACAAAACATAGCCCCTCTTTATTACACCCAATGCTACTTGCCCTTTGTTAAGTTCTTATTAGTGAATTTAAATTTCATATTAAGTGGGTTTGGCTCTTTTAGAGAACATATATGCCTACCCAATGCTACTTCCCCTTTGACACCACACACACATAGAAAGAACATGCTTCATTTCTAGTCTTTTTTACTCCTTCCATTCATATACACATAAAATATTAACCTACTACTTTGTTTATAATCAAATGTTAGTTTCCGGGATTTGAACCCGGAACCTTCTTTTGCAACTCCTTCACGTCTCTTAGCTCGTCAACTGAGCTACCTTCCTGGGACAATATTAACCTACTACAAATTGTGAGATGATTACAGCAGATTAAGGGATACAAATTAATTAGCCTAGGGATACCAATGCTACTAATTGTGAGATAATTACGGCAGAGTAAAACATGTTTCCAACTTTGCTTTCCCCTTTGAGTTTAAGAAAGTAGTTGTCGTTGTTGATGTCGTGTTCCACACTGGATACATAACACAATAAACAATAAATGACACAAAAAAATAACAGAAAAAAACATAGGTAAAACAGTAAATGTGAAAGCAAGTGGCCGGGCATGGAGGAAATATATCTCTTAGGAATACTGATAAAAAAAAATGTCTTAGGAATAACAACTAAGTGAATGAGTGGTGTAATGTAAGACTAGAGTTGCACGAAAAAAAACTCACTTCACTGAATAACTCACTTCACTTATAAAAGGAAGTCACTACTCACTAGCTCAATCGCTTGCATATCTCGCTAGCTCGCGCATTATACTTATACTCTTCATCTTCTTCTTCTTTTCATCGATCAGCTTCCACAAATTTCAGTTTGTACACTAGAATACATCTTCTTTCTATTTTCAGCATTAATCTACACTAGATCTATCTTCAATCACAGAGACTTTGCATCACGCCTCATATTATCACCATTTTGCATCGAACGGGGAAAGAGATACAAACTCTTTGTTTTAGTGTTGCTGACTTTAACCTAATATGGTTTGCAAAGCTTTTTTTTTTGAGATGCAAAAATATAGTCTTTTTTACTCCTATATCATGTCTTTGTGTTTCTGTGGTGTTCTCTCCCTTTGTGCTGTGTGCCTCTGTTTCGGGTTTCTATTTATAGTAATAGTATGGATACGGTTTCTTTACGCAATCTATAACTAAGAATCTTTCTTCTCTCTTTTATATTATGATGTTTTCCTTAGGTTGTATCATATCATGTGGTGTTATTTTTCTTTTATGAGCAAGAACTCAAAATTCTTTCAATATATGATTTTCTTATATGATAATGTGGTGTTCTGCTTGACAACATTTATAATATGGTTTCTATAACTTCAAAGTGTTTTTTTAAAAAAATTTTAAATCATATTTAGAGCAACAATTTCATAAAATAAATTGAATAAATGAATCAATCATTTTATCTACTTCAAATGAAATAAATTGTAAATGAGTTATTTTTGACATTTTATCTAACGGAATTTGTCTTTGTTTATAGATGAGGTCTCTAGGCTGTTTCTTTTTGGGACTTACGTATGCTCTAGCCCTAGGTCAGCTGGCACTTGGTGAGGATGTGCGAAAGGTATAAAGTCAACACTCTAACTAATTATTATTATTATTATTATTATTATTATTATTATTATTATTATTATTATTATTATTATTATTATTATTATTATTGTGATACCCTATTTTAGTCCCTTTATCAATTATTTCTTCGATTTTATTTAGGCTAATCAACTTGTTAATTATTTTGTTTAGTAGTTTTGTTAACTAATTTGTCCAATTCCCTATTCACTTTATAAAAAGGATGAAGACACAAATATGAAAAATATATAATATATAAATCTCCACATCATACTATACGCACTTGTGGCAGTAAAGACATGTTTTTGTTCCTTTCTAACTATAGTTAGCGCATAGATGTAGCTTCCTTCTTTTGTTCACTTTAATTCTATACTATTATTTACGTACTTGTTTTTCTCTTTGTTTTTTTGGGTTTAATTTCATTCTCTTTGTTTTTTTGGGTTTAATTTCATTCTCTTTGTTCAAAAAATACATGCCATGCACATGTTGAGTCTCAACCCATTTTCCCATTTCCGAAATAACACCGGCTAACTCTATTTCTTTAACCAGATTAACAATTTTGTAATACTTTTTTTCCATTCTTTATGTTTACTTTCTTTTTTGCCGGTTTCAAATTTTTAGCAATCAACAATTATCATTATCTTAGACTATTAGCCAAAGAAGGGCAATGGACATAGTACATAATGTTAACATCTCTTGTTAAAGCCCAAGCCACTCTATTATTTAATACTTAATTATTCACATAATTTGGGTATCAAAATTTTTTATTCGATCTCTTTAAAAATACAAGTAACGACCATGTCGAATCTACTTTTGTTTTAGTCACTACACGAAAATTTTAAATTATGTGATTATGCAAATCCACGTTTGGTTTGGTTATCGCAAACTTTTTTAAAACAATATTTTCATATGTAGTTGTGCAAAGTATTTATAAGTTTTGCTTATTTCTTTAACTATTATTACTTGTTTCATTTGTGTAAGTATTTTAGCATGTTATTTGTAAATATGTTTTTTTATAATTTTAATGCAATACATGTCACAACCTTAGGATAGATGATTTTGTTTTTTGTCCAATATATTTGTTTGCTTTTTCTTGCAGGTTTTGTAACTAGGACCCTAAATAAAATTCTCCCTACACACACTTCACAATCACATGGATCACACACTTATGAGTGGGGCTCTATACCCGGGCCTGAGTGTAACTTGAGATAGGAAAGGGGTTGCGTAATAATCATTTTGGATGTACGTCCTGTGTGGTTATCATGGAAATCTCGTCTAGAGCGTGACTCTTTTGGAATGCCCTCACTTTTTGGATGTACGTCCTGGGTGTGGTCAACATTCTGATGGGGTACTTAGCTCTAGAGACCAATTTAGAACCATAGAGCCACCCTGGAAGCAGCCACTTAATAGAACACCCTCTCTTAGAAATGATTTATCTAAGAAAACCTTGTAGGACACAAAGGGAGCATGCTACTGGGAACAATTCAAAAATAATCTCATAGCTAAGGAAAAAAATTGCCTAAAACTTTAGTAGGAGTGGGGCACCATCTGTCAAGCACAAAGATAACATTTTTATGGAGTCTTTTTAATCTAGTTTGAATTTATAATAAAATGAATTAAATGTATTAAAACCTTAATATAATATTTTGCACGATTAATTATAGGTGACATTTTCTTAAGGGTTTTGTGGGTTGCTATTGGCTCTAGAACCCCACTACTAAAAGAAAGAAGCTAATTTAGTGACCAACATTAGTGGCAAAAAATTAAACTTCGCTGCCAATTTTGGCGTCAAAAATTTAGTGATGAATTTAGAGACGAATTTCACATTTTCGATCACTAATTTTTCCTCTCTAATTTCACATATTCTTTAGTGGTACCCAACATTTACTGAGGCCTAAAGCTAACTCGGATGTGAGGCCTATGACATAATAAAATAATGTGAACTCCTAATGTCCAATATATTAATAATAATAATAATAATAATAATAATAATAATAATAATAATAATAAAAATATAGTTAAAGCATACTAAGGAATTTAGAAAGACGACACAAAAATTAAACCCCAGACTAGTGGGGTACATATATTTTTGTTAGCAATAAAAATATTGTTGAGAAAAATTTTTCTTTTCCCAACATCAAGTAAATTTTAGCGGCACATGCAAATTTTCGCCAACATCTTTATTATTGTTGAGAAAAAGTGTCTATCGAATCTATTTATTTATATAGTGGCTCAAGCGTTACCTACTCTCTTAGCCAGGGGTGGAGGGGTGGTTGAAGGATGGGTAGTCTTTACTACCCCAAATTTTTTCAATCTTCTTGTATTACTTATAATGATGTACAAGAACGAAAGAAATGAGGAACATAAAAAAAATAGTAAAAGGAAAACAATCAGTATTTGTAAAGTTTTAATAATGGAAATGTACATTAACCCTTGGCGAGGAAAAATATTGCTAATGGAATTCATCAGAAATCAAGTAAAATTTGGTTGATTCTTTAAAATTTTTAGATTGTTTCAATTTAAAAGTTTCTTTCTTGAATCATAGCCTATATCTAGATGTTCTTTATTAAAATTATGAATTTCATAAATAAAAACATATATTATTTGATAGTTTTATATTAGAATTCTCTTCTTTTTTTATCATAACCATTTGATTTATAGAATTTAAATATCGTCCATTATCACCTTTTTTTATACACTAGAAAATCAATTTAAGGACTAATAACTTTTCCATCAAATTTTTTTGTCATTCTTGATTTTAGTAATTCAAATTTTTGTTACAAATGCATATTACCATCAATTATATTTTAATTATAAACGTATAAAAAAATTTTGTAAACCATTATACATCATTTAACATATGCTACTTCTATACGTATAGCATCCAAGTTTAATCATAACTATTAATTTTCCAAAAAAGAAGTTTAAATCTTTAGTCAACTTAAAATAGTTAATATAGCGCAAAAAAAAAAGAGCATGCTTTGCAAATTTCCAGTATCAATATCTTGTTTGATATTTAAAATATTATTGAGGGGTCCCAACTGCCTATGAGCAAAAAGGCTAAATAGTCAGACAGTTCCAAAAAAGATTGCAGGTAGGCAGCAGATGGATAGAAGTAGCTACTTCAGGAAAAAGTATAACGATTGACAGCAAAATATTGTTCTGATATATGTTGAATTTTAGTTATTTTGGTTTTTTTTTGTAATATTTTTATTGGATTTTTAATCATTTAAATCTTTTATTTTGAAGTTTCTTTTAGTTATTGAGTTATTTCATAATTATCCATTTGTCTCCTCTTTTTTTTACCTTCTATTTTACGCTATTAGTTTAGCCACGGCAGTAGACCTATATAACTATCACGTTAGTCGGGTTACTCTTTTTCCCTCGCTGAGTCTTTTTTCCATTGGATTTTGGCTCTCAGGGGTTTTAACGAAGCCCCTAGGTGTAAGGGGTTGGTGCACCCCTTGTGCCCCCTTAATGAAATTGCTTTTCTAAAAAAAACTATACTTAAAAGATAACAAAAAAGTAGCTAGTTTCCGATAATCAAAAATTGAGTGCTTATAATCTCAAAGAAAAAAAATATTGAGGAATGATTGAAAAATAAGTGATTATTATTTAAAATGATTTAGAAATTATTATTTAGACATTTTTAAGGAAATTAGAGTTGTTTTGTGTTTGTATAACATAACGAAATAATTTTTATGAAAAACTACTCAAAACAACATCTCATTTTAATAGTTTTTAGATTCTCATTTTTTAAAAGCTATAACAAACCGATGAAGGACTTTTAAAATTGAATATTTTTATAAAAAAACTGTAACAAACGAGCTTTGAAAGTAAAAGCAAATATAACGAATACCTAATTTAGTCTCCGCTAAAATTTTTGGTGCCCAATTTGGATTCCGGGAATAATTAATATTATTTTTAGTCCTTGAAAATTAAAAAAGGAGACAAGTTAGTTCATCAGTCGGCTTCCATTGATACTGAGTCTCATTAATGTGGCACGTTAAGTCGTTGATGTCTCATGTTAAATTGTTTATGCCGTAATATTAAGTCCCTAACATTTCCAAATATATTTATCAAACAAAACTCACTAACTTTACTAAATTTATAAAACTAGAGCATAATCTTCAGGTTTTGTTATCAATATAAGATCCTAATTATTGAAAGAAAAATAGTTACTTTTTGTCAACAAAAAGCATAGGAGCTATTACAATATGTTACCCACAACTTGGTTTTATAATTTACCTACTTGGGCCTATATATTACTTTATAATTCATTTTTTTTCTTGTATTTTTCTTCTAATTTACCTTAACATTTTGATTATATACACGCAGACATATATTGTTTACATGGGTGATTACCCTGAGAATGCTGAAGATAGAGAATTGCTCCACAATAGTATGGTTCAGAATGTCCTCGGCAGGTCTTAATTATTATATAATCACCTAGTAATTTCTACTTATTTTTTTAAGTGATTAAAATTATTATGAAAGTTGGACAAGAAACTATGTCACAAATAAAAAGACTAAGAAATAAAAGGGTATATATTATTTAGTACCAAAGAAAAAGGTATAATTGACTTCTTTATCTGACCCCTTTTTACGAATTATAATTTCAGTAGTCTAGTTGAAAAGCATGTACTGCACCACTACAAACGTAGTATCAATGGGTTTGTTGTCAAGCTAACAGAGGAAGAAGCCCATAGAATGGCTGGTGTGTGGAGTAACTATTCTTTTTTATTTAAAATTTTTGTCTTCACTTTTTGCATGAATATATATATATATATATATATATATATATATATATATATATATATATATTAACAATGAAAGTGGATAATGCAGAACTTGATGGGGTGGTGTCTGTCTTTCCAAATGAAAAGAGACAACTCCTCACAACAAAATCATGGGACTTTATTGGCTTTCCCCAACATGTGGAGAGAACCAATTATGAAAGTAATATTATCGTTGGAGTAATTGACACCGGCGTATGGCCAGAATCCGAGAGCTTCAATGACAAAGGATTCGGCCCGCCGCCTAGCAAGTGGAAAGGCACATGCCAAACTTCAAATGTCACTTGCAACAAGTAATAAGTTATCATCATTACTCTTGTTAGAAAAGTGAAATTACTAAAAGATAGAAAGGGAGATGAAAATGTATAATGCTAACATAAGTCAGTATGTTCTTGCAGTAAAATAATTGGAGCTAGGTATTTTAAATCTAATGATAATCTACTAAGCACAAATGATATCCGATCTCCAAGAGACACAGATGGTCACGGGACTCATACAACGTCGACAATAGCTGGGAACCCACTGGGAAAGGCAAGCATGTTAGGCCTTGCCCAAGGAACATCGAGAGGTGGGGTTCCATCAGCCCGAATTGCTGTGTATAAAGCATGTTGGTCTGGTGGATGTGATCATGCAGACCTCCTAGCTGCATTTGAGGCTGCTATTGCAGACGGGGTTGATATACTGTCAGTGTCAATTGGAGGAAAAAGTCAAGAAAATTATTTTGAAGACCCATTAGCCATTGGATCATTTCATGCTATGAGGCACGGAATACTTGTAGTATTTGCAGCAGGGAATTATGGTCCTAAGCCTTCATCCATAGTTAATGTTTCTCCTTGGTCAATTGTGGTGGCTGCTGGAACCATCAATAGAAAGTTTGTAACCAGGGTTCAATTAGGAAATAATAGAATTTTTGAGGTAAATGACCTTTTTCTATCTAGTTATTTCCTAACTAAAAATAGAAAGTCATACAATGGCCTCATTTTCAGTTTGTAAATTAATGATATGATTCTTGAGTTACAAGTTCAATTTTTACATATAACATAATGATAACATCAATAATATTGTCAATACCTTTGTTTTATGTTTAGGGCATCTCACTAAACACGTTTGATCTTAAGGGAAGATTTTATTCTCTTATATATGCTGGAGACGCTCCAAATACTAAGGCGGGATTTGATGGAAATTCATCAAGGTAACTATTATTCATATCCTTACAGTTAACATTAACATTAGGACCAAGCAATATTGGGAAAAATATGTTTTGACCTAAATGGGCATTATTGAAAAGAGAAAAACTTCTAAAAATATATAATATATAATTTGTTATAATGATATTATTCCGAAATTCCAGGCTTTGTTCAACAAATTCATTGGATAACAAATTGGTTAATGGTAAAATTGTTCTGTGCGATGGCAACCCAAATGCCTTAGAGGTCCTCAAAGCCGGTGTTGTTGGTATCCTAACAAGTGATCTATTTTCTAAAGATGTTGCATACTCCTCTTCCTTGCCAACATGTGACCTTACGTTGAAGGATTCCAAAAATACATATCAATACATAAGATCTACTAGGTATCAAGTGCGAGTTTCATATATACTAAAAAGACATTTGTGAACCATGTTCAGTTATCTAAAATTTATTGCTTGAAACAAATTGCAGGACTCCAACTGCAACCATATTCAAGACTAATGAGTTAACAGATACTTTGGCACCTAGAGTGGCCCCTTTCTCATCAAGGGGTCCAAGCTTAATTACACCCGAAATTCTCAAGGTTTATTTTCTTTGAATGAATGAAAAAATTAAATACATCTCTATCGGTTAACAAATTTTGTTGGTTCTCAACCTTCTTCGTTTGTTTAATATTGTAGCCGGATTTAATTGCTCCCGGGGTTGACATCATAGCAAGCTGGTCTCTAATTGCCCCTGTTTCTGAAGGTGATACCAGGCACCTACAATTCAATATCATATCAGGAACATCAATGGCATGTCCACACGTGTCAGGTGCAGCAGCGTATGTCAAATCCTTTCATCCTATGTGGTCTCCCGCTGCTATCCGTTCAGCTCTCATGACAACAGGTAATAAAATGCACCTCATCAATATTTCCATGTATAAAGAAAACTTAACTTTGTGCTTGCTAGCTTGGCTTTAATTCAATGTTGAATCTTTATTATAAACCAAAAATTTAGACTTCATTCTTATTATGATGAAACTATTTTATATATATATATATATATATATATATATATATATATATATATATATATATATATATATATATATATAGATTGTTGGTATTATAGTTTTAACATAATAAGTTAATATAGACAAACATTGTCTTCTTTGCAGCTAAAGAGTTGAGCGCCGTAGATCATAGTGATGCTGAATTTGCATACGGAGCAGGACAAATTGATCCCTTAGAGGCTGTGAATCCAGGCTTAGTATACGATGCAAGTGAAAGTGATTACATCAAATTATTATGTGGGCAAGGATATAACTTAAGCTATTTACGAGCCAAATTTGCAAATGACGTCAATTGTTTTAATAAAAGTTATACAGCAAGGGATCTCAATTATCCTTCATTCACTTTGAAAGCCCCAACCACTCAGTCGAATGTAAGTGGCAGTTTCAAAAGAACTATCACAAATGTTGGGTCACCAATAGCAACATACAAAGCAATTGTGACATCTCCTCCCGGCTTAAACATTGAAGTGAAGCCAAGTGTTCTGCAATTCACTTCACTGGGACAACAACAAAAATTTGTGCTCACTATATATGGAGACTTTAGAGAAATAGGTGCTTCTAGTGTATCAGCTTCTTTAGTTTGGAGTGATGGTACTTTTCGAGTGAGAAGCCCTATAATCTTATATAATGTACCAGTACCATCAGAGGCCGAGTCAAGATTCTTAGTTAGGGGCACCTATTTGTATTATTTAATTTACATAGCTGTTACGATGTGTACTTTGATAATTTTATATTATTATTATTGAAATTTTAATTCTGTGTGCCAATTATATGATGTAAGTCATTTATAATGTAATATTATTTGGTTGATTTAGTCCAAGAAAATGAATTTGATTGATCTTAAATTTGTTTGTAGTGAAATAAATACTTTATTTTCAATTGATTGTATAAATATAAAGTTTATTAAAATATAAAAATATTAATTAATCGAATGCGTTAAATATAAGTTTGAACTAGTTTATTCTATATTACAAATAATACATGATAAAGAGATTCCTTAAAATAAAACAAATATTGTTTAAATATAATTCTTTTTTTTTTCTGTGAATGAAACTTTGGTTGAGGGGATGATACCTCCTAGTCTTGTAATGCTCCACCAAGCCTATTCTAAATTATTATGTGGGCAAGGATATAACTTAAGCTATTTACGAGCCAAATTTGTGAATGACGTCAATTGTTTTAATAAAAGTTATACAGCAAGGGATCTCAATTATCCTTCATTCACTTTGAAAGCCCCAACCACTCAGTCGAATGTAAGTGGCAGTTTCAAAAGAACTGTCACAAATGTTGGGTCACCAATAGCAACATACAAAGTAATTGTGACATCTCCTCCCGGCTTAAACATTGAAGTGAAGCCAAGTGTTCTGGCATTCACTTCACCGGGACAACAACAAAAATTTGTGCTCACTATATATGGAGACTTTAGAGAAATAGGTGCTTCTAGTGTATCAGCTTCTTTAGTGAAGAGACATTTTCAACAACAATTTTCTGAGGTGTCATACACAAGACCTACTCTTGATGGGATCGGGTTTAGGAGCATTTCGGTGGAGGAAGCACATAAATTGGTTAATCCATTCACTTTGGAGGAAGTGGAGGAAGCGATATGGAGTTGTGAAGGAAGCTAGAGCCCGGGGCCCGATGGTTTTAATTTTAATTTCATCAAGTCTTGTTGGGACACAATAAAAGTGGATGTTATGGGAGTCATGAATCAATTCCACTCAAATGCTAGATTACCTAAAGCATTCACTTCATCATTTGTGGCACTAATTGGCAAGCCGAAGAATCCTCAAGAACTTGGTGATTTTTGGCCCATCTCTCTTATAGGGTGTATGTATAAGATCATTTTCAAGGTATTAGCAAGGAGACTCAAGGAGGTACTTTCTGGGATTATATCACCTACAAAAACGGCTTTTCTTAAGGGGAGGCAAATCTTAGATGGGGTCTTGGTAACTAATGAGGTAATTAACTATGCAAAGAAGAAAAAGAAACCGTTGATATTATTCAAAGTAGATTTTGAGAAAGCATATGACTCGGTGGCATGGAAGTTTCTAGATTACATGATGGTAAGAATGGGATTTTGTGAGGTTTGGAGGTCTTGGATGAAAGCATGTATTTTCACGGGCAATGTGTCGGTTTTGGTCAATGGAAGTCCAACTGGAGAGTTCATAATGGAGCGTGGGCTTAAACAAGGAGACCCCTTAGCACCATTTCTTTTCTTAATGGTGGCGGAAGGGCTCACGGGATTGGTGAAAAATTGTGTTGAACAAGGATTCTTTGAAGCATTCTCGGTGGGAGAGGGGATTTCCTTTCCGATTCTTCAATTTGCGGATGACACATTATTTTTGGCCTCTAAATCAAGGGAGAACCTATGGTGTCTAAAAGCGGTTTTGAGGATTTTTGAATTAGCATCGGGGCTTCGGGTGAACTTCCATAAGAGTTGTTTGATTGGCATCAGTATGGACGATGAGGAGGTAAATTTAGGGCCTAGATTCCTTTATTGCAACAAAGGAAGTGCCCCCTTCAAGTTTTTGGGGGTGTCGGTGGGAGCAAATCCTAGATTGAGAAGCACTTGGAGGCCGGTTATCAAGAAGATGAAAGATAAGCTCTCCACTTGGAGGAGTAGGCAACTATCCATGGGGGGGGGGGGTGACTCTAATTAATTCGGTACTTGCTAGTCTTCCACTCTATTATTTCTCTTTTTTCAAGGCTCCAAAACTAGTATTGAAAGAAATGGTGAGCATTCAAAGGAATTTTTTATGGGGAGGTAGTGGCGAGGCTAAGAAGGTGGCGTGGGTGAGATGGAGTAGAATATGTCAACCAAAGGAGAAGGGGGGCCTAGGAATTAGAAACTTGGAAGCTTTCAATAAGGCTCTTTTGGGTAAGTGGAAATGGAGAATTCTTGTTGAGCAAGATAATTTATGGAAGGAGTTGATAGAAACTTTATATGGCAAACACGGGCTATTACCTCAACTTAAAAGATCGGTTTGGTGGAAAGATATTCAATCGATTGACAAAGGTATGAATGGGGATTGCAATTGGTTTTGTGATAAATTAAGGATAAAATTGGGCAAGGGAGATAAAGCAAGTTTTTGGCATGACCGATGGTGCAGCCATCGGACTCTAGCAGAATTATTTCCTCAGTTGGTGGTGGTTTCAGATTTGGCAGAAGGAATAGTAGCTGAATTCAGTTTATGGGAAGGCAATAAATGGAACTGGAACTTACAATGGAGGGAGCAACCGTTAGAGGAGGAGGCTGTTATGGTAGAAGAGCTGGAGAATGTCTTGCTGCCAATTAAATTGAAGAAAGATTGTGAGGATAGACGGATTTGGCTGGCCTCAAACACGCCGCAATATAGGGTAAAAACAGCTTATAGCACGATGGTTTTGCAGGCCGAGGAGCAGCTGCTGTCAGCGGCCGAATGCAAACTGTTAAAGAGTTTATGGAATACAGCAGCCCCTTCTAAATTTCTGGTACATGGTTGGAGAGTTTTAATCGATCGGTTGCCAACAAGAACGGCTCTGGTGCATCGAGGAATAGTGGAAGCTACTTATAATGTATGCTGCGTATTCTGTTTTCAGGCAGATGAGGACTCAGCTCACTTAATTTTTGAATGTCCTGTCTCGGTTCAATTATGGCAGCAGGTATGCGAGTGGCTCGGAACAGAATGGGTGGCTTGTGATGGACCTTGGGATCACATGTGGAGGAATAGAATTCAGATCGGAGGAAAGAAAAAGTAGAAGATAAGATCTCTGATATGGGTTGCTGTACTATGGGTTTTATGGATTAATAGGAATAGAGGTATTTTTAGAGGGGGTGTTCCATGTGTATCACAAATGTTAAATCATGTAAAAGGATTGTCTTGGGGATGGATAGCACATAGATTGGGAGTTCAACATAACTTAGATTATGAGGAGTGGAATAACAATCCTCATCATTGTATCAACCGGTTACAGTAATTGTAATTGGGATGTGGCACCCCTAGTGCCCTATTATCAATAAACTTTGACTTATCAAAAACAAAAAAACCTAAGTTTGTCCAAGAGTACCCTCCTCCTCCTTTTCCTCAAAGTTTGAAGAAGACCCATGAAGACAAACAAATTGGTAAATTCTTAGAGGTGCTGAAGCAACTCCACATCAATGTCCCATCAACTGGGAGCTTTAAGGAGAGTGAGGGAGGAAGAGATGAATCAAAAAAAGAAGAGGGTGTTAAAGAGATTGAGCCTGAACCAGACCCTAAAGAAACCCTCAACAAACAACTCCCTCAACCCAATCCCCACCTCACAAAGATCTAACTCCACAATCTTCTCCCCAATCAGCAACCACCACACCAACCAAAACACCACCCAACAAGCCTATACTGACACCCCCACCACCAAAATACACTATAGTTGAAGTGAACCATGCTGTAGCATCTATTGGTACAGCATCATCTGAACAACTGAATGCTGCAGCAATGACTGCGGTAACCAAGAAAATTCAAAGACAAGAGTGTTAGGACTTTGGCAAGTGTACCAAATTCGTTGCAAGTAATAAATTAAACGGTAAGTAACCGGTCGATTCCACAGGGATTGCGCGTTGACAACAATAGCAAAATTGTAAATTCGTAGATTGTAGCGATTTGGTAATTTGAGTAATAGTAACAGAACACAAACGTGAATTGATAATGCGAGAAAAACGACTAGGGATCGAATCCTCTCACCTCGCCTATCACATGAACCATAGCCAATTCAAAGTAGTTATTCAATTTCTAGATTCAATTCACTAATTTAAGGTCAAGGGCAATTCCTTGTCTCAAGACCCCTATTACCCTAAGAGTTACTCTAATTCCTTAAGTGAGTCATGCCAGAGGGTAACGCATTAAGATTGAGAATTTTAATGAATTCACATAAGCTACCACATATTCCTATGATGATTACTAGCATGTGACCTAATTACCCAATTTCCAGCTACTAATTCATATCCCTATGCAATCACTAGCCTGGATCATCACAATTATCATATGTAATTGAAAAGCATTAAGAACATAGGTAATTAGACAAGGTAAATCGAATAACAACTGAATTGACTAGAACAAGGGTTCACATGATAGGGTTGGGAGATTCATCTCTCCCTAATCTAAGCAAATTAGTTACAAATCATCCTAAGAGTGGAAACCAACATAAAATAGAAAAGAAACATAAAGGAAGACATCAGAACCTTCAATCCCTTGTTCCCAAGTGGTGAGAAGGCCCCAAAATCGCACCCTCCAGCTGCTCCAAAGTGTGGCTCCAAATTCCAAAACGAAGTCCTTTGAAAAATTGCTGAAACTGCTTTAAAAACCCTAATTTTCACGCAACATCGTGACGCGGCCCGTGTCCGTCGCGTCGCGACAAATGACAGAAACTTCAGGCCTCGCAGAACTACTCCAGGTCGCGTCGCGAACCCTCCTGGTCGCGATGCGAAAATCAACAGAAAGTTCTGACTCACAAAATTCCTCTAGATCGCTGCATTTCCGGGCAAGTGTCTGGTTCGCCGAAAGATGCCACAACCAATTAAGAGGTCTTCCAGTCCCATTTAGCTCCAAAAGTGAAGGAATTACTTACAATTGAACTTCCTACTACAATTATCTAAAACTGAACTAAATCCCAGATAATGACTGTGATACAATAAAAACCCTGCACAATTGGTCCTAAAAATGCCTAACTTACATCATATGATTGAGAGTCAACACAACCCCAAACTTAAAATTTTGCTTGTCCTCAAGCAAACAATCAATTCAGACTGTGGCTGATTTTTCTATTTAGCTGTTACATGTAATACATCACCTTAAACACATCAGCACATCAATTATCATCATCAATCTAATACAGTGGCAGGACAACTGAATTGGAAATACCGAATCATAAGCAGGCAGCATTCTCAAGTTTTCTCTGTACGCACATCTCACCAGTGTTTCACTCTTGAGGTGTTTCGGGTATTCACTCAATTCACAATACATGCATCATCGTTTCATAGGCTTGACAGAGTTCTATATCATCTTAGACAACTGAAATGCATACACACATTTTGAGGACTTTAAGGGTTATATCGGGGCTTAGGTAAGGGTGGATACATTTGGATAAGTAGGTTGCACTTGGAGTTAGGTCTACCTCTCTTTTTGTCAATTTCACGCAATACTCACCCATTTTCCCAAAGCATTTAACAGAACAAGAGAAGGAATTTATTTATTTATTTTTCTATTTTTTTTGATATGTATATATATACATATATATATGTATATTTTTTTTTTCTTTCTTTCTTTTCTTGTTCCTTCTCTTGTATACCACCCCAAACTTAGTTCGTTGCTATTCCACGAGCAACCCCAAACTTAAAAATTTCCCCACTCTCACAGCTTTTGTTACCTAACTCCAAGTTAAAAATTAACTAGGCTATGATTGTCAGAGAAACAGCATACAATTTTTAACAATAGGCTCAGAGGGGCTAGCAGAGGATAAACATTAATGGGTTGGCTTGAAAGGTTCAGGGGTGCCAAAAGAAATGCCTCAGTGTGTATGAAAATCAAATGCAAAAAAACAATTAAGCACAATGTCAAGTTCTGCAGACTAATGCAGGCAAGGAATACACACAATATATATAAGAACGTGTTTAGGCTCAAACCTCACAGTTGGGATCATAGAGATGGAACTTGAGAGATGCTGCTTACAGATGATAAAGGACTTCTGCAACTTTTGTCATGACCCCTGCTATTACTTGATGATAAAACTTGACGTGCGAGTGTCCAAAGGAAAAATGCAACATGCGACCCCAAATGCCACACATCATCACCATTGAAGCTGCTTTAACAAAACAAAAACAAAATATAGGGCAGTGGTGCCTCAATATCACAGAGTAAATCAAAATTATAGAGTACAGACCAAAGTGCGAAATAGAGTCAAAAAGGGAAAGGTACAACTAAAAGTGCAAAAGAAAAAAATGTCTGAGTAAAACAGGAAAATAAATGAGCCTCCTGCTCATGGGAATGAAAAGTGGCGCTCACCAGTGGGTTGCCTCCCACCAAGCGCTTCTTTAACGTCACTAGCTTGACGTTTGTCATCCCACTATTAAGGTGGCTGATATGACACAAAGAAAACATCATCCTTCTTCTTTCGCTTCTGGGGCAGGAACATCATGAATTTGAAACATAGTTGTAGATGCTTCCATACCCTTTTAAGGTCAAGGGTGATGAATAAGGCATAGAAGGAGTCTAAGTATATGTCAATCTCCTCACTTCTATCCTCCTTGCTACTTGGAAGAATAATAGGAACCATGATTTGTTGGGTTTTTTCTTGTTGGGTTTTCACCCCTTCCCCACATTGGGAGCTTTGATCTTCCCTCCAAACTACATGCTCCTCCATTTCAATCTTTTCTTCTTCCTCATCTTCCTTATGCTCCCCAGATTCTTCTTTTGTTGGGGCTTGTTCTTCTTGTTCCTCATTGATAGTGCATAACCATGAGTAATTTTCTGATATAGTTACCCACTCATCCTCACAGTTGCACTCCACAAGATACTCCCCACAAGAATCGCAAAAGGTGCGTGTCACACATTTTCCATTCAAGTGGGGTTCTTCACAAAAATTACCGCTAAGTGAGGGTGGCGTGGACTCTATGTGCTGAGGTTGGTCAATTTGCGGCTCATGTGGCTTCCCCATGTTTATCATTTCTTGTTCTTGGGGCTGGAAGAGAATCTTGGACATATGCATAAACTCGGACAAAGCATCTTCCAACCGAGAAGCTTGCTCTTTAGGCTGGAAGATAGTCTCAGTCATTTGCCTAAACTGGGCCAAAGCATCTTCCAACTGAGAAGTGGATTCCATGATTTTTTTTTTGGGACAAACAGCAATTTTTTCGAACTTTGCCCCTGCTACACAGTTCACTGAAACACTTCAACAAACCGTTAACAAGTCCAACACACTAACTAAGTATCTAAATAAATAAATACTAAAATAAAATAAAACAAAATAAAACAACTAAGAATTTACTCAATTGCCTTATTGACAACGAAATCAACAATCCCCGGCAACGGCGCCAAAAACTTGTTAGGACTTTGGCAAGTGTACCAAATTCGTTGCAAGTAATAAATTAAACGGTAAGTAACCGGTCGATTCCACAGGGATTGCGCGTTGACAACAATAGCAAAATTGTAGATTCGTAGATTGTAGCGATTTGGTAATTTGAGTAATAGTAACAGAACACAAACGTGAATTGATAATGCGAGAAAAACGACTAGGGATCGAATCCTCTCACCTCGCCTATCACATGAACCATAGCCAATTCAAAGTAGTTATTCAATTTCTAGATTCAATTCACTAATTTAAGGTCAAGGGCAATTCATTGTCTCAAGACCCCTATTACCCTAAGAGTTACCCTAATTCCTTAGGTGAGTCATGCCAGAGGGTAACGCATTAAGATTGAGAATTTTAATGAATTCACATAAGCTACCACATATTCCTATGATGATTACTAGCATGTGACCTAATTACCCAATTTCCAGCTACTAATTCATATCCCTATGCAATCACTAGCCTGGATCATCACAATTATCATATGTAATTGAAAAGCATTAAGAACATAGGTAATTAGACAAGGTAAATCGAATAACAACTGAATTGACTAGAACAAGGGTTCACATGATAGGGTTGGGAGATTCATCTCTCCCTAATCTAAGCAAATTAGTTACAAATCATCCTAAGAGTGGAAACCAACATAAAATAGAAAACAAACATAAAGGAAGACATCAGAACCTTCAATCCCTTGTTCCCAAGTGGTGAGAAGGCCCCAAAATCGCACCCTCCAGCTGCTCCAAAGTGTGGCTCCAAATCCCAAAACGAAGTCCTTTGAAAAATTGCTGAAACTGCTTTAAAAACCCTAATTTTCACGCACCATCGCGACGCGGCCCGTGTCCGTCGCGTCGCGACAAATGACAGAAACTTCAGGCCTCGCAGAACTGCTCCAGGTCGCGTCGCGAACCCTCCTGGTCGCGACGCGAAAAATAACCGAAAGTTCTGGCTTGCAAAATTCCTCCAGATCGCGTCGCGAACCCTCCTGGTCGCGACGCGAAAATCAACAGAAAGTTCTGACTCACAAAATTCCTCCAGATCGCTGCATTTCCGGGCAAGTGTCTGGTTCGCCGAAAGATGCCACAACCAATTAAGAGGTCTTCCAGTCCCATTTAGCTCCAAAAGTGAAGGAATTACTTACAATTGAACTTCCTACTACAATTATCTAAAACTGAACTAAATCCCAGATAATGACTGTGATACAATAAAAACCCTGCACAATTGGTCCTAAAAATGCCTAACTTACATCATATGATTGAGAGTCAACAAAGAGCTAAATAAAGAAGGATAAGTTCTTTTGTCCAACTCAAAGCTTAAAGTACTCCCTGAAAATCTCAAATCTAAGCAGTCAGGACCTTTTAAATTGGTTAGAGTGTATCCTAATGGGGTAGTGGAATTATTTGATGAAGCCACTAGTTGCACATTCAAAGTCAATGGCAAAAGGGTGAAACAGTATTATGGAGCACATGTGGTAAGGGACGAGGTCACCATAGAATTACCAAAACTCTAACATGAGGCTTAGTCTAGCTAAAGACTATAAATTAAGCGCTACTGGGAGGCAGCCCAGATTTTTAGGACTAATTGTGTTTTGTGTGTTTTTTGATTTTACTTTTGCAGGTGTGATTAAGTGATCTTGTGCAGATGCTGTCATATGCAGAATTCTGATGCTGTAGCACCGTGTGCAGCAGCATTCGTGGCTGAAGATATCTGCCACAAGACTTAGCTTGGCTGAAGTCTCTTAAACCAAGCGCTATTGGGAGGCAACCCAAAGTTTTAATCTAATATTTGTTGTTTTTATTTCTCTTTTTAATGTGTAGGAGTGTTCAATTGCATGAGTGAAGTGAGCATTAACTGTGAGGTGGTAGCTGTCGCACCCCGAAAAATCATTGGAGGGATTTTTCTTCGTACAACGGGATTTTAGAGTCGCCACCAACATTTTTTAAAGGTAAAACATCGGAAAAACCTTTTTTGGAAAGCAATGGTCTTTGGAACCATTAGATTTGGGTTCGGGGGTCTAATTACGTATGGGGAAGGTATTAGCACCCCATAACGTCCCTTCAAAGAAGGGTTACCTTAATTAAATATGTGATTTGCAAAGTTGATTCGGAAAAATGCTTTGTTTTTACCTCTTTTGTTGATGAATGACTTAATGAAAAATCTTTAGTTTTCGCGCTTGACGGAGAGTATCCGCTCCTACGTATCTCCCGGTGCGATGGAGAATTCAAAGCAACGCAGTTCTTGTTTTTTTGAAAAATGTTTTATTTTAGAAAAGTGTTTGGTTTTTGAAAGGAAAAATGTTTTGGGTTTGTTGTGCTTGACGGAGAGTATCCGCTCCTACGTATCTCTCGGTGCGATGGAGAATTCAAAGCTATGTAGTTCTGGGTTGTCTAGAAAAAGGTTTTTTTTTTTACCTTGTTTTATTGTGAAAATTGAGCTTTCATGATGATCAATTGAGCAAAGGCTCCAAGTGACCACCATTAGCACTCCATTGTTAATAATCATGCAAGCAAAGGCTTCGCAAGACTACTAACAAAGTTTTTGATTTAGTGAAAATCTTTAGGAAAATTAGGCATTCATGATGATCAATTGAGCAAAGGCTCCAAGTGATCGCCACTAGTACCTCATTGTTAATAATCATGCAAGCAAAGGCTTCGCAAGACTACTAACAAAGTTTGATTTTGAAGAGTTTTCGCAATTGGATTGATTCTTGTTTAGGGAATGATTTTGATGCTTGAAAAAGCTTTTGATTGAAAGTGGACCTAGACTACACACATTATGACACGATACATAGATAGGCAAGGAATGGACCCAAGTTGAACATTTTGGCAAAAATGCATAAATAGGCAAGAAAATGAACCTAAGTTGCACATCTTATTGAAGATGCTAGGCAATGGGATGAACCTAACTAGGCATTTATGACACAATATGTGAATAGGCAAAGGCATTTCAAAGCACAAGTGATATCAAACTTCTAATGAATCACTTGCAAAACCCTATGGATTTCACATCAACATTTGACATAAGCATCCATGTGGCATCTTTTTGATGTCATCAATGTCTAATACATTTCTTCAATCAACCACATGGAAGGAATAAATTAAAAGGGGCATTTGCCTCATGCAAGATCATAGGCAAGTCTTAAGACTAAATTGACAAGTTTAGGCAATTAAGGTGTTGAATCCCTTTAGGTAATCTTTGACACTTGGGATATGCACAAGTGCATAGGTGTCAAATCCTCTTACCAAATCATCAACACAAAACCAAAAATTGCTTCAAAACAATTACTTATTTGCAAGACCAAAAGCATTTAAAAATGATTTATAAGTTGTTTTTGGTAATCAAAGCAATTGGTAAGGAAAGGAAACCTAAATTTGCATTCTTGTTCACTAGGAACCGCAAAAGAAATTGAATCCTCTTAGGCAATCCTCAACACTTAAAGTGTGCATCAAAGCACAAGTGAGAGTCCTCTTGCCAATCATCAACATAGGGCATGATTTGCAAGCAAATTCATGAGAACAACAAGTTTTAAGCAAACAAACATCATAATCAAGGTTCAATTCCAACTAATTGCAAGATTAGACAACCAACTCATCAAAAATCTCATAAACCCTAATTTCTTTGAAACATGCGAAACTAACATAAACCCTAAATCTCATTTTATTCATGGAAACACAAGATAATGCAAGAGAACAACATAGATTAAACTTTTGGCAAGGATTCACATGATCAAGCAAAGAAATGCATAACAATCACACAAACCCTAATTTTCCTCTAATATGCAAAATGACATAAGCTTCAAATCATCATTTTATTCATGAAAACAACAAGAAATGAGTGAAATAACAACATCACACAATTTATTCTAAAGGAGAGAAGCATTCGGAGCACCCAAACCTCCCGAAGTGTTTGTCAAAATACTTGAAATACATCTCTCACTCAACAACAACAACTATGCTAACATTATGACATTAAAATGCAATGGGATGCCAAAATGGAGTGATGATTTACATCTTTGATGCTAAAATTGGAAGATGATGCTAGGTTTTAAAGTATACCTCAACTCCAAGCTAGAATAAGGAAGGAAATGAGATGAATGAATGCAAAACCCCTTTAATCTACTCTTTAATCTTCAACTTTGAACTTGATCCTTGAATTTGAAGGTGAATCTTTGAGAAGAATGCAAGAAGGATGGAAGATTTAGTGTAGGAAATGTGTTTTAATGGATGATTGAGTGAGGAAATTGAAAAAGATGAGGTGAGGGAGGGGAGGAGATTTCGCCCAAGGAGAGGAGAGGAGGAGGTTTTTGTGCGAAAAATGAACTTCCCTTTGTATTTTGGGAGAGTAGGCTTATATATGGTCTTGGGTGAAATTAGGGTTAAGGGTAGAATAGGAATGGGATGTTCTATTTTAAGTAAGTTTGCAATTTCTTATGAAGGAGTGAGTGTGAGAGAATGTTGTCATTTACAAAAAAGGGGTATGGATCTACATGAGAGTGTGTGGGAATTAGGGATGTGTATGAAATGGGTAGGATTAAGGATAGTACAAGAATATTCTTAAGGAATAATTGTACAATAGAAGAGTGTGGAAGAAATTGTGGAGAGAGAGAGAGGGAATTCGAAATTGACAAAAAAATGGGGAGGAAAAATTGCTTCTCCTTTTTGGTCTTTTATCTTATTGAGGACACTTTGCACTTTCTATTTGAATTTTGAATTTTTGGGCATGCAAATGATAGTGCACCTATTGAAAATATGTCACATATTTTTTGGCACCATAAAAATATCCCTCTAATTATTCATGACAATAAAAGTTGTCATTTAATAATCGGGGAATATCTAATGGTCCTTTTTCAGCTTTCTTGTGCAATAAAAATGGGAAAAATGCCTTTTAATTATTTTGAACTAGGATTTTCTTCCAAAAAATTATACGAAAATTATCCTTGATAGAATAAATTGTATTTTTCATCCTTGACTTGGTTTAGTTCAAAAATAATTAACTTGCTCTCATTTGAATGCCCACAGATATTTAAACATGCACTATTTTATTCCCTAAAATTCTCAAAAATTAATAAAAATGTTTTTTGGTGCCAAAAATTAATAACGATCAATAAATGGCCTTTTTGAAGATTAAAATGCGTGCCAAATGGCAAGGGCAAAAGGGAAGCTCACGCAGTTACGACTGGCGCGTGCGCGTAATTCAAATAAAAATGCGAGATAGTGGACAAATACACATAAATGCGAAAGTCCATTATCCTACACAATTTATGAATTACCCTTATTGTTTCCATTTTTGTTTGAAAAAAAGGTTTTGACTTGGGCGGACAAAATTAGGGTATGACACCTGCCCCTCTTTATTTGGATTTTACCAAGAAATATGAATTGGCCGAGACATATTTCGAAGATAAAATAGGAATAAAGAATTCAGAAATTATACCAATTTTGTCTACTTGGAGAAACCCGAATTTTCTTTTTCCGTTTCTTCTTTTTTCTCTTTTCTCCTTTTTCTTTTCTCTTTTTTTTTTCTTTTTTTTTCTTTTGAATCAACACTTGGAGTGTTGATGAGGAAACAATAAACGAAGTGGTTAACAACATGCACGCTAACTGCGAAAGGCAAGGAAAGCGCTAAATGAAGAAAGCGATAAAGAAAAAATGCCAGGCTGCCTAAAACCTGTAAACGAACCCTTGCGAATACGAGTTTGCACGTGGCTTTGAGGAGCACGCATCCTGAGAATCTCTGGTCTTTCGACCGACCGGGGGGATCGTTATTGTTAGACTATAGTATAACCTTAGAGGGGGGGGGTGAATAAGGTTATGTGTAATTCTTGGATTCTTTTCAAAATAAATGATAAGTTTGTTTAAATCAAATGCGGAAAAAGAGATTTGAACTTATCAGATATATGCAAGTAGGCAGATTAGGCACAATGAGATATTATTCTATATTCGATATTTACAATAAGTTTGTTTTATAAGTAATGCAATGATATTGAATATAGCAGATCTACAGTAGTGATAGAGAAGATGATAGATAAACAGATCTGTAGTACAGCGAGTATAACCAAAACCAGATTAACAGATTCAGATCAGAGTAGGGATATAGTTATACAACCAGATTAACAGATTCAGATCAGAGTAGTGATATTATAAACAGATATAAACAGTAAATAAAGTAAAGAGAGAGGGATAGAGATACACCAGGAATTTTACGAGGTTCGGGATAAAAGCCCTACGTCCTCGGCCTCCGGCTTTGCAACCTTTGGACTTTGCTGATAACCACTATATGAAGAATGTTTTACAAACAGGCAACTTCAAATAGCAAATCCCAATTCCCCCGAACTGAGAACCCGAGCACCTAGCTAAGGATTTCAACCCGCTTCAATCTCTTGATTGAACGACCCAAGAGCACCTCCCAGGATTTCAGTACCACTTCAATCTTCCCTGATTGAAAGACCCAAGATCTCCTCCCAGGATTTCAAACCAACTCAATCTCCTGATTGAGAGACCCAAGAAAACTTCCCAGGATTTCAAACCAACTCAATCTCCTGATTGAGAGACCCAAGAACAATTCCCAGGATTTCAAAGCGACCCCCACAATAGTAGATTACAATATAGAAGCTATGATCTAATCACCTCAGATAATATGACAATATAATAGCTGTGAGAGATGAGTGACTAGATCTATAAAAAATGATATGAAAGTGATAGCTCTATTTTTCTCTTTCTCAGATCTAGAAAATGTATGTGAGAAGAAGAGAGATTTGTTGTAATTTTTCGTGTGGTTGAGTGAATTGAAAAGTGTGAAGCACCTCCCTATTTATAGGTTTAGGAAAACGTAGATCTGGAAAAAACATTTAAAGAAATGATGAATCGATTGTTTGATGAAGTTAAAATGTTGATGAATCGATTCTTATCATTTTAGAAGACATAAGAATCGATTATATGGCTAGTTAAAAAATTGAGGAATCGATTCTTTACATATGGAGAACATAGGAATCGATTGTTTGTTTCTTTGGAAATAGGTGGGAATCGATTTTCAGGACATCCTGAATAGGGTAGGAATCGATTCTTACTTTGTTTAAAATGAGGAGGAATCGATTCATAGCCTATAGGATTGCTTGAAAATCGATTTCATAGTCTTTTGAAATAGAAGGAAATCGATTCTTACCTTTGGCTTATGTATATGCATGAATCGATTACATACTTCAAACATAGGGAAAGGAAATCGATTCTTGGCCTATAGGTGAGCCTAAAATCGATTTCATAGCCTATATAAATTGTATAAATCGATTTCATAGACATTGGAACAAAATAGAAATTGATTTTTGATTTCCACAAAACCGTTTTTAGGTTTAGGTGCCACCTTATGCATGCATGCAAAAATATATTTCAAAACCCTAATTTTGATGCATCATGCATGTTTTCAAAAGTCATCTCTCAGCTACTAAAATGTCATAGACCTTAAGTGATAGGACCTTACACAGTGTCCTAAAGAAAGCGGATAAACAAATAGGTCTTGAACTGCTGAGGTGGCTTCTTCTCCAAGCTGCTCTATTTTAATCTTCCTGCTCTTTGCTTTATGTCCTGTACTTAATTCAACTTGAACCATTAGTAGATAAGATGTAATTTGTTATCATACAAAACAAAGAGTGTTTGCCCTTGGTTCAACAGTTATCAGCTCCGGAACTGATATACTGATCAATGCACGACGTCCACTGTATCTTAGGCTGATACAACTATTCCGTTGAACCTCACATGGGGCTGCGGTCCATCGCGTTGCTCGTACACGATGTGAGACCATGAACAGAAGGGAGCACTGAACTCTGATAAGAGCGATTTGAACTCCAAACTGCAATGCACGCTTGAGCGCCGAACTGAAAAGCATTTGAACTCCGAACTAAGAGGGCATTTTCTGGGAACTGAGTGCGAGGATTAACACCGAAGTATTTATCCGTCCTTGTACCTGCAAGTGAGATGAACAAATGCATGCAATGCAAATTCCATGATTGCTTTTTGATGGGATGAATGTGATGTGATGCAGGAGTTTCTTTTTGCTTGCATGAATTTTTTTTGTCTATGTTTGATTAATGCAATGCATGAATTTTATCTGTTTTATTGCTCTTTTGCTCTTTTTTTTTGGATTTTTTTTAATTAGCCGGACAAAATTAGGGTATGACAGCTGCCCCTCTTTATTTATATTCCGTAGATAAACTGAAAGGTTTTCATAGTAGGAATAGAAATAAAGATAAGACAAATGCTAATTTTGTCCTCTTAGTAGAAAAGTGTAGAGTTTGAGAATTAACAGAGAACGATTAACACTCGGGGCACCGACGAGAAAGGAATAAAGAAGGAGCACTGGGGCTCTGAAGGAGCACTGGGGCTCTGAAGGACCGTTGGGGGTCTGAAGGAGCGCTGGGGCTCTGAAGGACCACTGCGGGTCTGAAGGATCGATGCCCTGAAGTATCAGCATAATGATCTGAGGGTCTAATTCGCAGTCGATGCTTGGCGCATTGATTTGAATTAAACTGAAGGACCGGTGGGTCTGAAGGGCTGCCTGGGCCTGATGGACCAAAATAGTCTGATGGACTGCAACTAGCTATGGTACTAATAAAACAGTCTGAGGGTGACCTACGTCGATGCGGCCGTGAGGGTCAAGATCAGATCTAGAACTGATATGTTGACCACGAAGGATGTCCACTATGTCTTAGGCAGACACAGCTAATCTGAAGGACCTCTGGGGGTCTGAAGGATCCGTGCTAGACACAATGCTAACATTGCAATCTGGTTTGTGACATAGAATTCAACACTCGTCGTGCTGACTTGAGAAATGAAAGTATATAGGGATCGACACTTGAAGTCGATTGAAGAACAATAGATGTTATGTATATGACATGCATGTAATGTATGCACAGGCAGTGATTGATTTTAAGTGGAATGAATGAATGTAATGAGATTTTTTTTTCTTATTTTCCTTTTTTGTTTTTTTTCTTTTCCTTTTTTGCTTCTTCTCTTGGCACATGATAAATGTATGAAATGCGAATGATGCATATGTAATGCTTTGATGCGATTGCGATGGTGGATAAAGGAAGACACGTGAATGCATGGTACAATGCCATAATTAGTTATGTAGAAATATTTTTAGCAACCACGAGACCAACACTTGGCATGTCTATTGAAGTAAAAATGTCGTGTGTGTGCATGCATGCAATGTCATGTATGTGCAATGTGGAGACAAATAAACCACAAAGGCCCATGAACTGTGGACCCTGAACCTAATCGAAAAAAATTGATAAACAGTATATGTGAGTGCCGATGACGTGCAAATGCAAATGTAATGCTTTGATGCAGGTGCCATGGTAGGTGCATGTTTGCATGGTGGAATGAAATGTATGGTATGATTTATTGATGATGCATTTTTGCGGTTTTTGAGATGAGAAGATTTTTTTTATTTTATGCGAGAAATTGAGAAGTGGATGCTTTGGAATCATCACTTATTGGATGCATGGTTGTATGGCGGGATGATTTATGCTATGATTTTATTGATGATGCAAAACGATTTTTGTAATGATGAGAGATGAGGCTTTTGATGCAAGAGGCACAGAAGTGAATATTTTGCAATAATCGTTCCTTGGAAAGAAAAAAAATTGGATTTGATTTGAATTCAAGCTCTAACAATCTCAATGTTGTTATTTACAGTCACTGATGTGCAACCGTACTTGACTGTATTTACAGACTCGTTCACGTTTGTTCTTCCCTTACGGTGTCCCACGATTGATTGAATTTTAGGTCCACAAAGTTAACAGAGTGAGTGTTCAGCGTCACATTGTTAACTTGTGTTCTCTCTCTTTGAAGCATTGTTTAGTAGACATGTAGAGCAGTACGAATATAGATGAATGAATCAGTTGACTTGGTAAGACAGATATGACACGCGATGGGATGAACGGTAGGTTTTTCCCAAAGTCACGAAATGTTGAATTTTCCCAGCTCAAGAAATGTGGAACTGCCCCGATTTAGACTACCAGTGAAGGTGATCGAATAGTCTGCCCCTGTCTAGTGATGACAAAACAAGGGGTGTGGGGGAGATAATGAATTGGGAATTCAATGACTTTGGGATGAAGGGTTGCAAGCAAGAGATTCTGTCTCAACCAATGACGTTTGGTGCTGCCCCAATCTTAACGAGAGCAAGGTTGCCCCGACTGGAGTAACATTGTGAAGGGCTGTATTTATGATAATGGGTTGAGAAGATGCCTCGGCATGGTTGTTTGGATGTGGATATGACAAGGGGATGAGATGGGTGTAGAGCGAATTTCTCCGACTTTAGGTGAAGTGAAGAGTGATGGGATTGCCCCACTTTGGAATGATATTTAAATGATTGCTTTTAGTGGGGTTATGAAAGGTAACTGAGTTAGGGTCATGGGTCTTTGGAATTGGTCGTATGGTTGGATGGGGTATATGAATTGGATGGATGCCAGACATTTTCCAAGTTCAAGAAGCATGAAAGGTGGAAGGTGTGCCTGCCCCACTTTGGGATCTAGGTGATGGTCCTAGTATAAACTTTTGGTTCTCTTTTAGGTGAATCCCAAAGACTGTGACAGTCTTGAGTTTTTTCTTTTGATATGATGAGAATTTCAATTGGTGATCACTAAACCTTGTCTTAATATCAGTGCGATTTGAATGAACATTGGAGTGCAAGCTCTTTGGGTTGTTTTTTTTTATTTTTATTTTTATTTTTTTGAGCAAATATATTGTAAATAAATAAAGTTATTTGTCCTAAAATTAAAACTTTGAGAAAATGAAAGCGATCAATCATCGATCTGAATGGACCTTTTTTAGGGTTGTAACATGGCCAATGTTAGGGTTTATGAAAGAAATGGCAATTGGGTCCAAATTAGGAGTGTTTGAGGGCTTAATGAGACAATGACCTCTTATGAAAGAAAGGATGAGTAGGTCCAAAAAGTGTTTGAGGGTTCATTCGGACAAGGATATCTTCTGTGTTTGGTGATATTATGTATCAGCTCACAATTTCTACTGCTTTTGCTTTTTTCTTTTTGAGGATTTCTTTTTCAATCCTTTTTTTGAGTTTTATATTTTTTGTGATCTTTTTTTTTCTTTTTTTTGAATAGAGTGAGCTGATAAGAGTGACACACCATTTTTGATGTGGAATTGAGCCTTGTCTAGGCTGACTCAAAACAATTTTGATTTTTTTTTTTTGGCTCAAAGGGGTAGTAATTTTTTTTTTTTGAGGATGCGGGAAGACGACCAAACTTTATTTCAAATCGTGATTGCTTGTTTTTCTCAAAAATTAATTCAAGGACAAAAATTATTTAATTTTATATATCCGCTCTTTTTCTCTTTATTTCTTTTATTGGCCCTAATTTTTGCTTAGGCTGCTCTTGCGAGTTTTCAACCTAACAGGCTTATTTGATTTTTTTTTTTGCAAAGGACTTACATCAAGGGAATACAATGTTGACAAGATATCTAGTGATCATAAATTTGCCCCAGCTTGGGGCCTAATGTGTTAGCTCATGAAATTTCATCATTGGGAACAAACCAAATGGTTAACTAGGTACTTGTGTGGAGAATATGCACCTTACGGGATGGTCGGGGTGGGACTAGACATGAACAAGGAATGATGATGGGAAAGATACGGACACTAACTGGCTCAAACAATAGTAAATGCGTGTTGCATACAAGTTCACTATACGAATGCTTCACAGAGAGTTAACATAGTTAGCGACATGATAGAAGAAATTTTTGATAACACATTGGTTAACAAAATGGACCATTTTGATCGTTTATCATGGGACCGATAAGATGCATCGTTTTGCTGGTGAAAATTTGTGAACGAGCTGCAAAATCTTTGAAAATTGAGTGTCTCGAAAACACCTTGAGTTTGCAACTGAGTTTGACCGTGTTTTGTACAGCTAAAACTTTTCCAAAGAAAAATAATCAATTTCGTCTCATCTCTCATCCATTTTTTTTGAAGAAGCAATGCTCATGTTTTTTTATGCATGGATATTGAACACATGATCATGTATATGCGTGATGAAAATGCAAATGCATGAAACACGTGGATGCACGATCATTTGGAAATAACCCAATGATTCTAAATGATCTTTGAAGGCAATGCAACCTGTGAAGGATGCAAAGTCACAAATTCCCATTTTATTGGATGCTCAATGATGCATGAAAAAGAGTGATGATATATTTTGATTTTTGTTTTGTTTTAGAACACGATGATGGATATGTACGATGAAAATGCAAATGTATGAAGTGCATGGAGGAACTGATCACTTGAAAAGACCAACGATTTTATTCCTATTATGAATGCATGATGATTTTTCTGGTTAAAAGATTAACTATACTCATGCAACGAGGATAAATAAATTACATGCCTCTTGTGTCCTAATGCATGAATAAACACATGGTGATAGATATGCATGATGAAAATGCAGATGCAAATGCAAATGCATGAAATGCGCGCATGAATGATCACTTGGAAAGACCAATTATTCTAAATGATTTTTTTTGGGGCAATACAGCATGTGGCTGATGCAGGGCCTCATAATTTTGTGAAATGATGCATGCTGAAATAAGGAATGAAATGACGCATGAATGATCGATGAAACAGCGGTTTTTTATTTATTTATTAGGATGAGTGAGATGATGTATGAATGCTATGTTTTTACATGCATCTCATGATGTTGCAAATGATGAAATGTCTACATTATTTGATGATGATTTTTGTGAATGATTATGAATGAATGGAAATGCACGCTAAATGAGATATTCAATTATTTATCACAATTTTTCTAATTGTGGTCATGTTTTTTATTCTTTCCTTTTTCATGAAAAAACAAAATGCAATGTATGAATGAATGAATAATGTTGCATGACGCAGATTGATGAATCCCCATCACATGATGTTTTACACTGCGAAAAAGGGGAATTTTACTTGATAATTTGATGAATGAATGGAAATTGCTAGGAGAAAATTAATGAGTTGTTCTATTTGAGATTTAATTGCTTTGCAGTGTTTATGCTGGGTTTTGTGGTGTTTTTGTGCCCAGGGACTAGGTGAAGAGAGGAACGAAGAAATGCAAGCAAGCTGACTCAAAAATACAAGGAGGTGAGCATTGCGCTGCAGTTGCGTACGGAGCGCAAGTGGAGCAAAAATCACAGAAGTTCCTGCCATTTTGCGCTGCAGTTGCGCGCGAGGCGCCACTGAGGCGCAAAACACTATAGCGTCCTCCAATATCTGCGCTTAAGTGGCGCGTGGAGCGCGACCGAAGCGCAAAACTGCGCAGAAACACGTTAAAACAAGGAACAGACGCGTTAACCAGGGGGACTTTTGGACATTGGGGAAACCCTAGGACGCGAAGAGAGCTCCTTCCAGCTGACGACAAGTGAAGAATCAAGACTTGAGAACAAGAATTGAGGATTCTAATGCATTCATCTTCACCTTCAACTTGTAATTCTCCCTTTTTCTCTCCTTTTATCATGTGTAACTAAACCCCAATGTTAGGGACAGATAAATTTTAATGTAGTGCTATTGTTGCTGATTTAAATTGATGTTCTTCATGTTCTTTCATCATTTGTGAATTGATTTTCTGGGCTTAAACATTTCTATGATTGGAAAATTGTAGAACTTATCTTTATTCAATGATCAAATGGGAATTTTATCGTTAGAATGTTTGAATTTCAATTCCTTCAATTTGTAGCTTAGGAATAATCTATGAATTGATGTATGTTGCGAATCCTCGTTGTTATTGCTTGTTGTTAGTAGATGTGCTTAAGGAATTAGGACTTTTATTAATCAACAAGGGACTATTCACCTAAGGGATTAGGGCTTGGTTAGGATTGTGGATTCAATAGCAAATGAGAGAGAGATTATCTTTCGGAAATAAATCAGTGACAATAGCATGAAATTGAAAGGCATTCATCCCTAGCATCTTCTCATCATATTCTTCCCCAAACGTCCGTTGCTCGTAATCAAAACCCAAAAATATTTTATTGCTTTACCTTCGAGCTTCATAGCTCAACAATTATCAAACAAACCCCTTTCAATTTGGTTTCTATTAGCTGTTGTTAACGTCTTAGTAAATTAAACTTCGATCCTTGAGGACGATATCCCGGTACTTACCGGTTTTATTACTTGCACGATTCGGTACACTTGCCGAAAAGTTAACAAGTTTTTGGCGCCGTTGCCGGGGATCGAAATTAATTTACTAATTATTTCGAAGGCGACTGCTAATTCGAACCCGTATATACAGCAATTTATTTCAGTTTTAGTTTTTTTTTTATTTTTATTTATTATACATGTTGCTTTGACACTTGTCTTAGTTCTTGTTGTTTTTTTCAGTGCATGCGTGGAACAGTAGATCCTAAAGATTTACTCTTCATTCTTGAGATCGAGAAAACTGCGAAAGCAAATCGAAAAGAAGCAAGGTTAAGAAAGCAAAGAGAGCAACAAGTAACATCCGGAGAAACTCCTGTGCAACCAACTGTAACTCAAGTCATGGGAGAAGTTCCGCCTGCTCGTACTCTTGGCGACTTTGGCAGAAGAAATCAAGGCGTCCAAGCATACACCTTCCAACCTGTGGGAGCTGTGGCATTTGAGATCAAGTCTTCGACCCTCAGTGCCTTGAAATCAGAACAATTCTCTGGTTCTGATGCTGAAGACCCGAATCAGCACTTGTTTCAGTTCTATGAAATATGTGGTTCCACTAATCCTGCGGGAGTGACTGAAGACCAGAAGAAGTTACGTATGTTTCCATATACTTTGACTGGCAGGGCTAAAGACTGGATCAACACTATCCCAGCAGGAACTATCAACAATTGGGGTGATCTAGAGAGCAAATTCCTCGAAAGATTTTTCCCAATTTCTAAGTTCATCAAGAAGCGGGCCGAGATATCAAATTTTGAGCAAGGGGATTCGGAGTCTTTGTATGATGCGTGGGAAAGGTTCAAACTTCTATTAAAAAGATGTCCTTCGCATGGAATTGATGAGTTCGTTCAGTTGCAAACCTTCTGTCATGGTTTGCGGCCTCAAACAAGAATGATGCTAGATGCCTCAGCTGGAGGCTCTTTAGGTACCAAAACTGCTGAAGAAGCCAAACAATTGGTAGAGCATATGGCTTCTAATGAGTACCGGATTCAAAATGATAGAGGGGCAACAAAGAAGCCAGGAATTTTAGAGTTGGACGCTAATAGTGCTGTGTTGGCTCAACAAAAGGTAATGTCACTTCAAATTGAGGCTCTCACTAAACAGTTAGCTGCTGCTTTGCCAGGTGGATCTCAAACTCCTGCAACTGTTCAAGCAGTGCAAACGGGGGCATGTAATTATTGTGGCAGAAATGCTCATGAAGGTGACTGTGCAACTCATGGAGATAACAGTGAACAGGTTAATTATATGGGCAACTTTCAGAAGCAAGGTGGGAACCCTTATTCTAAAACCTACAAACCTGGGTGGAAGAATCATCCCAACTTCTCTTGGAAGAATAATGATACCGCAGGGTCACATCAGCAGCAACCTAGTCAAGAACAAAGAAAGCCATCTCCTATGGAGGAAGCGTTGACTCAGTTTATGCAAATGACAAAGACAACCTTTCAATCTCAAGACCAAGCTATGAAAAATATGGAAAAGAATCATGAAGCTTCCATAAAGAATCTAGAGACTCAAATTGGGCAGTTATCAAAGCAGCTTGCTGGATCATCTAACAGTGGTTTCTCAGCTAATACAGTTGACAACCCTAGGAATGAAACTGCTAAGGCTATCTCTCTAAGAAGTGGTCGGGAGTTGCCGACTCCTGTGGTAAATTGTGAAAAGAAGGTGTCAGTTGAAAATGAAAGAAAAGAGTTGAGTGAAAAGAATGGAAATGAAAAAAATGGAGAAGTTGAAAATGAGTTGAGTAAGGAAAGTGAAGAAGGTGTGAAGTTTAACCCTAGTAAAAACAATTTGTTCTTTGATGTGCAGGTACAAGAGAAACTCAAAGCACCTCCTCCGCAAGTGAAGTTACCGTATCCTCATGCTAGCAAGAAAAATCAAAAAGATGAGCAGTTTTCTAAGTTCATGGAGGTTTTTAAGCGGTTACAAATCAATATACCCTTCGCAGAAGCTCTAGAACACAGATGCATGGAATGTGAATGATCACTTGAAAAGATTGACTATCCAAAATGATTTTTCGGAGGCAATGCAATATGATGATGAATAATGCAAGAAAGTGGCATTACTTTTATTTTTTTATTTGGAAATGATGCATGCAAGATGACTAATGCATTCGAGGTGATTAAGAATGAAGAGCTTTTGTTTTTATTTTTATATTTTTTTTGCACGAAGAGGAGTAATGAATATAGTATATTGTTTCTATATGAGTATGCAAGATGATGCAAGTTGGGCAAATATGTAGTGTCTTTGTTTTTTTGGATGATGATGATATGCATGTTAGTACCATGAGAACGAGATGTATATGAAAACAAGTGATTCGTTCTATGGTGGGTTTTTATTTTCTAGCAAAATATAATGCCCATGATAACAGATATGTATGGAAAATGCAAATGCATGTATGCATGAAGAAATAAATGTTTGATCCTAATGCAATTATTTTTATTTTTCAAGAGGTAGTGCAACATGTATGCAGACTCTTATTTTTGATTTATTCGATGAGGAATTATACAATTATAATGAAATGTTTTTTTGTTTTATTTGGGAAAATGATACACGAACATGGAGTTGATGCATTCAAACTAGGATGACAACAGGTATGAATGGTATGTTTTTGAAATGTAATTTATGGCTTTACAAATGATGTGATGCCTACGCTATGTGATAATGATTTTGAATGATTATGTATGAATGTCAGTGCATATTGAGATGCTCATGTTATATGACTAAAACTTACTCTTTTCGTGCGAGGAAATAAGATGCATGACACTCGCAGTGATTTTTTTTATGCATGGAAAAGAAAGAGTACATGATGCTTGACACGATTTTTGAATATTTTTGTTGTTTTTGGAACGGGAAGACAGATGCATGAGTATTGGTGAACCAGCTCACCTTTGATTGAATGAATGAATGTGCGTGAGATGTGAATGTGTGGTTTTATTCATCTCGTCGGGGAATCCAAAACTTTTTATTAAAGTATGATTCTGGTGGTCTGACTTTCAAATGGTTTTTTATTTTACTTTCATCCACCTTTTTTCCAAAAGGTTTTGTAATTCCCCGGCGGCCATTGAACATATGTAATTCCCCGGATTCTGATAGTCTCTCCTCTTATCCTCTTTGCTTTCATCCACCTTACTTTCGGTGTTATGTTGCGATTTCCGGCAAACAAACTTTAATGCATGAAGAATGCAAATGATGAAAGTTTTTTTTTTTTCAAAATTTTGTCAAGTGCAAATGCAATGGTGCAAAATGATGTGAATGCGAAATGATGTGTTATTTACATGGAAAAAGGGTAAGAAAATGGGGTTATTGGTGGTACTTTGAACATTTTCAAAGATACACGCTACATGCCACCTCATGTAGGTGTTTATGAGGGGAAAAGAAAATTACTTTCTACAATTTTGAAATAGAGTTTGAGAAAAAGGAATGCCTAAGCTAATGCAACAAACAAAGGCGTGCCCCGGTGTCCTACAAAGGGTGGGGATCCTAGGGTCTAGAGTTGACGAAAAGGGTAATCCTCCCATGTAGGTCAGGTTCTAATCACTTCCTCACAATGGCAACCAAGAGCTAAAGTCTCTCTCATGATGACACCCACAATCGTAGAAAGCTACCGAGTGTGAGGCATCATGACAAAGCGCACTCTTGGGCGAAACTTTCATGAGAGCCATACAGACAAAGGTCTACGAATGGCAGTCACTAATCATTCCCACTCTCCTAGGTTTTTGTTCAGACCTTGGGTTTTAGGCCCCACTCAATGCTCACAAGTATAGGGTGTGAAGTGTATGTTGAGGGCACAACACCTAGAAATAACTACCCTTCCCCACCTGCAAGAAAAACCATGAACAGTCCAGACAAAAAGGTCGTCTACCCTAGGGTTCAACATGCATACATCATTTCAATATACAAACCATCCTAAGAGGTCAACAATAATTACACGCATTGCTTACCTCAAAGAAAAGGAGCCGAGAAGAGGGGACATAATAGAATTGGGAAATATGCATGAACTTACCTCAAAGAAAGGGAGCAAAGAAGAGGGAACATGATAAGATTGGAGGAATGCATGAAAGAAATAAGCATATAAGCAAAGAGGATAAGAGGAGAGACTATCTACCACTTTGAGCAAGAAGCGAACATAGAAGAAGAAGGGATAAATACACATGAATGCAACATGATAATGTGAGAATGCAATGGAATTACCAAGATGCAATCAAGTAGACATGAGAGAAAGGAGAAGAAGAAGGAATGTTCTAAAATCTAGCAAACAAATGGCATGGAAAATAGAACAAAAGTAGGAAGAAGGGAGGTAAAACAAAGCATGTTAAATCAGCAAAGCAAATCACACATTCAATCAATCGGCTTGACCCACTTAAGATAAAGAGTCCCCAGTGGATTCGCCAGCTGTCGCACCCCGAAAAATCCTTGGAGGGATTTTTCTTCGCACAACGGGATTTTAGAGTCGCCACCAACATTTTTTAAAGGTAAAACATCGGAAAAACCTTTTTTGGAAAGCAATGGTCTTTGGAACCATTAGATTTGGGTTCAGGGGTCTAATTACGTATGGGGAAGGTATTAGCACCCCATAACGTCCCTTCAAACAAGGGTTACCTTAATTAAATATGTGATTTTCAAAGTTGATTCGGAAAAATGCTTTCTTTTTACCTCTTTTGTTGATGAATGACTTAATGAAAAATCTTTAGTTTTCGCGCTTGACGGAGAGTATCCGCTCCTACGTATCTCCCCGTGCGATGGAGAATTCAAAGCAACGTAGTTCTTGTTTTTTTGAAAAATGTTTTATTTTGGAAAAGTGTTTGGTTTTTGAAAGGAAAAATGTTTTGGGTTTGTTGTGCTTGACGAAGAGTATCCGCTCCTACGTATCTCCCGGTGCGATAGAGAATTCAAAGCTACGTAGTTCTGGGTTGTCTAGAAAAAGGTTTTTGTTTTTTACCTTGTTTAATTGTGAAAATTGAGCTTTCATGATGATCAATTGAGCAAAGGCTCCAAGTGACCACCATTAGCACTCCATTGTTAATAATCATGCAAGCAAAGGCTTCGCAAGACTACTAACAAAGTTTTTGATTTAGTGAAAATCTTTAGGAAAATTAGGCATTCATGATGATCAATTGAGCAAAGGCTCCAAGTAATCGCCATTAGTACCTCATTGTTAATAATCATGCAAGCAAAGGCTTCGCAAGACTACTAACAAAGTTTGATTTTGAAGAGTTTTCGCAATTGGATTGACTCTTGTTTAGGGAATGATTTTGATGCTTGAAAAAGCTTTTGATTGAAAATGGACCTAGACTACACACATTATGACACGATACATAGATAGGCAAGGAATGGACCCAAGTTGAACATTTTGGCAAAAATGCATGAATAGGCAAGAAAATGAACCTAAGTTGCACATCTTATTGAAGATGCTAGGCAATGGGATGAACCTAACTACGCATTTATGACACAATATGTGAATAGGCAAAGGCATTTCAAAGCACAAGTGATATCAAACTTCTAATGAATCACTTGCAAAACCCTAAGGATTTCACATCAACATTTGACATAAGCACCCATGTGGTATCCTTTTGATGTCATCAATGTCTAATACATTTCTTCAATCAACCACATGGAAGGAATAAATTAAAAGGGGCATTTGCCTCATGCAAGATCATAGGCAAGTCTTAAGACTAAATTGACAAGTTTAGGCAATTAGGGTGTTGAATCCCTTTAGGTAATCTTTGACACTTGGGATATGCACAAGTGCATAGGTGTCAAATCCTCTTACCAAATCATCAACACAAAACCAAAAATTGCTTCAAAACAATTACTTATTTGCAAGACCAAAAGCATTTCAAAATGATTATTAAGTTGTTTTTGGTAATCAAAGCAATTGGTAAGGAAAGGAAACCTAAATTTGCATTCTTGTTCACTAGGAATCACAAAAGAAATTGAATCCTCTTAGGCAATCCTCAACACTTAAAGTGTGCATCAAAGCACAAGTGAGAGTCCTCTTGCCAATCATCAACATAGGGCATGATTTGCAAGCAAATTCATGAGAACAACAAGTTTTAAGCAAACAAACATCATAATCAAGGTTCAATTCCAACTAATTGCAAGATTAGACAACCAACTCATCAAAAATCTCATAAACCCTAATTTCTTTGAAACATGCGAAACTAACATAAACCCTAAATCTCATTTTATTCATGGAAACACAAGATAATGCAAGAGAACAACATAGATTAAACTTTTGGCAAGGATTCACATGTTCAAGCAAAGAAATGCATAACAATCACACAAACCCTAATTTTCCTCTAATATGCAAAATGACATAAGCTTCAAATCATCATTTTATTCATGAAAACAACAAGAAATGAGTGAAATAACAACATCACACAATTTATTCTAAAGGAGAGAAGCATTCCAAGCACCCAAACCTCCCGAAGTGTTTGTCAAAATACTTGAAATACATCTCTCACTCAACAACAATAACTATGCTAACATTATGACATTAAAATGCAATGGGATGCCAAAATGGAGTGATGATTTACATCTTTGATGCTAAAATTGGAAGATGATGCTAGGTTTTAAAGTATACCTCAACTCCAAGCTAGAATAAGGAAGGAAATGAGATGAATGAATGCAAAACCCCTTTAATCTACTCTTCAATCTTCAACTTTGAACTTGATCCTTGAATTTGAAGGTGAATCTTTGAGAAGAATGCAAGAAGGATGGAAGATTTAGTGTAGGAAAGGTGTTTTAATGGATGATTGAGTGAGGAAATTGAAAAAGATGAGGTGAGGGAGGGGAGGAGATTTCGCCCAAAGAGAGGAGAGGAGGAGGTTTTTGTGCAAAAAATGAACTTCCCTTTGTATTTTGGGAGAGTAGGCTTATATATGGTCTTGGGTGAAATTAGGGTTAAGGGTAGAATAGGAATGGGATGTTCTATTTTAAGTAAGTTTGCAATTTCTTATGAAGGAGTGAGTGTGAGAGGATGTTATCATCTACAAAAAAGGGTATGGATCTACATGAGAGTGTGTGGGAATTAGGGATGTGTATGAAATGGGTAGGATTAAGGATAGTACAAGAATATTCTTAAGGAATAATTGTACAATAGAAGAGTGTGGAAGAAATTGTGGAGAGAGAGAGAGAGGGAATTCGAAATTGACAAAAAAATGGGGAGGGAAAATTGCTTCTCCTTTTTGGTCTTTTGTCTTATTGATGACACTTTGCACTTTCTATTTGAATTTTGAATTTTTGGGCATGCAAATGATAGTGCACCTATTGAAAATGTGTCACATATTTTTGGGCACCATAAAAAAATCCCTCTAATTATTCATGACAATAAAAGTTGTCATTTAATAATCGGGGAATATTTAATGGTCCTTTTTCAGCTTTCTTGTGCAATAAAAATGGGAAAAATGCCTTTTAATTATTTTGAACTAGGATTTTCTTCCAAAACATTATACGAAAATTATCCTTGATAGAATAAATTGTATTTTTCATCCTTGACTTGGTTTTGTTCAAAAATAATTAACTTGCTCTCATTTGAATGCCCACAGATATTGAAACATGCACTATTTTATTCCCTAAAATTCTAAAAAATTAATAAAAATGTTTTTTGGTGCCAAAAATTAATAACGATCAATAAATGGCCTTTTTGAAGATTAAAATGCGTGCCAAATGGGAGACAAATACACATAAATGCGAAAGTCCATTAACCTACACAAATTATGAATTACCCTTATTGTTTCCATTTTTGTTTGAAAAATAGGTTTTGACTTGGGCGGACAAAATTAGGCTATGACAGTAGCATCCGATGCTACAACATCACTTGCAGCATCTTCTATAAGGAGAGCCAGAGGAAGGAGAAAGGCAAAAGAAGGAGCAAGAGAGGAATTATAATAAAAAGCAATGATGGGGAACTAGAACAACAATAGACCAACCAATGCTGTAGCAACAACAACCAATTCTATTGCACCAGCATCAACTAAGGAGCCCCCAATGGACCAAGCAATGGCTGAAACTGAGCCAGAAAAGAATTGTGCTGTGTTTACCAATCAATAACTATTGTTGTGTTTCTATTTGTGTTGTTTTTGTTTGTGTTGTCTTTTATTTCAATAAACCTGCTGGATGCTGTATCATTATTAGCATCAAGCAGCTGTGTAGGATTTAAAAATTCTGTTGTGATAAATGTTATTAATTTCAGTATTGTAGTATCCAAAAGGTCTCTCCCATTAGAGTTTGCATGAGCAGTGGGGACACAGCTGAATTTCAAGTTGGGGGGGGGGGAGGACATTCTGATTATTGTTTTGTTTAAATCAAAGGCATGATTAGTTGTATTTTCTATCCTTGCAGTAATAGATAATGTTTCTTTTTGGGTTGAATTTAATGATGATAAAGTGTATGTGTTGAGTAGCATTGTTTGAACAATTATTTAGTCTTATTACTGCTTTTACACTTAAAACTCTAGGCTTAGCCAAGAACTTAGCTATTGAGAAATGATCTGATGCTAAAACTAGTGTTAGTAGACCAAGATCTATTCCATGTTTTTACTAAAAATTTAGAGTAGCATTTGAAGCTAAGATTGGGGGTGACTAAAGACATATTGAGGCTAAGTATAAAGATTGTAGAGAAGCCAGTGCAATAGGATTACAAAAATGCTACAAATGCAAAAAAACTATGTAATAGCTATATTCACCTGAAACAAAAGTTGTACCCGTTCCAAAAATGCATGAAAAAAGAAAAAAAAAACAAAAAAGAAAAAGAAAAAAACAGTATGCAAAAAGGGGGGTCAGCTAGGAGGGCAATATAAGCTAAATTCCTATGTGTAGTATCAAAGCTAGAGCATCCAATTCTACAGCAATCAATGCTCCAGCATTACAAGGAGTATGATCCTCCAACATCCAGAAACCACCAAATTAGAAATTAGCGCACTGACTCAAAAAGTATGAAATACTTAACCCAAATCCCTCTGTCATGCTTAAAAGCCCCCAGATCTTGTGTGAAGATGTTAGTCTACTCTTCTTTTTGAAAAACTCTTGGCATGATCAAAAGAAAACTACTCTTTCCAAAGCTAAGTGAAGCTTTGAAGATAGCTAGCAACGAAACTATGTCCTAAGAGTCACACACTCACTTAATGGGCAGTAATAATTTTAAATGTTGTGAAAGACATAGGTGTGTGTGTGTGTGTGTGTGTGTGTGTGTGTGTGTGTGTGTGTGTGTGTGTGTGTGTGTGTGTGTGTGTGTGTGAAGTGTGAATCTGAAAATTGGGCCCAATGAGATCATTTTGGAAAAACTGCTTGATTTAGGGAAGCAACTGATTTTGTTTTGTATTCTATTTGTGTATTGTTCGTTTGTTTTTGTCAAGTGTCATTGCTTGAGGACAAGCAATGGTTTAAGTTTTGTGGTGTGATAACTCTTATTTATATAGAGTTATTTATATGTTCTAGACTTAAATCAATGTGAGTTTCTAAGTAATATTGTTGTTAAAGTAGTTAATATGTGTTGTTTAGAGTAAAAGAGGGTTAGGAACTGATTTGTGATCATTTGGCACTTTTGGTGCCACATGTTGTATTTTAATGTGTTTGTTCAATGCTACAGCATTAGGTGCCCCAGCAATCAATGCCCCTGCATTGTGGCAGATTGAAATGCTCCAGCATTACGAATGGGAAATTAATTACTCCAACCTTAGGAAACCCAACCATGAAGAAACCTCACTCCAGAGAGCCACCTTTTGAGGACACTTGTCAATTCACCATAGGACATCTTCTCTTTAATAAAGAAAACGTCCAATCTACTTTTTGAGGCACATGGATTTAAAAGAGATCAACTTCTCCATGGAAACCCAACCATGAAGAAAGCTCACTCATGAAGTCTATAAATACTCATCATCTCCTCATTCACAAGTAGACAACTCATTTATTAGAGTTAAGGCAAATTTAGGTTGCGTCCCTCTCGACCTATTTATAAACAACAAAGCACTTTTTAATCACATTGAATAAATCACTACAAAAAAACTGGTCATTAGCGAGGGAAATTTCCCTCGCAAAATGACCTAAATCCGTCGCTAATGGTCATTTGCGAGGGAATTAGCGACGGACTGGTTCCCTCGCTAATTCCCTCCTCGCTAGCTAATGGGATTAGCGAGGGAATTTGAATCCCTCGCTAATTAGCGAGAGAATTTTTCCTCGCTAATGACTGCCTCAAAATTTGTGCACTTTATTGATAAAATGAAATTTATGAATCCATTACGTCACATGAATAGAAGATCACAATGGGCACTCAACCCATTACATCATAGGAATAGAGGACCAAGCTACAAAAGGTGAAAGTATATATTGCAAAACCCAAAAATAAAACAACTATCTTCTAGAGATATTGTCAATAAGATCAACAGACCAGTCATAAAAGTATTGTACTTGAAGAAGTAATTAAGAAGTTCTGAATCATCAAAACAAAACATGAAAGAGCAATTGGAGAATCTTCAACAACATGGATGGAGCCGTCAAAGGGTCAAATTTTTGGGTGGTGGATACTGCTAGATAGATTGGCTACTAGATCCTTGTTGGCAAGACGGGGTGGTATTGATGTGAGTCCACATGCATGGAGCTTGGATGAAGATCACAAATTTAAAAAGACCAAAAAGATCAAGTAAGGACTCAAGAATTCAAGGAAATATATTTCAATGTGTTCAACATAATCATTAAGACAATAGCACATTGAATGTGACCATGTAAATAGTAGGGATGAAAAAGTAATCTCTATTCGTCATCGGCAAATCAATACAAGTCATTTTCATACAGTAAAGCAACACCATCGCCATGTGAATTTCCTACCTTTATCAATCTTGGACATGCTTCTGCATTTGTAGTTGTTGTTGAAGATTCTCCAATTTGTCTTTCATGTCTCCAATGGCCATCAATATAAAAAGATTCAAAATATACAAACATGTGACCAGTGGGTGTAATAAATAGTGTACGTTTATTAAAAATAATGCTTATTAGGAATTGGGGGAGAGAAGTTCACACATAGTGGACCCATGTTTTGTTTTTTTCCTAAAAAGGAAACTGACATCACATGTAATCCAAATCTATTACAATTTACACATACCCACTAATACTTAGTAAATGTCATGCATTATATCAATTTATTTGAAATACTTAATAAATATCTATGAATTACCACCCTAATTATTCTATGAAAGAATCTATTGATCCATTCTTATTTTTAAGTTGTCTTGTCCACTTGGTCCATCATACTTAACCAAAAGAATCATTTTTACTGAAGATCTATTTCTCTTTTAAGTTAAAAATATTATCAAAACTCTTACAAATAAACTTCATCAAACCTTTTAAAGATAACAACAAGAAAATAGGAAGAAAGTAAATAAATATCTCACCCGAGAAAGAGAGAGAGAGAGAGAGAGAGAGAGAGAGAGAGAGAGACTACTTGGAAAGGAAATGAGAGGGAGAACTTGTTGTTGTTGTTCTTCAAAAATGGATCCTTAGATCCCACCCAAAACCTCCATCTTGAACAGGATCTTCCACTTTTTCTTGATGATGAGATGGAGATAAATATAAAGAGATGAAGAGAAGAGGAAGTAATGGTTTTGGTTTAGGAGAAGAAGGAAGAAGAGAATAAATAAAAGGGAAATGAGGAAGAGAATGGATTGAAAGTGAGAGAATGAAATATTTTCTGAGTGAGAGTGTGAGGGGAGGAGGGGGCTCAGCCGATGTGTATCAAAGTGAGAGATTAAGGTATGGCAAAATCTTTAATATTATATTCAAAAAATATTTTGGGGAATATTTTAACATGTGCTAACATTTGAAACATCTTCCCACACATCTGACATCAAAAATATTAAAAGCTAGTCTTAATACCCGTGCTACGCACGAGACTTTCCTCATTTTCTTTTGTTGAACTTAGAAAATATCATGATAATTAAAAATTATAACCGAATCAACAAAAAGTTAAACAGTAGCGGCAAAATAAACATAATTAGTGCTAGTATTTGAAAAGCATGACAATTCATGTCGTACATAGTTTAAACAAAAGTAAGAGAAGGTCATTTTGATGGGGGTTCTATTGTAAATGTAGTTGAAGTTCCCGCGGAAGTGAATCCTGGCTCAATGGGGTTTAGAGAGAGTTAGAAACAGTTCATGACTTATGGTGGTTGTAAAGAAGGAGTGAGAAGAAAGTAATGCCCAAGAATGAAGAAAGATGGCTTTAGGAAGAGGAAGAAAAGGTGTAACCGAAGAATGAGAAGTGAGTGATTCTTCTTGGAAGGTGGAAACCAATTTAGTTGCCAAAGAATGTGATTGAATGTTAGAAAGTGAAACACGTGGGTAGCATGATTTGATGTAAGAAGATGATGGGGGGTTTTATTGTAAATGTGGTTGAAGTTCCTGCGAGAGAAAATGCTGCAACGCGGTGCTCGAATATAAAAGAAAGAAAATAATATAACACAATTAGAAAGTTAAACACGTGGTATCATGCGAAGTTAGATAAAAACTACCAATAAAACAAAAGCAGCAATACAATGTTGAAAGAATATGAGGGAGGTTCTATTGTAAATGTGACTGAAGTTCCCGCTGGAGTAAATCACTACAAGAATAAGTGTGGTTTCCTGCCATTATTTCCGACGAACTCTAGTCCGTCGCAATTGCCGACGGATTTCCGACCAAAATGTCGTCGCAAATGTTCGGAAAAAGAGACGCTAAAACTCTCGCTTACGTTTCCGACGAAAATGTTTTCGTCGCTAATTTCCGACGGAAAGTTCCCTCGGAAACCATTAAATATCCGTCGGAAACCATCGGACACCGGTTAAAACAAAACTAATTCACACGAATTCAGAACGCACCACTCATCTCTCACTCTCTTCTCCGCGAGGGAAACCACTCCATCGTTCCCCTTCATCTTCTCCTCCACCAACGTTCCTCAAACCAACGTTCTCCTCCACCACTCCATCGTTCTCCTTCATCTTCTCCCTCTCTCAGCGCCTCAAGCCCCATATCCTTCATTCTCTCAGCAAAGAAACGCCTCTCCTCTCTCAGCGCCTCTCCTCCTCTCCTCTCTCAGCGCCTCTCCTCTAATCTTCTTCTTAAAGGTAAGTTTTTTCTTCTGCTTCACTTCTATTTGAAAGAAAACCCACAAATTTTTGGTTGAATCAAAAACCCTAACTTCCTTTTTGCTGATTTGCTTTAATCAAAAACCCTAACTCTTAATCTGTGTCTCTTCTATTTGCTTTAAAATTTTCCTTTTTGCTGACAGTCTCCAAACGTGCTTGATGCTTGAGTTGAAAACACTAGAAGAATCGGTGGAGGCTCTCCAAACGTGATTGCTGACATTAGGTAATAATGTCTATTATTTAAATTAGATAGAGATTGTTAAGGGATATGGAATACTATGAAATCCGGTGTTTGTGTGATTATTTCATGATTTGTGTTTGTTTGTTTGTTTGTGTTTGTGTGATTATTTCATAATTAATATTGCAATATGTAGCATTTTGCATTTGTAATGTCTTGCCATTTTATTGTAGTATCTGTAATTGGTGTAGTGATTTAGTCTATCAGAAGGGTTGAGATTCTGCTATTAGCATTGTAAATGATTTGTTGCTATAATCAATTTGTCAATTGGATTTCCTTGTGATTCATGTATTGACTTTTGGTCCTTACAAATAAAACAGATGAGTAGATAAAACACATGACAATTGACAATAAAAGCTGGTTGATAATTGAGATCACAGGTGCAATTAGTGCCTGTTTAAATATGCATTCTATTAGGAAGCTAGTTTTAGTAATTAGTTTTTCTTGTTGTAACAATTTTTCATGGTTAGTTAGCTAGATTCATGCATTTACTTTAACTAAAAGGTGTAAACACTTATTTTCATAGTAGCTTCTCCATAAAGTGCATTGGGATGCAGTTTTGGAGTATTCCACTGCGATTCTAAACACTTATTTAATCAATCTTATACTAATCACATGACCTGACAAGGGTACAATCTAAAATCAGTACATTTTGGAGTGAAGTGTATCCGTAAGGACCCATAAGAGTTATTTTAAGTAATGGTGGGAGTACTTGGCATTACTTTCTCAAATGTCAAATAATGGGGCGACATTTCACCATGAAAAAACAAAAGAGCCAATGTTTGGTTGTGGGGAAATTCTTATATTTGTACACAGATGATGAGAGTGTAATTTGGATTCACTCGAGACAAGAAGTTCCGTGTTAGATGGGGAGATCCAGATTGTGTGCCCTGACTGCATGTGCATGTTAACTCGATCGAGGTATTGTAATCCATAGGAGCCATAAATTTACTGAGCTGCAGTTGGAGAGATAACCCCACAAAAACAAACACGAAAGTTTGCACATCTCCAAGCAAACACAACACTTTAATGACATTTATTTTTGGCAGTTCGATCTGGAAAGGAAAACAACCTTCTACCACAGTAAAATTTTGAGGCTTGAGGATTGCTGAGATTTCATTAACTTGTGCCTACTCTGGCTACTCATTAAACACTTACTAGTGCATATTTGGATCCGCTTTGAAAATACTGAAAGTGATTTTTATTAAAGCTTTTGTCTGTGGATAATACGTTGTATAGCCCACAACTTTCATCTCTAGTCAAAGTGAAATTTTAATTCTCCAATACAATGTAAAAGATTTTGGCACGTTAATTTGATTATCTTGTATATAGGAGTTATAACAACATACTAATACTCTTTTACACTTTGTTTCCAACATACTCCCAATACAATGTTCATGATTTGTGGTATCTGATGGTGTGGCTACTCTCTAAGAGGGCAATATAATTTTGCTATGGCTTCATCATTCTGCTAAAATGTACAGCCAGTCAGGTTCGAGTATTGGTGACAATTCACTATTGGGCAGACTTCCTGCTGTTTTTGGTTGTAGAACTGGTTATGTATGTAGCCATTGTTGAGTCTTGTTCTCAATTGTTTTCCTCAATTCCAGATTGTATTGCTAACTTTATCATGAATGGAATTGAATATATATCTTTTAGTAAAGAAAAAAACTGGTTATGTATGCTTTCCAGCATTGTCTTGAATTCTTGAGTTTCAAGATATAACAGAAAGCTTGGAATTAGAACAATTTGGTAACAGTGTGATAATAATACTTGATTATGGATAATTTAAGCAATATTAAAAGTATCAATATTTCTATGGCTTTTACTCACAGTTGTAACTTTCAAATATTGTAATGCTTATTCTGTTGTAATGCTTATTCTGTTGTCAATCTAGTATAGACTTGTAATAGATAGGAAGTAAGTATGTCGTTTTTAACTGCTTGAAGGAAATTATCATGTTTGATTAATGCCTCGCCTCTTGCCAGATTACTTGTGTCTTTGGACTGTACATTTGGTGTGCAGTAGATGATCCAGGGGTTTTTAAGTCCAAAAAGTATCTTAAAATTCCAGACAGCAGAAAGCTTGATGGACTCAACAATTCTAAACAAGGAGGGGAGTCGATTTCATTAGTGAATGATGAAAATGCTTCAACAGTTGGACCGAAATCTATGGATAAGGAAGCGCTAGGAACAGAAGAAAGCTTAAAAGATGCTGCTAGTTCAATTGAGAAGAAGAATGCATCATCACCTTCGTCACCCTGTTATCTATTGGTTTGGTCTCCTTGTGCTTATATCTGCGGCAACTGTGGTTCCAGTGAGAAATCTTCAGAACAACAAATAAGTGAGGATGGCATGTTCTATTGCAGTTTGTGTGAAGTTGAGGTTTGTAGAAGCATTTTTACTTAGAACCTCTTCTCCAAGACTATTGATAATAAAAGTTAATATCATTGAGGAAATAATGTTGTTGCAGGTCTTCAAGTACAGCAAGCACTGCAGAGTTTGTGACAAGTGTGTTGATCGATTTGATCATCATTGCAGAGTATGATAATCTGATTTTTCTTTTCATTTATTATTATCAGTTGATATATGCTGAAAGACTGTTACTTGTATTTTGAGAGCAGAAATTCACAAATGGTTTTAAGCATCAATGACTAAGCATTTTTAATTTCCTTGTTATTTTCATTTTGATTGAGTATTGACAGGTATATATATGGTTTGTGCTCCTTGGACTTGAGATTGCAGCTTATTCTTCAATGGTTGACCGAGATACTAGTGCTTATCTGCTGTTTCGTTAAGAGGAAGGAATTCTCAGTGGATATTTCCGCCAAGTTGGGGAGCAGCTTCTCTCTGGCCCCCCTTTGTTATTGTGGTGGTGAGAATTTCGCTTACATTCTTGGTCTATATTATGTGGTCATAACTGATATTCTTATGCATGCTGAACTTTTTTTTATAGGCAGTCTGCACCATTTTGGTTATGATTGCCACCTTACCCCTTGTTCAGCTTTTCTTCTTTCACATTCTTCTCATTAAAAAGGTAAGCTTGGCAGCTGTTCAGTACTAGAAAATGTACTTCCCCCTCTTCATTTCATTTGTCAATAATTGCATGATGCATCTTACACAATCATTCATATAAGAAGGAGCTTATTTAGTTATTCTCTCTATTATATATTTGCCATAAAAAGTAAAATGATATTGAGATGCACATAGGAGATAATATGATGGTTGTATAAAAATGAGTTCTCATTTTGTTTTAAAACAATTATGAAGTTAGTGCTAAATATTGTGGTTATTGTGGATGGAATAACTCAGGGAATCAGCACATATGATTACATCATAGCTTTGAGGGAGCAAGAGCTAGAGCAGCAAGGAGTTGGAGGTCAACAGAGTCCCCAATGATTACATTCTTGTGGTTCTTGTTGATGGCAACCTTAATCATGGTCCCTTACAGTTATATTTTAACAAATCTGGTTTCCCTGTAACAGGGCACTGCAGATGCTGTGAGGCAATATTTATGACTTTTCGAGGAGCACAACGTTTTGGAATACTTAGTTTTGGCTGGTGACCATTTGTATCGAATGGATTATGAGAAATTTATACAAGCACACAGAGAAACTGATGCTGATATCACTGTTGCTGCATTGCCAATGGATGAAAAGCGTGCCACTGCCTTCGGTCTAATGAAGATTGATGAAGAGGGGCGTATAATTGAATTTGCTGAGAAGCCACAAGGAGAACCATTGAAAGCCATGAAAGTGAGCCCACATAATAACCCCTTTTTTGTTATTTGTTCTTTAGTATATAACTGGTTAAGAAGTTTTGCTATCACTTTTCTGTATTAGGTCGATACTACCATTTTGGGTCTCGATGATGAGAGAGCAAAGGAATTGTCGTATATTGCTAGCATGGGTATATATGTTGTCAGCAAACACGTGATGTTAGATCTGCTCCGCGACAAGTTTCCTGGTGCAAATGACTTCGGGAGTGAAGTTATTCCGGGTGCAACTAACCTTGGATTGAGAGTATGCACTCCTTCTATATGTTTAATATTAAGATTAAGAAACCATTCTTGTTATTGCTTGTCATTTGTTGGAGCTCCCAACAAATTGATGTGTATTATAGATTTGCCAGCAAAATTTTTCAGGTTTCGCAAGCATCCAGATCACTGATGTGTTGTTTGTGATTATGTGCAGGTGCAAGCTTTCTTATACGATGGATACTGGGAAGACATCGGTACGATTGAGGCTTCTATAATGCAAATTTGGGAATCACCAAAAAGCCAGTGCCAGATTTTCGGTGAATTAGTAAAGGCTGTTTTGTTTATTCATCCTACTGTCAACTGTATTTTAATGATAGCAGCTACTTCGGAGTGTTTCATGTTTGTGGCAACATTGATAGCAGTTTCTACGATCGTTCATCTCCAATCTACACCCAACCTCGATACTTGCCTCCATCTAAGATGCTCGTTGCTGATATCACCGATAGTGTTATTGGTGAAGGATGTGTAATTAAGGTAAGCTTTTTCAGAACTTTCACATCCCTCTGATCTGTTTCAGTTGGCTGTTGCACATATTTTTCCCTTATCCATCACTATGGGCATGAGGTAAATTCGTAAAAAAATTTGGCAAAAATGTCGAAGAATGAGATTACTTATTTTATTGAAAAATAACTTATTTTCAATATTTTTTCATAGAACTGCAAAATCCACCATTCTGTGGTTGGATTACGATCTTGCATATCAGAAGGTGCAATTATTGAGGACACATTGTTGATGGGGGTAGATTATTATGAGGTAATATTGCTAAATAGCTAGTGCATATTATTTTAATTGGTACTGGGGGCAAATTTCATCTGATTGTAACTTTGCCATAAATAAAAATTAAGTTAACAGGTATTGAATTTAGCTTGACTAGCAGTACTAACTATAGCATTTATCTTCTGATTGTTGATTGCAGGGGCTCGGTAAAACCTTACAAACAATATCTTTGAACTATATGCTTTGGGGTCTGGCTTATTTTCAAATTTGAATCTCAATTCCCTTTGGTTGTTTCCATAGTAATAATGTTAGTTAATGTTTCTTATCTATAATGTTGCAGAACAATCTTCATGAACTTTGGGCTCTTCTCAACTTTCTTCTGCCTGAAATTTTTAGTTCGGCTGAAACTTTTGATGAATGGTTTCAAATCTCTGGTGAAAATGACCAACAGGAGGTTGTTCAACAACTACACAAGGTAAGCCTCAAACCTTAGTTGATTGTTAATTGTCCGTTATGAATAGATGATAATATGATACTTAATAAAACTTTCATTTTCTTGTATAAATAAGGTCCTCCGTCCATTTCTTCTTCGAAGGTTGAAGTGAGATGTTGAAAAAGGGTTGCCACCAAAGAAGGAAACCATTCTCAAAGTAGGCATGCATGTCCCAAATGCAGAAACAGTATTATAAGGCATTACTGCAAAAGGATCTCGAGGTTGTGAATGCTGGTGGAGAACAGAAGCGTCTCCTAAATATAGCAATGCAACTACGTAAATGTTGTAATCACCCATATCTTTTCCAAGGCGCTGAACCTGGTCCTCCCTATACAACAGGAGACCATCTTGTTACAAGTGCTGGTAAATTTTTGCTACATTGATACTTAAAATGTCCTTTTCAGATATGAATCAGTAGTAGCTTGTGTAATTTTTCTTGGTGATTTGACACTGATTTGGTGGATAAATGACACATGCACTTTTCTTTACAGACTAATTCATGATTTAACCAATTAATTCATAGTATTCAGCTAGTTTCTAGAAGTTTATATTTCAAAAAATGCCTCATGTAGCTCACTGGCTTCTTTGGGTTTGGAGATGTTTTTTTATGTTATCACTGGCTTCTGTGGAAAGAATTTAAGTGATAGAGAGGAAAATTACAGAACTGCGGCTTGCAAAGCTCTTTTCAAGTAAAGAAAACATTGTTTCTACGAGTGATAAGTATTCCACTATTGTAGCTAAAAAGGCAGAAGGTACTTCTGGTTACTTTGTTATGTTTTATGTTTGGTTATTTTAGAAACACTTCTTCAAATTTGGATCTGATTTCTAAGAACTTATGAAAGCTGGCCTGGATTTTGGTGCACTTGTAGCTGCTCATGAATCCTCAATGGAGATAATAGAAATAAGTGATAAAGGTGGTGGTGATTCTGCTCGGTCTCCAAAACTAGCTCACATCCCTTCAAAAGAAAAGGAAAGCACAGAAGATGAATATGATATACCTACTCTTTTGTCATACACTGATCACTTAGTAATATTCTTTTGTATGAATTTTATGCAACACATTTTCCTTTAATTTAGTCTCTAGTCTCTACAATTTTAGGATCTAAAACCTGATGATTGTTGTTTGCTGAATTATTCTGAGGTGTCTTTGTTCCTTGTAATCTTGGAACCAGGTTTTCAATAACAAACAAAAACAATTATGTTGGGTGCGTGAGTTGTTTAAGAACCAGATTTTATTTTTTTTTAAAATTTCCGACGGAAAGTTTCGTCGAAAATGATTTTTTGCGACGAACATTTGTGACGGATTTGCGACGAATTTTCGACGACTTTGCGACGGAGTCATTTGCGACGAAAAAATCCGTCGGAAACGATTTGCGACGAGCGATTTTGCGACGACTTTTTCCCCGTCGGAAAGTTCGTCGGAAACGTCAATTTCCGACGAAAATTGCTGAATTTCAAATTTCCGCCACAAGTCCCCAAAACCGGCGCAAATCCCCATTTGACCGTTTGACTCCGTTTTCCTATATATGTCCCTTCCCCACTTCTTATTCTTCGCACTTCTACCAATTCTCTCATTTTCTTCTTAAAATTTCTCTCTTACCCTCTCCAAATTCTCTCCTTCCCTACTAAATCTCTTCTTGAAACTCCTCACTTTCTCCTTACGAATTGTTTTTTTCTCTCATTGGCAAATTTATTCGATCCAAGGTATGTTTCTGATATTAGTTAATAGTTTTAGTTTTTAAATTATTTTATAATAATATGAGTTTGTTACTAATTGTGTTTTTGTTTGTTTAGGTATTGTTTGAGCTTTGGTTCCTGTTTTTTCCTCTTTCCTTGAGTTAGAGATACGCTTCAAGTCAGAGCCTTCTCTTCACTACGGTTAGTTATCAAGATAAATTAGTTTTTTCCTCTTTACCAACTTTTGCTCACCGTCAAATTTAGATTTTTTAATTTAGTCCTTGGTGACCGTAAAAATAATTTATATTGAAAAAACTTATTTATTAAGTTCATTTATAAATTTTATTAACATATATTGTCTTATAAAAATTGAAATTTAAAATTAAATTTGCAAATATTATTTATAATGTTTAAATTATTAATATATAACATTATCAAAAAATTAATTGTGTTACTTGTAATTGATAGTTTATTGAAATATTAAAATAAAATGAGTAATATATCAATATATATATATATATATATTTATCAAAATATGAAGTAATTGATAGTTTATTTGATAGTTTATTTTATTTATATTGTAGTGTAGTACATAGTTCTTGAAATTATGGATCGTAGTTGGATGTATGATCGATTATTTCCTGGAAGATCTGGTGTAAAGCGACGTTTTGTAGAAGGAGTAGAAGAGTTTATTTTTTGTGCTAAGTACATTGATCATGAAGAATTTGGGCGACAAGGCGGTATTAGATGTCCGTGCTTGAAATGTTCCTTTGGAGCTATAAAAAATGAACACGAAGTTAGACTTAATTTGTACAATAATGGGTTTAGGCTAAATTATTGGACATGGAGTCGTCACGGGGAAGTAGCACCAGGGGTAGCTGCAGTTCCTGCGGTTAATGTTCCTGTTGAAGTAGTAGATCACACATCAAGTAGTTATCCAGCGACTACGACATCTGAAGGATGGGGAATACAACCGTTAGATGAGTATCAGGGAATGGTATCTGACGCTGTTGGAGTAAATTTGGATTTTGAAGAACCAGATGCTGACGAAGTTCCAAATGAGGAAGCTCAAAGGTTTTACATGTATTTGAGTGAGACAAATAAACCCATATTTGAAGGATCGAAAGACTCAAAATTATCAATGTGTGTTCGGTTGTTGGGTCTTAAGTCTCAATTTAATGTTGCTGAGTTGTGCATGGAATATATGACCAAAATGATGTTGGATGCAACCCCCATTAGAGGGCTTTTGCCGCAAAGTTATTATGAAGCTAAAAGAGTGGTATCGAAGCTTGGCTTAAAATCTAAAAGGATTGATTGTTGTGTGTCTGGTTGCATGCTCTATTATAACAATGAGTTTGGCATAAATGATGGAGAGTTGTCGGAATGCAAGTTCTGTGGACAGCCACGCTATCGTGTCAGTAGAAGAGGGATGAGCAGAGGCAAAACAGTTCCACGAAAAGCAATGTTCTATATGCCTCTTATTCCAAGGCTACAGAGGATGTTTACTTCAATGAAGACCGCGGGTAAAATGACGTTGCACCATCAAAATAGAAATAATTCTGGTGAATTACGTCACCCATCTGATGGTGAAGCTTGGAAGCATTTTGATCGTGTTCATCCAGATTTTGCCAGTGATCCACGCAATGTTCGGCTTGGTTTGTGCTCTGATGGTTTCACACCATATATTCAAGCCTCGGCAACACCGTATTCATGTTGGCCAGCTATTGTTACCCCATACAACCTTCCTCCAGAAATGTGTATGTCCAAACCATACATGTTTTTAAATTCTATTATTCCAGGGCCAAGTAATCCAACAGCTGGTATTGACATATATGTGCAACCTTTGATTGATGACCTAAAAAGGTTGTGGAATGGTGTTTTAACTTATGATGCGTCACGCAAACAAAATTTTGTGATGAGGGCGGCTTTGATGTGAACCATTAATGACTTTCCTTCCTATGGAATGTTATCTGGATGGGGACACATGGTAAGATGGCGTGTCCGATTTGCATGGTTGACACAAAGGCTTTTAGTATTAAATACGGAGGAAAAACTACATGGTTTGACTCGCACTGTGTAACACCCCCTTTACTAATAACTATTATTTAGTTAATTTAAAAATCAGAGTTCGCAAAAACCGTTTTAATGCAACCACGAGAGGGTGCCACATTTAAAACACCAACGTATTATATCTCTGAAAATAATATATAAGGTCATGGGGTGCGTAACACATAGCACCACAGTCAATATAAATATAAAAACATCGCAGCGGAATAATCACCAAAACTGACCATATCAAATTACATCCCGAAAATAGAGTTCAACATCAATTAAAATAAATCAGTAAGCTAAAAACGCCCCCCCTGGTGCTACGTATCAGAGCTGACTCGACCCACTGGAGAGAAGGTACTAGATCACCTTCACCCGCTATCACCTGCACGTTGCCGACATGAGAAGCAACATAAAAGCAGTAGGGTGAGTCTCATTTCATAAGTAATAACATATAAGATCAACAATATATAGATCAGGCAACGAATAGCACCACTTCACATTAATAATAGCACACCATCATTTCACATCACTGAGACACAACACCCACACACACGCAGCTCTAATAGCACACCGTCACTTTATTCATTCGCAGACAACAACGAGGGTATATGACATGTATGCAATGCGACCCAACTCCTAGACGTATGCATGTGGATCCATCAACACCAAAAACTTGCCTTGAGGGCACTCACCAAGATAGGCCGAAGCCTCTGCTCACCAAAATAGGCCGAAGCCTCTGCTCACCAAAATATGCACATGATAATGTGACGCCATGACCATGCACCATACACACCAACACATGTAAACACACCCCATAATTAACATACTCAACAATTAAGCCTTGTGGGCACATCACTAACAAGACCGAAGTCCTCTGCTCGCCAAAAATTCATAATAAGGTCGAAACCTTCTGCTCACCCAAAATATCATATTAACTCTCCAATTATATCTCAGCTCACCAGTAATATTATATTAACTCACCAATACTTATTCAGCTCACCAATCATATTATAACAACTCACAAATATTTATTCAGCTCACCAATCATATTATGAGGACTACGCCGCACCGTAAAGACTAAGAACACACCAAGGGCAAAAACTTCACCATAAGGACCAAACAGCACCAAAACTAGGCAATAATATCCTAGACACCGACTAAGGCAGGATTGAGTCACAGGCTTAGACGCGCACCTAGACGCACCTAGACATCACCGGGACAACTCACAAACGACACGGGATAAAATGAAATCGCTCTAGCCAAAACGTTCACAGTAAAAAGTTGCTCGGTCAATACAAAATTTGGCTAGGGAAAAAGTGCTCAGAAAATCGAGTTTTCCACAAAAAAACCATTTTTTAACAGTCTTGACAGCAACACTGCACAGTGGCAGCAACACTGTCACTGTGCAACACACACATAAACCAAAACTTGCGCACATCTCCCAAATGGTGAGTGCTACAGAAAATCCGCTCGAGCCAAAACGTTCACAATAAAAAGTTGCTCGGTCAATACAAAATTTGGCTAGGGAAAAAGTTGTTAGAAAATCGAGTTTTTGACGAAAAACACATTTGTCACTGTTCTGCCAGCAACACTGCAGCAGAACAGCAACACAGCAAGCAACACACAGCAACTGTGCAGATTTTTCCTGCAGCAGTGCGCCTACTTCGGCGAATTAATTAAAATAGTAAACGATAACGGATTTCAACAAAAGACCACTCATTGGAAAGCTCTTTGAGTGTAGTTTCAGCCTGTGATTTTCATTTTTCAAAATAAATATCCAACTGGTACAGTTTTTCAAATTACTACAGAGAGGTACCAATTCGGACAGAATTTTGTGACCCGACTTTGGAGACTTATAACTTGAGCTACACAACTCCGATTTAAACGAAACCAGTGCCAAAACGACCGGCGTTAAGTCTACTTTCTAACGCAATCAGCCACCAATTTTTTGAGTCGACCAAACAGTGCCAGTTTACGAAAACACGAAACAGTGTTCAGAAAATACACAACACGACACATCAATTTTTGACCCCGAAACTTGTCACGCTCCCAATTCGGGTTTAAGGCCACGTCATGCCACGCGAATACCAACATAAACTCCAAAATATAAGGCGTCTCGATTTCATCAAACCCCAACATACATAATAATCATCACATATTATAAATTCACACCACAATTAATTTCAGCAACATAACGATTCAATTTAACAATCACCCATAATACCAACCCCTAAATTATTAATCAAATAGGTTATTAGAGATGAAGGAGAGCCCCCTAACCTTATTAATTGAAGAACACCTATCTCTTGGTGAGCAAGCTACCATCAAAATTCAGCAACTAAGATCCTCCTCTCCCTCCTTGGTGCATGCGAAATCTTCCTCTCTCTCTCCTCTAGGGTTTTGCGCCCTTCTTCTTTCATCTCTCTCTTAGGGTTTCACGCCTCTCCTCTCTCCAAGCCGTCCCACTCTCTCTATTTTTTCTAAAGTGTTGGAATGAATCACCAAACCCTAAGATTGGCATCATATAGGCGCCTAGCTTAATGGACATGGGCTTCCACTTAATGACCTAATCATGGGCTTCTCCTAATCCACTTCAACTCGCCACCACCATCTAAACCCAACCCTAGGTCCAATTATCCAAATAAATAATTCTATTTATTTAACACTCAAAACCCTAAATAATTAATTAAATCAATTAATTAATTATCTCCTACCACCTAAACCTCATTTAATTAACTAGAAAATTAATCTACTATTTTCGGGCTGTTACAACTCTCCCCCCCTAAAAAGAATTTCGCCCTCGAAATTTACCCGCTAAAACTAATACTCTCCCACTAACAATCACACACAGTTCACACAGCAGGGAAGGTCAAAAACCAACCAGACAACAGCACATAGGGATACACAAAACACATAACACTAGTAGGGATCTCTCCCCCACTAGATCACTTACCATTGGCAACTTTTGATGTACCTGCAACGCAAACATTGGTTAGCACTAAAAAGACAACAGTTGGTCGCTAACCGACACAACGACTCGATGACTTGGCCGGACGGACCAACCATTGCTCTGATACCAACTTGTAACACCCCCTTTACTAATAACTATTATTTAGTTAATTTAAAAATCAGAGTTCGCAAAAACCGTTTTAATGCAACCACGAGAGGGTGCCACATTTAAAACACCAACGTATTATATCTCTGAAAATAATATATAAGGTCATGGGGTGCGTAACACATAGCACCACAGTCAATATAAATATAAAAACATCGCAGCGGAATAATCACCAAAACTGACCATATCAAATTACATCCCGAAAATAGAGTTCAACATCAATTAAAATAAATCAGTAAGCTAAAAACGCCCCCCTGGTGCTACGTATCAGAGCTGACTCGACCCACTGGAGAGAAGGTACTAGATCACCTTCACCCGCTATCACCTGCACGTTGCCGACATGAGAAGCAACATAAAAGCAGTAGGGTGAGTCTCATTTCATAAGTAATAACATATAAGATCAACAATATATAGATCAGGCAACGAATAGCACCACTTCACATTAATAATAGCACACCATCATTTCACATCACTGAGACACAACACCCACACACACGCAGCTCTAATAGCACACCGTCACTTTATTCATTCGCAGACAACAACGAGGGTATATGACATGTATGCAATGCGACCCAACTCCTAGACGTATGCATGTGGATCCATCAACACCAAAAACTTGCCTTGAGGGCACTCACCAAGATAGGCCGAAGCCTCTGCTCACCAAAATAGGCCGAAGCCTCTGCTCACCAAAATATGCACATGATAATGTGACGCCATGACCATGCACCATACACACCAACACATGTAAACACACCCCATAATTAACATACTCAACAATTAAGCCTTGTGGGCACATCACTAACAAGACCGAAGTCCTCTGCTCGCCAAAAATTCATAATAAGGTCGAAACCTTCTGCTCACCCAAAATATCATATTAACTCTCCAATTATATCTCAGCTCACCAGTAATATTATATTAACTCACCAATACTTATTCAGCTCACCAATCATATTATAACAACTCACAAATATTTATTCAGCTCACCAATCATATTATGAGGACTACGCCGCACCGTAAAGACTAAGAACACACCAAGGGCAAAAACTTCACCATAAGGACCAAACAGCACCAAAACTAGGCAATAATATCCTAGACACCGACTAAGGCAGGATTGAGTCACAGGCTTAGACGCGCACCTAGACGCACCTAGACATCACCGGGACAACTCACAAACGACACGGGATAAAATGAAATCGCTCTAGCCAAAACGTTCACAGTAAAAAGTTGCTCGGTCAATACAAAATTTGGCTAGGGAAAAAGTGCTCAGAAAATCGAGTTTTCCACAAAAAAACCATTTTTTAACAGTCTTGACAGCAACACTGCACAGTGGCAGCAACACTGTCACTGTGCAACACACACATAAACCAAAACTTGCGCACATCTCCCAAATGGTGAGTGCTACAGAAAATCCGCTCGAGCCAAAACGTTCACAATAAAAAGTTGCTCGGTCAATACAAAATTTGGCTAGGGAAAAAGTTGTTAGAAAATCGAGTTTTTGACGAAAAACACATTTGTCACTGTTCTGCCAGCAACACTGCAGCAGAACAGCAACACAGCAAGCAACACACAGCAACTGTGCAGATTTTTCCTGCAGCAGTGCGCCTACTTCGGCGAATTAATTAAAATAGTAAACGATAACGGATTTCAACAAAAGACCACTCATTGGAAAGCTCTTTGAGTGTAGTTTCAGCCTGTGATTTTCATTTTTCAAAATAAATATCCAACTGGTACAGTTTTTCAAATTACTACAGAGAGGTACCAATTCGGACAGAATTTTGTGACCCGACTTTGGAGACTTATAACTTGAGCTACACAACTCCGATTTAAACGAAACCAGTGCCAAAACGACCGGCGTTAAGTCTACTTTCTAACGCAATCAGCCACCAATTTTTTGAGTCGACCAAACAGTGCCAGTTTACGAAAACACGAAACAGTGTTCAGAAAATACACAACACGACACATCAATTTTTGACCCCGAAACTTGTCACGCTCCCAATTCGGGTTTAAGGCCACGTCATGCCACGCGAATACCAACATAAACTCCAAAATATAAGGCGTCTCGATTTCATCAAACCCCAACATACATAATAATCATCACATATTATAAATTCACACCACAATTAATTTCAGCAACATAACGATTCAATTTAACAATCACCCATAATACCAACCCCTAAATTATTAATCAAATAGGTTATTAGAGATGAAGGAGAGCCCCCTAACCTTATTAATTGAAGAACACCTATCTCTTGGTGAGCAAGCTACCATCAAAATTCAGCAACTAAGATCCTCCTCTCCCTCCTTGGTGCATGCGAAATCTTCCTCTCTCTCTCCTCTAGGGTTTTGCGCCCTTCTTCTTTCATCTCTCTCTTAGGGTTTCACGCCTCTCCTCTCTCCAAGCCGTCCCACTCTCTCTATTTTTTCTAAAGTGTTGGAATGAATCACCAAACCCTAAGATTGGCATCATATAGGCGCCTAGCTTAATGGACATGGGCTTCCACTTAATGACCTAATCATGGGCTTCTCCTAATCCACTTCAACTCGCCACCACCATCTAAACCCAACCCTAGGTCCAATTATCCAAATAAATAATTCTATTTATTTAACACTCAAAACCCTAAATAATTAATTAAATCAATTAATTAATTATCTCCTACCACCTAAACCTCATTTAATTAACTAGAAAATTAATCTACTATTTTCGGGCTGTTACACACTGTAGGTTCTTACCTATGGATCACCCATTTAGAAAGCAGAAATATGCGTTCATCAAGGGAAATGTTGAAACAGCTGGACCTCCTCGTAAGTTGACACCAGAGGAAGTTTGGAATAGTGTTAGGGATATCCCTCCTATGGAAGTCGTAGCGGGTGTTGTTTCTCGTCCAGATGGCTATGGACAATGGCACAATTGGACAAAAAAAAGTATTTTTTGGGAACTTCCCTATTGGAAAGATAATCTATTGAGACACAATCTCGATGTCATGCATATAGAGAAGAATTTTTTTGAAAACGTATTTAACACTGTCATGAACGTGAAAGGCAAAACGAAAGACAATGAGAAAGCTAGGAAGGATATAGCTCATTATTGTAGACGAAAGGATTTGTTGTTGGTTGAGCATGGTACTAGGACTTTGAAACCCAAAGCCAATTTTACTTTATCAACTGAACAAGCGAAAGCAGTTTATCAGTGGATAAAAGAGTTGAAAATGCCAGACAGTTATTCTTCCAACTTATCTAGATGTGTGGATGTGGATAATGGGAGGTTGCATGGGATGAAGAGCCATGATTGTCATGTATTCATGGAGTGCTTACTTCCTATCGCTTTTAGTTCGTTGCCAACACACGTTTTGAATCCGCTCATTGAAATAAGTCAATACTTTCAGAATTTGTGTTCTGCAACGCTAAAAGCTGATGATCTTTCAAAAATGGAACAAGACATCACACTTATCTTATGCAAGTTGGAGAGAGTATTTCCGCCTGGTTTCTTTGATTCTATGGAGCATCTACCGGTGCATCTCGCATATGAAGCTAAACTTGGCGGACCTGTCCAATACAGATGGATGTATCCGTTTGAAAGGTCAGCTAATTTTTATAATATAAGAAACAAGTTTAAAATATATGACTATTATATATTAATATCATTTTCTCTAGGTTCGTGGGTGATTCAAAAAGATCGGTGAAAAACAAAGCTAGAGTTGAAGGATCAATATGTTCTTCTTACTTACACCGTGAAACAACACATTTTTGTTCTCATTATTTCAAGAATGATGATCAGTTTGCTCCTGGAAGCAGTCGAAATGAAATGGATACTGAATGGCCTAGACATCCTTTGGCTTTGTCTGTCTTTTGTCTACCCGGTCGTCCATCTGAGAAGGAGTCAATTCACTGGCTAACAGATGAAGAGTTAAGTTCAGCACATGTTCATGTGTTGATAAACTGTACTGAGGTGCAATCATTTATTGAGTATGTTCCTCATTTAACATTAACTATCGATCTTAATTAGTTAATATAAAGTAGACAAGTGTAACAATTAAATTATTTCTTTTTAGGGAGTTCTTGTCATTAGAGGCAGTACGTGAAGACCAATCTTCTGGTCATATTCATGCTCATTTTCCAATGTGGTTTAGTCAATGTGTGTATTCCCTCCTGCCAAATCCTACCAACCAACACTTGAGGAACATATCAGACGGTCCTCGAAGATGTGTTAAAGAATGGAACACATACTTTGTCAATGGATACAAATTTCACACCAATGAATGGACACAGGGCAGAGAGACAATCAATAGTGGAGTGTGCATGAAGGTCGGGGTCACTGGAGGAGGTGAAGATGATTTTTATGGTGTGGTTCAACACATATATGAACTTGAGTACCCCCATCTAGATTTTAGTCCAAAGGTAGTGGTTTTTTATTGTAATTGGTTTGATCTGTCTGCTCGAGGAACAAAGGTGAATCCAAAGTCAAATACAATGGACCTAAAAATGGGTAGTAGATATCGACTGTATGATCTGTTCGTCATTGCGCAAAATGTGAGACAAGTCTATTATGTCCCTTATCCATCAATGCGGACTGATAGGCGTGGTTGGTGTGTCGCAATTAAAACAAAACCAAGAGGTCGCATTGAGACAAATGATGACACGGTGGAAGATGTGCCATATCAAATGGAAGAGATGTCTAATGTAAATGAAGTGATTGAAGTTGAACCCATTGGTCATTTATGTGATGAGCCAAACACCGGAGATGAAGTTGATGACGAAGAAGATGCTGATTAAGATGCAGCAGACCACATTGGTGTATCAAGAATTCACTCCTCCGATGATGATGATTTTGAGAATGAATGGGATTCAAATTAGTTATTTAATTTATGTTTCAATATATATCAAGGATGTAATTTATGTTAAACAATTCTATTTTTAATGAAGGATATTGTTTGTTTAAATGTATATGTCTAGATACAAATATGGCATCTCAGGACTCAGGATCCGATCGTGATGACGGCGCATATGTTCCTCCACCTGTCGATGCCGCCAGCACTAGCAGGCGGAAGAGATCTACTCGCCTAGGGCGCCGTGTTCAGCCTGCGTGTGTTGTTGTTACTGCTGGCAGATATTTGCCACCACCTGTGTCTGAGGATGGTGCTAGTACTAGTACTGCAGGGGACTCATCGATTCCTGAGGGCTTAGCCCCGACACATGTTGATGCGGATGGGATACGCACATTCGTTGATCGGACTGATGTGGTGAGGTGTACACCTGATGGGCGTATCATATTGCAGATTGTTGGCGATTCGTAAGTATATATATATTATATTATTATTTATTAATTTATTTTTGTTGCCTTTTATATAACTTATATATATTTGGTGTAACAAAATTCATCTTTTTTTTAATGCAGTTTTCTTCCTTCGAAGGCTTCAGCTACCGCCATCACAAAAACAATCAAGGAGAATTTTACCAAGAGCTCGAAGAAGTGGTCGGAAGTTAGAAAAGGTGATGTGGCAATTAAGAAGATGTTAAGATCATTTTTGGTAAGTTTCAATATGAAATAATTAATTTGGTATGTATTATGATTTTACTGACTTGATTAATTAATTTGTCTTATAATTAACAACATTATTGTAAATTTCTTAAATAGGAAAAATGTACATGGTTACCAGGGGAGCAAGCCCAAGTTGAGAGAGTGTTCCATAAGAGATGTTCTCATCGCTATTCTGAATTGCTGCGGAGAGCGCGCGATGTTGATAGAAAGCCATCTTATATTGGAGACTCAACTTGGGCTGAGTTTAAGTTGTATTGGCAGACAGCAGAATTTAAGGAGTATTGTGAGAAAGCCAAGAAGAACCGTGCTTCTGTAAAAGGTGGCTGCACACACACAGGGGGGAGTGTGAATACTGCAACACATCACATGCGTATGGTAAACTTTTTACTTTATTACTTGATTAATTAATTATTTATAATAATTAACCAGTCATTTTCAATATGTGAATTAATTTAATTAATAATATATATGTACATATATAGGTGGAGAGGGAACAAAGGCCAATCACTTTGCCTGAGTTGCATTGCCACATGCATATGGTGGAGGAGACTGGTGAGTACGCTACAGATCGGGCGAGGCGTATCCAGGTAAAACTACGTACTTTTACAATTATATTATATATTATTATAAAAAATTAGTTATTTATTTGTTGGGTTATTTTTTTCAGGAGAGCTTCCAGGCCGGGATGGCTGAGTACCATGAGTCACAGCAGAGCAGTGGGGCAGATATCGATCCTGTGGAGGAGGCTAGAGTAGGTCGGGATATTTGGGAGAGAGCAGTTGGTCCCCAAAAGTCTAATAGTATGGTAGGATCAGGTGGTATTGGACCGGCTCCTTTTCGAACAAGCATTATTCCGAGTCTATCAGCTTCATATTCTGGATCCTCGACTGGTCGCAATTATGTTCCCAATGCTGGTGAGATGGATGCCGTCGTTAGGCAATTGATGACGCAGGCTCAGCGTCAGTTTGTCGGGCGGCAGAAGCAAAGTGATCGGGAAGTGCAGACGCTTCGGGAGCAGGCTAGGGTAGCTGCGGAGCAGGCTAGGGTAGCTACGGAGCAGGCTAGGGTAGCTGCGGATGGAGGAGCGCATGGAGGAGCGCTTTAAGTTTTTGCAGGATCAGCTGATGTCTCAGCAGTGAAGGCCATCATCATCAGCATCCTACCTGCAGCCGCCGCAGCAACATTACAGCGGTGCATTTCAACAGTATGCACCCGAATATTCCCATCAGCAGTATGCACCCCAGTATCCCCAACAGTATGGCGCACCTCAGTATTCCCAGCCATACCACCAGCAGGCCCAGGCGCCATTCCAGCCATACCTGCAGCAGCAGCATCAGTCACCCCGCCAGCCAAACCAGCAGCACCCCCAGGAGCCAGTCCAGCCAGACCAGCAGCCCCAGCCAAACATTGATCTTAATATTAGTATTGCATCGCTTTCTGCTATTCTTCAAGAGGATACATATTATAATTTTGATGACATTAGCCAGCAGCCACCCCAGTAGCTTTAGATTATTATATTTTTTTGTATGTATATTATATTTTTTGTATGGATATTTTTTTTGTGATGATATTTTACTGCTCTTTCCAATTTTTATTTTTTTAAATAGTATATTAATTAATTATTGAATTTTATTTTTTTATCAGTAATTAAAAAAATTAATAAAAAAATAATTTTTTAAAAAATTGTTTTAATTAAAACAATTTTTTTAAAAAAATAATATTTATTTTTTTAAAAAAAATGGATTTTGCGGCGGAATTTTAAATAAAGCGATTTTTTTTAAAAAAATATTATTTCTTTTTTTTTTTAAAACGGCCTTTGCGGCGGAATCATGGTTCTTGCGGCGGATAATTTTCCGGCGGATTTATGCTCTTTGCGGCGGATAATTTGCGGCAAATTTTTTTTGGCATTTCCGGCGGATTATCCGTCGGAAACTTCCGGCGGATTTATCAGTGCCATGAAAGCGTTTGCTGCGACCTGGCTACCGACGGCAAAAATCCGCCGCAAAGTCCAATTTTGCGGCGGAAATATGGCTTTTTCGGCGGATTTTGCCCGCCGCAAAATCCTGTTTTTCTAGTAGTGACTGTGCGGCGAAGATGAGATTTGGGATCTAGGATTTATGCTAAGAAGTAATTCTTCGCGGTTGTTGTGGATGAGAAGTCTTAGGGTTAGAGTGGAAGGAAGTCAGATGAAAGGGTAATGGACACGGGAGCAACCATTTGGTTTTTGGAATATTAGCGGTTTGGTTTTAGAGGGACGAGAAAAACGAGCGTGGGAGATTTTTTTTTCCGAAAATGCTTTAGTGAGGGATTTAGCGATGAATCCATGTTAGTGAGGGATTTAGCGACGACCTAATTTAGTGAGGCACAGATTCCCTCACAAAAATTCGTCTCTAACTGTACTTAAGTCATTTTGCGAGGGATTTTGTGGAGAATTATTTAGAGAGGGATATTTCCCATCCCTAACTTCGTCACAAACATGTGCTTTCCAAAAGTTGACGGAGACTTTGATTTTCGTCACAAAATCCCTCACTAATTGTGAGGGATAAATATCCCTCTCTATAATCCCTCTTTAAAACTAATTTTTCTAGTAGTGAATTGATGAAGGAAGTACACCAGAAAAATGCAAAACAGTTCCATTTTATGGAAATGCAAGAGATGAAACTATGCCCTTGAAGTTTGAAGTAAAGTAAACATACATCTTTCTAGTAGCGAGAGCAATGTTTCCGGCGGCCACGTTTCCGGAAGGCTTACTCGAGAGGCTGGGGGCGTGGGCGTCGACCTCATTCAGAACAGATTCGTCGACGGATTATTAGTATTCTAGAAATTGAGTCAAAGCACCACTTTAGAAATTGATTAAAAAATGGATCCAGAAATTGATTGATCTAGAAATTACCTGTTGATGAACAAATTGAAGAGGAGCTCAAACCAAGAGGTGTGCAGTCGAAGAGAGAAGACGCAACCGCGTTGTGGTTTCGCAACTGCTCTGTGCCTCTTGATTTTTCTTCTTGCCTCTTCTCTTTTCTGGCTTTTCTCTCTCCCTCTCTCTCTCTCTCACTCTCGCATATCAGTTGAAAGGGACGAAAGAGATAGAGAGAGAGCAAAGTGAAATGCTTAAATGGACTTTGAACTGAGGGAAGGAGAGCTCCGGGGCGGTGGTTCTGTGCGGTGGTGAGGCAAATGGCGTCCAAGCAGCGACGCCGTGGTGATATCAGGATCTGAGATAGAAAGTCTTAGTGAGGCGGAGAGAGAGAGAGCAGCGAGCACAGGATTGGAGCTTTTCCGGCGAGGTTGGGAGAGTCTCGATGTTTTTCGAAGACTACCTTCGTGGGACTCATGATGGAATTTGGGGATGAGAAGAGGGAGTTGTGCATGTTCAGAAGGAGAAGGAGAAGGAGAAGGACAAGAGAGAACACCGAGAGAGATGGCGATGGAGAGAAGAGGGTGAGGATGAGGTGGGTTTGGCCATAGTTAGGGTGTAGGTTTTGGATGCATTGATGGAGATAGGAGAGAGAGATTGATGGAGAGTTTGGGAGGAAAGTGGTGGTTAGTTTGCGTGTGAGAATTAATTTATTGTGTGAACTGTACCCCTACTGACAAGGTCACATGGGTAGCAAGAAAATGAGCTGACAACTTCACATGGGAGTGGCAAGAAAACACATGGCAGCATTCTATTGGGTGGGGCTTTTGGTGTGGTTATTTTAATATATGCAAGTATACATAGTCACACAAGTAATAAAGTGATAAGAAAGGTCGAACCCACAGGGATTATGTATTGTAAATTTTTGTAGTTCAAAGTGTACACTTAGTGTGTCTACACTATTCAGTATTTTTGGTTTGGAGTTTTCAAAGTAAGTAAAAATAGTAATAAGCAATAAAATGTGTGAGAAATCAGTGGAAAAAGTAGTTGAGATGTTTTCACCAAGTACTTTACTTCTAAGTGTTTTAATGGAGTATGTAGTGTGGGAACACTGGATGTAGGTGCATCAGTTTGTGCCTTTCAGCACTTCTCTCTAGAGTTTCATTACAAGCTCTTATGATCTTTGTTTTTTACAGTAAAGAAAGGTTTGTCAATTCCTCCCTTGCCTCCTAACAATGATCCAAGTTGCTAAATAGGTTCACTCTTGTAATTTTATTATCCTAAGGACTATGCTATCCTATGTCTAGGTTTTAGCATGTATTTAACAAAGTTTCCTTTATTAAATACTTGTCCCTATTAACTCTTGAGTTCATAAATGTAGCTCATGTCTGCTGCTACAGGTTTTACCTATTCTAAAGTGATCAATTCCAGAATAAGTTGAAAGAAGTATTATGCAAGAGTTTAAAGTGTTTACACTACATAAACCATAATAACATATTTAGAAGTTCATTACAAGGTTAGAACATCTCAACTTAAGGGAATTTAGCTCATGTTACTCATGTTATAAAGCAAAGAATATGCAAAGAACATAAGTAAATGAATAATAAAGCAAAAGAACTTAAAAGTGTAGAGATTACTTGAATAGAAGATCTTTTGCATTAAGTTACCAAGTTGAAGTACAATAAAGATTTCTTACACGAATTTCTTCAAAGTAGAAGTGAAGGGAATGGTTGTCAAGCACTTCCTCACCTTCCTCTTCTTAGAAACTTGAAATGAAAATAAACTAAACCTAAACTAAGCGATCCTTGCAGAAAACAAAAATGAAGAATTACAAATGAAAGATGAAGGATTTAAAGATGTAAAAGATGATGGATAAGTGAAGATATGACTTCTATTTATAGGCTTGAAAGCTTTCCTCTTGCAAGTGGTTTCCTTTGGCGTGAAAGATCAGCTGAGGGGACCGAACATGGTTAGTTGTAGACAACCAATCAAGCAAGCAGCACAGGTTTGGTCGCTTGCATGCATAACAAAAGATGAGGTCCATTGGAGAAGTGCCACAAGTCTTTTAGATAAGTTGAGTCTTGCAACTTGATTTTTATGTGTATCGCCGACTTCTGCAAGTGGCTCAGCTCTAGGTGACTAGGCATGACGTCACAAATCAAGTGTGGAAGCATTGAAATGGTCTTTGGATGTTTTGGTATAAACTGCAGAATTTAGCAGGTGTTGGCAGTGTTTCCACTCCTAGTGTTTCCACTCCTGGTGTTGGCAGTAATTCCACTCCTGCAGTAGCTGCACTGAACAAAAACATCAAACCTAACAAGATTTGTGCATTTTGCCTAGATCATTGCCCTTTATCCATTTGAATATTTAGAATGTTGTTCCTTGATAAATAAGCTATAAATATATATAAATGTTCTTGAAAATAAGCAATAACTCAAGCTTAATTGTATGAATAACTCTATATAAAATAGAGTTATCAGCTTTTGGGCGGGAAGTGGGAAATTTTGGCGCCAAAATGATGATGTCATGCTAACCTGGAGAAGCCCTCAAGATGTAAATGTAGAGATATGAATTAATTTAACCTTTTTTATACTAAAGGAGAACTAAAAACACGAGAAATTTAGCCTATTTTAATAAATGAATGTCTTTTGAAGCTTTTTTTTTAAATGAATGCCTTTGACGAATTATACAAGTAAGTTATGTTACATAGGAACGAGTACGGTACCGACACCGGTGCTAGTACGGGTGTCATACCCCAATTTTGTCCGGCTTAGGTCCAAACCCTAATTTTCCCCACAAAAAAAAATAATAATAATAAAATGTATTGCATTTTGGGTCCTAGAAACCATTCCAAAGTTTTTGAAATCATGTTTAGGGTTAGAATGCACTTTTTGGGAAATTAGGGTTTTTAGGGTCGAAAAGGGCATTTTGGTCATTTCTCGCAAAGGGGTCTATAAAAATAATTTTTTGCATGAAAATATTTCTCAATAAGCCTCATGCATGAAAATGATTTTTTTAGAAAGTATAAAATTGATTTTATCATGCATATAATATATTCTTGATGAATAAGGAAGGCCCATATTTTTAGGAAAAACAAATAATCGATTACCTCCTTATCTCATTCAAGCAAATAATCGATTATTTGCTCTATGAAAACAAGCAAATAATCGATTATTCCCTCCCTTTTTGAAGCACATAATCGATTATTAGGATGCCCATATTTTTAGGAAAGCAAATAATCGATTACCTCCTTATTTCATTCAAGCAAATAATCGATTATTTGCTCTATGAAATCAAGCAAATAATCGATTATTCCCTCCCCTTTTGAAGCACATAATCGATTAGCATCCTATTTTAACTAAAGCACATAATCGATTACCACCTTTTAAGGAAGGTTGATAATCGATTATGCACCTGTTTTGCCTTACAACAATAATCGATTATCATCTCACCAAAGTTTCCATCTTCATCAACATAATCGATTAGCATGTGTTTTAATTGAAAGACATAATCGATTATGTCATGCATTAATTGTTGAGTTTTTGAAACTCTATAAATAGGAAGCTACGCTTCACCATTTCTTACGGACACTTCACACAAGATCAGAGAGAAGAATTGCTACACACATTTTTCACGAGATCTGACACACATTTTTTCACGAGATCTGAGAGACATTTTCACGAGATCTGAGAGACATTTCACGAGATCTGGGAAGACAACTCTCGCAAATCTCATTTTCCAGTTCTCCGCTTCATTTTCGCTCTATCCGCGCCGTTGGTCCGTCTGAGCTGATCTCTTGCAAGGGTTAGTCGGGGTTTGCGTTCTTCAGATCTGTAATATCTGTCTTCATCAGATGTATTTCAGTCTTTTCATTTGTTAATGTTTAGTTATTGTGATCCATGTGATTTAACTTAACTATAGCATTCATTTACTCGTTCTTGTATGTTATCGTCCATTGCTGATGACGAACCATATGATTCCCACTTATGCCTAGTGCATCATGTTCTAAGTGGTGAAGATGGTCTCGGGTGATTCAGCTTGCCCCTTTTAAACCCTTTCAAAAACATTATTAGAACTACGTCGCTTTGATTCCCGTTTGGGATACGTAGGAGCGAGCCACGTTCTCGTCAAGCGCAACAAATAAAAATTCTTTTCATCCCCCTAAACCAATCATTTTCATAAAACAAACAAAAATCATTTTTTCAAACCCATTGTTGCTAGTAGCTCATCAGAGCCTCTGTTCGTTTAGCTATTAGTGACAATGTCCTTTTCTTCTAAAAATAATAAACGATGATCCATCATAACCTTTGTTAGTTTGATCATCGTACAAATCAATCTCTTTCGAAAATCACTTTCAAAAAAGATAATAAAAAACGAGTTGTTATCAATAGTCCATCAGAACCTTTGTTCGTTTGACTAGCGGTACAACTCTCTCTTTTTTGAGTATTTAGTAGTGATTCATCATAGCCTCTGCTAGTTTAATCATTCACTAATGCTCGTCCTATTTCAAAAACTCACTAAAAAAGGATAAAAAAAAACAACAAAAACTTTTCAAAAAGAACCAAGAACTACGTAGCTTTGAATTCTCCATCGCACCGGGAGATACGTAGGAGCGGGCCATGTCCCGTCAAGCACTTTTTTCTAAAAAAACCTTTTTCCCCCTTTCTCACCAAAAATAAAATTTCCAGTAAGTTTTCTCATTCGTCTTCAAACAAGAAATAATTAGGCAAATCTAGGTATTTTTCAAATCAAACGTTAAAACCACACATTTAATTAGAGGTTCCCTTTCGGTAGAAAGGACGTGCGCGGTGCTAACACCTTCCTCGCGCGTAATCGACCCCCGAACCTATATCTCTAGTTTTCAAAGACCATCCGCCTTGTCCAAAAGACCTTTTTTCAATGTTTTGGTCTTAAAATTAAAATATTGGTGGCGGCTCCAAAATTTTCCACGTTGTACATAGAAAAACCCCAAGCCGGGGATTTTTCGGGGTGCAACAGCTGGCGACTCCACTGGGGAATTTTTTAAAAGACGAGGGTCAAGCCTAACTAATTTAAATGTGTGGTTTAATGTATTGTAGATTTGATTAAAACCTTGTTTGCCTTTCTTTCTTATCATTGATTGTAGGCGTACGCATTTGTGTTCTTCTATGTTGTTCCCTGTCTCATCTTTTATTCCTTTCTTTTATCGCTTATGCCCATGCATTTTTTTCAATCCCCATGATCCCCTCTTCTTGGCTCCTTTTCCTAAGGTGAGCAATATCCTTGTTTATAGATATTCTAGGTATGGAACCCTAGGGTAGATAACTTGTTATTGTTTGCTTTTGTCTGGACTGCTCTGGTTTTCATTTCAGGTGGGGGTAGTACTAGGGAAAATGCCCTTAACACACACTACACTTATACCCTGTGACTATGTGTTTTGAGTGGGACCATAACCCAGGTCTGCAAAAACTTAGGAGAGTGGATTCGAGTAGTGAGAGCCCATCAGGACCTTTGTCCGTTTGGCTACTTGCGAAAGTTTCAACCAGAGTTGTGCTCTTTCATGATGCCTCACACCTAGCAGTTTGCTGCATTTGTGGGGAATTTTGTGAAAGGGACTGTAGCTCTGGTGGCCTTGTGAGGGAGTGAATAGAGCTACATGGGAGGATTACCCTTTAAATTTCCCTAGATCATAGGTTTCACCTCTTTTTTTAGGTCACAAGGGCTTTTCCAAAATTGTGTGTTGCATTATTACATCTAGTTTAGTTCATTTCCGCCAACATTTTTTTGAAAAAAAACAACAAAATCAAAAAAAAAAAAAAAAAAAAGAATATGTTTTTCCTTCCTTCATGAATACCTATATGAGGTGGCATATGGGGTATATTGCCCTAAAAAACCCCCACCTGTAAATATCTGTCTTTTATAAACAAGCATCCTCATCATCCGCATTTTACACAGCATGCATTACATAAGCAAAATTCTGAAAAATTCATACAGCATTCCCCATACATCTAATTTGTTTGCCGGTAATCGTGGAGTAATTTGGAATCTTGTCATAGGCGTAAAAAAAACAAGACGACATGGGATCAAGAAGCGAGAGTATGCTAAATTCGAGGTTTCCAGTAGTAAAGAAAGCAGATGTGACCAGTTTGACAGAGTGTGCCTCTCTAATGGGACCGGATGAGCGTAGGTTGTTTGAAAAGGCTTGTGGGAATATTCTCCGGTTGCTGCAGTTAAATCTTCAAGAAAATGTTGTGAAAGCCCTCAGTCAATTCTATGATCCGGATATCCGCTGTTTCATCTTCAAGGATTTCCAACTCTCACCAGCTTTAGAAGAGTATGAACAAATTTTAGGTTTCTTTAAATCAGAGGCGACGCCTTATCAGTACCAGGGGCATCAATATTCAGATCAGAGGCTCTCTTTGCTACTACAGGTTGGAGTGGGGGAGTTAAAGCTCCGGAAAGAGAAAAAGAACCGCATAATGGGGTTTCCACTGAGTTATTTTGAAGACCTAATGAAGTTCCACGCTCAAGCCAACAAATGGGGTCCCTTTAAACAGTTGCTAGCGCTAACTATCTTTGGGATTGTCCTCTTTCCACAAGTTGAAAGGTTCATTGATGAGGTTGCCATTGGAGTGTTCTTAGCCTTCATAAGCAAAGATAATCCAGTTAACCCAGTACCAGCCATACTCGCAGACACTTACTACTCTTTTACGCATCATCGAGTACTAGGGAAAAAGAAGATTGCCTGCTCCCTTCATGTACTGTATGCTTGGCTCCTTAACCAAGTCATCGCTCACAAGAATCCAGCTACAGATCTGTTGTCTTATGCCTTGAATTGTGAGGTAGAGGTCAAAAGTGCCCAGGAGTGGGTGCATACCTTAGGGAGCCTTAATGCCCTCAAGGTCCGCTGGTACACTCCTTCATGTTGGAAGAACAGGCCCTCCGTTGTGTTTCGGTGTGGAGACTTTCAGAACGTGCCCCTAATAGGTACTCAAGGCTGCATCAACTATAATCCTTCCTTGATTATCCGACAGCTTGGGTACCCTATGAGGAATATGCCTACCAAAGACATGCTGACTCCCATTTTCCTTGACAGAGAAGATCCAAAGAACAAGGGTTTACTTCAAAAAATCTCAAAAGCATGGGAAACTGTGGTCCGTAAAAATAGAGATGAGCTCATGGAAAAGGTTGGCGAGGTCACTTTTTACCAATGGTTGCATGAAAGAATCCAAAGTACTTGTTCACCTTCCCAAGAGGCACTGCCAGTCGAGAAAGAGATGCCGAAACCTCGCCTTCCTACCCCTGAGGAATTGAATGAGGTTAAATCTGCCTTAGCAAAAGCAGAGGAAGAGAAAAAGGCATTGCAAGCAAAGTTGGAGAAAATAACCCTACAAAAAGAGGAGTTAGAGGAAGAGAACAAGATCAAGGTGATAGCTGTTGAGGAGGGTGTCAAGCGATTCAAAGCAGAAAAGGAGAGTAAACTGGAAGCTCAGAAATACCTGAAGGGGGCTAGGGATGAACTCCAAAGGTACAAGCAGAAAACAAGAAAGGCCCTTGAAGAAGCCAAAGAATGGAAGATTGTGGCGACTGAGCCCAGACAAGAACCTCACTTGGTGGAGTTGAAAAGGCAGCTGAAGACTCTTGAACAAGAAAGAAATTCCATTGGGAATGTTCTCAGGGAATATCAAGAAATGCTGAGTTATGAGCAGGGGAGATCTGATGAACTGGCAAGGAATCTCCGATACCTAGGGGAGTCTTACAGGCAAATACAAGCAGAGAGCAAGTACTGGGAACAGCGCTTCCTAGCACTGATTGGCAAGATAGAAGAGCAAGAGATTGTTAAAGAGCTAAGAGATGAGATCCGACTTTGGAAGGGTAAATTCTCAAAATTGGCATGGCTAGCTAATCAAGCTGTAAAGGATGTCCCCAGAAGGCTAAGGAGGGCTGAAGCTGAGATGCTTCCCTTCAACACCCCGGTCCATGTGTATGAGTTCGTGAATTTCTGCAAGGCCCTGACTGAGGAACTCATGGAAAAGGCTGAAGGAGCTGCTACTGCAAGCAAAGAAAGAGAAAGGAACAAGAAGTTGAAGACTATATGCTACTAGATCTCAGTGCATTGTAATTTTCTTTTTTTTAGAATGTTCTCTAGGAAGTTATAATTTTTCTTTAGAATGTTGTAATTTTCTAAGAGCATTGTATTTTTCTTTGGGAGATATTGTATTGCACTCTTGTACTCTCTTTCTTATGATTTAAAGCTCGAAGGAAATGTGCCCTATCGCTTGTTGATCCCAATGTTCGTCACGCTTTTAATGTTTCGATATTTGCTTATGACAAGAGCAAATTATCTCACGATTCCTGGCGCTAAACACAAAAATAATATAAGGCCATGCATTTCATTCATTTACGCATTCACACTTGTACTCATAAAAGAATGTTCTATCATCAGAGAGAGAGAAGCAAAAGGCAAGCTGGTTCGCCAACACCGATATTCCACCCGTCTACAGGCAAGACTAATGGCTAGCAATCAGCATCTCGAGAATGAAGGTCAAGATGAGCCGGTCGTAGAAATCCTTAACCCTGGGCAGCTGGCTCAGGAGAATCAAGTTTTGAAGACTAAAATGGGCGCTATGGAGGCCCAGATGGCTGAAGTAATGAATATGCTGCAAACTCTGAGAAGTGGGGCCGCTGCTGGGGCCACCGCAGTTGTAACTCCAGAAGGGGGCGTTACCTTTGTTTCTCCTCCTACATCAGCTGAAGCTATAACTGTTCATCCTCCTCCCATACCAGAAGTTGGTGGTTCTTCAGGGACGAGTGGTCAGAGACAACCAAATGCACAAGTGTATCCATGGGGGATGCCCATGAATTATACACCATCCACTGCTGAAGCCATTCCTGTGGTGACAAGTCAGCCTGCTCCTGCTCCGGAGGTTCCTGTGAATCCTCCAAATGCTGCTTATCAAATGGGAAACCCCGCTCAATATGGGGGTTATTATTTCAATCCGGGGAGCTATCCTCAAGGCCAGATGGTTGAAAGTTCACAACCAAGAGACAGATATCACTTACTAGAAGAACGGTTGAGGGCAATGGAAGGGTCAGGTACAAGGGCTAAAGATGCACGGGACCTGTGTCTTGTCCCAGGTGTTGTTATACCTCCCAAATTCAAGGCGCCAGATTTTGACAAATACCGCGGCACTGGCTGTCCCTCCAGCCATCTAACGATGTATGTCAGGAAGATGGCAGCCTATGCCCACGATGATAAGGTGCTGATCCATTTCTTTCAGAACAGTCTGACCGGAGCGTCTCTAGACTGGTATATGCAACTGCAATCCTCCGACATCCATAGTTGGAAGGATCTCTCAGAGGCATTTCTTAAGCAGTATCAGTACAATATGGATCTGGCACCTGATAGATCTCAACTACAACTCATGAGCAAAGGCGACAGGGAATCATTTAAAGAATATGCCCAGAAGTGGAGAAGTGTAGCAGCTCAAGTGAAGCCACCAGTGACAGAAAAGGAAATGGTATATATGTTCATGGAAACTCTCCCAGGAATATACTATGATCGATTGGTGGGTAGTGTCTCTTCTAGCTTCTCTGATATGGTGATCATTGGGGAACGTCTGGAACATGGATTGCGTAGTGGGAGAATTGCCGGAGGTTTTGGCAATCCTGGTGGGCAGAAGAAACCTTTTTCAAATTTCCCTAAAAAGAAAGAGGGAGAGACAAATGTCATTACAGCAGGGGGAGGTCCGTCCTTCAACACCCCACAGCAGAAAGTTCCGTTCTCTATTCCAGCCCAGCCGCCGCAGAATAATCCGGGTCACAGAGCTCAGAATCATCAAGAAAGGAAACGTACCAGTTTTGATCCAATTCCCATCACTTATACTGAGCTGTTTAATCATCTCATTGCAAAGAATCTAGTCAAGACTCGCCCTATGAGGACTGTGCAACCACCTTTCCCTAGAGGATATAATGCTGACGCCACCTGTATTTTCCATAGTGGAGGGGTCGGTCACACGGTGGAAGATTGCTATGCGTTCAAGTTTATAGTTCAAGACTTAATTGATGCCAATTGGCTATCTTTTAAACCGAACAACCCGAGCACGACAACTAACCCCTTGCCAGGTCATGGGGCACCGTCTGCCAATGCTATAGAAGATTCGGGGAGCCAGATCATGCTAAAGAACGTTGAGAGTATCAAGACTCCTTTGGAAGACATACATGCTGAGTTATGTCGCTGTGGGGTAATTCAGAAAGGTTGTGTGTGTGCTGACCCTGCGTGTGCAGGTGCTTGTGAAGATTTTAAGTCTGTTTTGCAAGATTTGATGGACCGTTATGTGGTTCGGTTGGAAGTAGTTGAGAAAGCAGAAAGTGTGCTAATGCTGCAGTTCAATGATGGAAATGAGGCCAGAAGGCCAGTGGAGATACTGTATAATTCAAAACCGGTCCAAGCCAAACCACAGCCATTGGTTATTGAAATCCCAGCTCCATTTCCTTATGAGAAGGACAGCGCCGTACCGTGGAAGTACAACACCTTACCTTCAGTAGGGGTTTCTTCAAGTACCACTGTTACAAATATAACTCGGTCAAGCGGGATGACAAGGAGCGGTCGGATGTATGCTCACGAGTTTGGTCGGGTTGAGTCCTCCAAAGAAGCCGAAGATAGAGCCCGTAAGGGTAAAGAAAAGGAGGCAGAGAATATTCAGAAAAAGAAAGGGGCAGAGCCTGAAACAGATGAGTTTCTCAAGATTGTGAGACAGAGTGATTATAAAGTGGTCGATCAGATGAACCAAACTCCGGCCAAGATTTCGATGCTGTCTTTGTTGATGAGTTCAGAAGCGCATAGAACTGCTCTCATGAAAGTGCTGAATGAAGCACATGTTGCTCAGAATATCTCTGTTGGCCAATTTGATGAAGTGGTTGGAAATATTGTAGCTGCCAACCATCTGACATTCACTGATGAAGAGCTTCCCCCAGAGGGAAAGAAACACAATCAAGCTTTGCACATCTCAGTCAAATGCGGAGATTTCGTGTTGGCGCGGGTATTAATTGACAACGGTTCCTCTCTGAATGTAATGCCCCAGTCAACTGTAAGAAAACTGGATGTTGATTGTTCCTTTATGAAGCCAAGCTCAACTCTGGTGAGGGCGTTCGATGGGTCAAGGAAAGAAGTGATAGGAGAGATGGAATTCCCCATTCAAATAGGGCCAGAAACTTTTTATATCAATTTTCAAGTCATGGACATATCTTCCTCATACAGTTGTTTACTTGGGAGGCCATGGATCCATATGGCAGGGGCTATTCCTTCATCTCTACACCAGAGGGTTAAGTTTGTGGTTAATGACAAAATTGTGGTGGTATATGGAGAAGAAGAGATGCTAGTTAACAAGTCTTCTCCATTCCCTTATGTGGAAGCAGCTGAAGAGTCTTTGGAGACTTCTTTCCAATCTCTTGAAATTGCCAATGCTGTGCTTGAATCGTCATCGCCCGTGATAAAGTTGTCAAAGAGTGGAGAGATGGTCGCGAGAATTATGATGGACCAAGGTTATCAGCTGGGACGCGGTCTTGGAAAGACGGGACAAGGAATTCTTGCTCCTGTACAACTGAAAGGAAACAAAGATCGTTACGGGTTGGGATATCACCCAAGCGAAGTTGAAAGGAGGAAGTTGGCCGAAGAGCGAAGAGGTGAATGGTTGGCCAAGTTGAGAGGCCAGGATCCCTGGTCAAAGAGGATCCCCATCAGTAACATCAGTCAAAGCTTCAAGAGTGCTGGGTTGCTAGATCCAGACCAGATCACTGCTATTGGTTCAGAGGATGAAGAAGGCGGTACCAGTTTAGTTCGCCGTTGCCATACTGAGGAGAGGCTCAAAAATTGGGAAGCTGTGGACTTGCCCATCGCTTTTATTTCAAAGTAATGATTGTAATGCAACCCTGAGGCTCTGCCCAAGGCCATAGGACAAGTTGCTAGGGGCAAACATGTTTTATTTTCAGAGTTATCATCATCAAATAAAAACGTTTGTTTTGAATTTTCAATCAATAAAAATCTATTTTCCTTCATTTCATGCGTCTTTTTATTGTTTCGTTATTGTTTGTTGGCTTGTTTCGATTTTCATTCTGCTTTTGCGCTTCGGCAAAATGCAGACATACAGCAATTGTCTCTAAGAACAACAGTGCTAGCAGTCCAAACTTTGACTTTGATCATCCAGTCAACCAAGCCGAGGGGGATGTTGATGAAAACTGGGAAGCTCCTCCAGAGTTGACGAGATTGATGGAACAGGAAGAGAAGGTTATTCAACCTCATGGGGAGTCGGTTGAGATCATCAACCTGGGTACAGAAGAGGATAGAAGAGAGGTCAAGGTCGGTACCGCCATGGAAAAGAGTGAGCGCAAAAGACTAATCCAACTCTTGCAGGATTACGCTGATGTCTTTGCGTGGTCGTACAAAGATATGCCAGGGTTGGACACCCACATTGTTGAACACAGGCTGCCAGTGAAGCCGGAGTGCCCGCCAGTCAAGCAGAAATTGAGAAGAATGAAACCAGAGATGTCACTGAAGATACGGGATGAGGTAAAGAAACAGTTTGATGCCGGGTTCCTAGCGGTTGCGAAGTATCCACAGTGGGTAGCCAACATCGTCCCTGTTCCAAAAAAAGACGGCAAGGTCAGAATGTGCGTCGACTACAGAGATCTGAACAGAGCTAGTCCCAAGGATGATTTCCCTCTGCCTCATATTGACATTCTGGTAGACAGCACGGCCCAACACTCATTGTTCTCCTTCATGGACGGGTATTCAGGGTACAATCAGATAAAGATGGCTCCGGAAGATATGGAGAAAACCACATTCATAACTCTCTGGGGCACATTCTGCTATAAAGTGATGCCTTTTGGACTCAAGAATGCCGGCGCGACTTATCAAAGGGCAATGGTGACATTATTCCATGATATGATGCACAAAGAAATTGAGGTGTATGTAGATGATATGATTGCAAAGTCCAAGACTGATGAAGGACACATTGTTAATCTGCGCAAACTCTTCGAACGTCTACGGTAGTTCAAGCTCAGGTTAAACCCAGCAAAATGCACTTTCGGTGTGAGATCTGGAAAATTACTGGGATTCATTGTCAGTAAAAAAGGGATAGAGGTTGATCTAGACAAAGTTAAAGCAATCCTCGAAATGTCAGTGCCAAAGACTGAAAAAGAGGTCCGTGGTTTCCTTGGGAGATTGAACTACATCTCAAGATTCATATCCCAATTGACCGCCACTTGCGAGCCTCTCTTCAAGCTGTTGTGCAAGAACCAGAAAGCAGAGTGGAATGATGATTGCCAAAGAGCCTTTGAAAGAATTAAGGACTATCTGCAGAATCCGCCAATTTTGATGCCGCCGGTGCCCGGAAGACCGCTCATCCTGTATCTAACTGTGTTGGACAATTCGATGGGGTGTGTGCTGGGGCAGCATGACGAATCAGGAAAGAAAGAGCATGCTATATACTACTTGAGTAAAAAGTTCACTGATTGTGAGACGAGATATTCAGTGCTAGAAAAGACTTGTTGTGCCTTAGCATGGGCTGCTCATCGTCTAAGACAGTACCTGTTGAGTCATACAACCTGGTTGGTGTCTAAAATGGATCCAATCAAGTATATTTTTGAAAAGCCAGCACTCACGGGACGGATCGCTCGTTGGCAGATGTTATTGTCAGAGTACGATATTCTGCATGTCACACAGAAGGCGGTCAAGGGCAGTGCATTCGCCGAGTACTTAGCATGTCAGCCAATTCAAGACTACCAATCAATGCAGTATGATTTTCCCGATGAAGACATCATGGCACTGTTTGAGGAAGGAAAGTCTCAAGAAGAGGAGAGGTGGAGGATGATATGCGATGGCGCATCCAATGTATGGGGGCACGGAGCTGGGGCTGTGCTAATCTCCCCAGATAACCGTTTCGTTCCGGTCACTGCCAGATTAAGCTTTTATGTTACTAACAACATCGCAGAATATGAAGCATGCATCTTGGGGATTCAGGCAGCCCTTGAATGGAAGGTTAAAAGACTCGATGTGTACGGTGATTCGGCTTTGGTTATTCATCAGGTGAGAGGTGATTGGGAGACCAGAGATCCTAAATTGATCCCTTATTGTAATTATGTCCGGGAATTGATGAAGTCTTTCGACGAAATTACTTTCCAGCATATCCCTCGAGGTGAAAACCAGTTGGCCGATGCTTTGGCAACTCTGTCGTCAATGTTCAACATCAATTGCGACAAAAATCTAACTCATATCAGAATCCAACATCGGGGTCTCCCGGCACATCATTACTGCACTGCAATTGAGGAAGAGCCTGATAGCAAGCCATGGTATTATGATATCAAACAGTACGTCATCAATAGAGAATACCCCCCCGGGGCATCAGAGAATGACAAAAGAACGCTCAGAAGGTTGTCGAGGAGTTTCTTTTTGAACGGCGAAGTTCTCTACAAAAGAAATTATGATATGGTCCTCCTGAGGTGTGTGACAGAAGAAGAGGCAGCAAAAATTATGAAAGAAGTCCATGAAGGGTCGTTCGGGGTTCATTCCAGTGGGCACACCATGGCAAGAAAAATCTTGAGAGCCGGCTATTACTGGTTGCAGATGGAAGGTGACTGCTACAGCTTCGTCCGAAAGTGCCACAAGTGCCAAATCTACGCTGATCACATTCATGTGCCACCTGGCTCTCTAAATGTCATGACTGCATCTTGGCCGTTCTCAATGTGGGGCATGGACATCATTGGCCCTATAGAGCCTAAAGCATCAAATGGACATCGTTTCATTCTGGTTGCAATCGATTATTTCACTAAGTGGGTCGAAGCTGCTTCCTACTCCAGTGTAACCAGTTCAGTGGTCGCCAAGTTTGTAAAGAAAGACTTGATTTGCCGTTATGGTCTTCCCAACAAGATCATCACTGATAATGGCAGCAACCTAAACAGCAAAATGATGAAGGACTTGTGCGCAGAGTTCAAAATCCAGCATCATAATTCCTCACCCTATCGGCCCAAGATGAATGGGGCAGTCGAAGCGGCCAACAAAAACATCAAGAAGATAGTGCAGAAAATGGTGGTCACGTACAAAGATTGGCACGAGATGCTTCCTTTCGCTCTACACGGCTATCGTACTTCAGTGCGTACATCGACCGGGGCAACCCCTTTCTCTTTGGTATACGGGTCAGAGGCAGTCCTCCCTATCGAGGTCGAAATACCTTCCCTGCGGGTACTAATGGAGACTAAGCTGGAAGAAGCTGAGTGGGTACAAGCTCGCCTAGATCAGCTAAATCTCCTTGAGGAGAAGAGAATCACAGCCTTATGTCATGGGCAGCTATACCAGCAAAGGATGAAAACCGCTTTCGACAAGAAAGTTCGTCCCCGAGGATTCAATGAGGGGGACCTAGTACTCAAGAAGATTCTGCCTATTCAAAGTGATCCCCGTGGAAAATGGACTCCCACCTATGAGGGCCCGTACATAGTCAAGAAAGCTTTCTCCGGAGGAGCGCTGATACTCACGAACATGGACGGGGAAGATCTAAGGAACCCTGTCAATTCCGATCAAGTGAAGAAGTATTATGCCTGAAAGAAATAGACGAAAAAAGAGAAAGACAAGCCAAGTAAGAATTAGCTCGCTAGGTTGAAAACCCGCAAAGGGCGGCCTAGGCAAAATCAGAGCGACCCGGTGGATTGAAAACCCGCAAAGGGCGATCCAGGCAAAAATTAGGGTCAGAAAGCTTGGGCATGAAAATAAACAAAGGCATACAGCACTCCTGAAGGTTTGGGATGAAGGGGTGGTCAAGGTCAAGGACATAAATGCTTAGCACCGTTCCACAGAGACGGACAGTCAGAAATCAGCTTCTCTCTTTTTCGTGTCTTTTTGTAGTTTAAACTATCAAATGTATTGAACAGTCGGCGTAACTTCTTGTGCGACCGATTTCTACATCAATAAAGCTCAATCTTTCTCACGTCTGTTTGTTTTTCTATTTTCCTGCTTTTTCTGCTCAAATAAACGTTTTATGATGATGATAACACTGACCTGTAAAACATGTGCATAAATCATAGAGCATCACAATCATTGCGAAATTTTTAAAAGTTATGGGAAGGAAGCAACTTCTCAGGGAAAATTAAGCTTACAAGGAAATAATTGCACTCATAAGCCATTTCAGATGGCAAATTACAAGACAATCGGCACTGGGCTTATGCGCCACTACAATTCCAATCGGTCCCTCAGTCTTGTCGCGGGTTGGTCGAACCAGCAAAAAGAATGAGCCAAAAGAGCAAAAGAGCAAAAGAAAAAACAAACGACCAGAAAAAGAGAAAGTTGGTCAAAGAAAAACCAAGAAAAACAAGCAGTCAGAAAAAAGAAAGCTGACCAAAGAAAAATCAAAGAGATGAAGAATCAGGAATAGCATTTCACCACATTCATCATTACACCAAAATCATAGCATAACATGCACTCATAACATGCACCCATACTCCATGCACCATTCCTTGCATCAACTAACGTATGCAGGTACCTCAATCCAACACAGCAGCATCGGTCATTTCAAATCAATCAATCAACAGAATTTGCGAGCCCTCTGTGCCCCTCCTGAGCCCTCTGCGCTCATCCCGAGCCCTCTGCGCTCCCCCCTGAGCCCTCTGTGCTCATCCTGAGCCCTCTGTGCTCCTCCTGAGCCCTCTGTGCTCCTCCTGAGCCCTCTGTGCTCCTCCTGAGCCCTCTGTGCTCCTCCTGAGCCCTCTGTGCTCATCCGGAGCCCTCTGTGCTCCTCCTGAGCCCTCTGTGCTCATCCGGAGCCCTCTGTGCTCCTCCTGAGCCCTCTGTGCTCCTCCTGAGCCCTCTGTGCTCATCCTGAGCCCTCTGCGCTCCCCCCTGAGCCCTCTGTGCTCATCCTGAGCCCTCTGGGCTCATCCTGAGCCCTCTGCGCTCCCCCCTGAGCCCTCTGTGCTCCTCCTGAGCCCTCTGTGCTCATCCTGAGCCCTCTGCGCTCCCCCCTGAGCCCTCTGTGCTCCTCCTGAGCCCTCTGTGCTCATCCTGAGCCCTCTGCGCTCCCCCCTGAGCCCTCTGTGCTCCTCCTGAGCCCTCTGTGCTCATCCTGAGCCCTCTGTGCTCCTCCTGAGCCCTCTGTGCTCATCCTGAGCCCTCTGCGCTCATCCTGAGCCCTCTGCGCTCATCCTGAACCCTCCGCGCTCATCCAGAGCCTTAGTGCTCCTTCAGATCCCGAGTGGTCCGTCTTCTTCTCTCTCGGTTAATGCGCCAGGTGTTAACCGTTCCCCGTTTGTTCTCAAGCCTATCTTTTCAAAAATATAGAAAAAGAAAAGAGGAAAATTCGGGTTTCCCCAAGTGGACAAAATCGGTATAATTTCTGAATTCTTTATCTTTATTTTGCCTTGGAATATGTTTCGGCCAATTCATATTCCTCGTTAAAATTCAGATAAAGAGGGGCAGCTGTCATACCCCAATTTTGTCCGGCTTAGGTCCAAACCCTAATTTTCCCCACAAAAAAAAATAATAATAATAAAATGTATTGCATTTTGGGTCCTAGAAACCATTCCAAAGTTTTTGAAATCATGTTTAGGGTTAGAATGCACTTTTTGGGAAATTAGGGTTTTTAGGGTCGAAAAGGGCATTTTGGTCATTTCTCGCAAAGGGGTCTATAAAAATAATTTTTTGCATGAAAATATTTCTCAATAAGCCTCATGCATGAAAATGATTTTTTTAGAAAGTATAAAATTGATTTTATCATGCATATAATATATTCTTGATGAATAAGGAAGGCCCATATTTTTAGGAAAAACAAATAATCGATTACCTCCTTATCTCATTCAAGCAAATAATCGATTATTTGCTCTATGAAAACAAGCAAATAATCGATTATTCCCTCCCTTTTTGAAGCACATAATCGATTATTAGGATGCCCATATTTTTAGGAAAGCAAATAATCGATTACCTCCTTATTTCATTCAAGCAAATAATCGATTATTTGCTCTATGAAATCAAGCAAATAATCGATTATTCCCTCCCCTTTTGAAGCACATAATCGATTAGCATCCTATTTTAACTAAAGCACATAATCGATTACCACCTTTTAAGGAAGGTTGATAATCGATTATGCACCTGTTTTGCCTTACAACAATAATCGATTATCATCTCACCAAAGTTTCCATCTTCATCAACATAATCGATTAGCATGTGTTTTAATTGAAAGACATAATCGATTATGTCATGCATTAATTGTTGAGTTTTTGAAACTCTATAAATAGGAAGCTACGCTTCACCATTTCTTACGGACACTTCACACAAGATCAGAGAGAAGAATTGCTACACACATTTTTCACGAGATCTGACACACATTTTTTCACGAGATCTGAGAGACATTTTCACGAGATCTGAGAGACATTTCACGAGATCTGGGAAGACAACTCTCGCAAATCTCATTTTCCAGTTCTCCGCTTCATTTTCGCTCTATCCGCGCCGTTGGTCCGTCTGAGCTGATCTCTTGCAAGGGTTAGTCGGGGTTTGCGTTCTTCAGATCTGTAATATCTGTCTTCATCAGAGGTATTTCAGTCTTTTCATTTGTTAATGTTTAGTTATTGTGATCCATGTGATTTAACTTAACTATAGCATTCATTTACTCGTTCTTGTATGTTATCGTCCATTGCTGATGACGAACCATATGATTCCCACTTATGCCTAGTGCATCATGTTCTAAGTGGTGAAGATGGTCTCGGGTGATTCAGCTTGCCCCTTTTAAACCCTTTCAAAAACATTATTAGAACTACGTCGCTTTGATTCCCGTTTGGGATACGTAGGAGCGAGCCACGTTCTCGTCAAGCGCAACAAATAAAAATTCTTTTCATCCCCCTAAACCAATCATTTTCATAAAACAAACAAAAATCATTTTTCAAACCCATTGTTGCTAGTAGCTCATCAGAGCCTCTGTTCGTTTAGCTATTAGTGACAATGTCCTTTTCTTCTAAAAATAATAAACGATGATCCATCATAACCTTTGTTAGTTTGATCATCGTACAAATCAATCTCTTTCGAAAATCACTTTCAAAAAAGATAATAAAAAACAAGTTGTTATCAATAGTCCATCAGAACCTTTGTTCGTTTGACTAGCGGTACAACTCTCTCTTTTTTGAGTATTTAGTAGTGATTCATCATAGCCTCTGCTAGTTTAATCATTCACTAATGCTCGTCCTATTTCAAAAACTCACTAAAAAAGGATAAAAAAAAAACAACAAAAACTTTTCAAAAAGAACCAAGAACTACGTAGCTTTGAATTCTCCATCGCACCGGGAGATACGTAGGAGCGGGCCATGTCCCGTCAAGCACTTTTTTCTAAAAAAACCTTTTTCCCCCTTTCTCACCAAAAATAAAATTTCCAGTAAGTTTTCTCATTCGTCTTCAAACAAGAAATAATTAGGCAAATCTAGGTATTTTTCAAATCAAACGTTAAAACCACACATTTAATTAGAGGTTCCCTTTCGGTAGAAAGGACGTGCGCGGTGCTAACACCTTCCTCGCGCGTAATCGACCCCCGAACCTATATCTCTAGTTTTCAAAGACCATCCGCCTTGTCCAAAAGACCTTTTTTCAATGTTTTGGTCTTAAAATTAAAATATTGGTGGCGGCTCCAAAATTTTCCACGTTGTACATAGAAAAACCCCAAACCGGGGATTTTTCGGGGTGCAACAACGGGATACAAAGTTTTTCAAAACACCAGGTACATTACGTAACATAAATTTGCTATATACATGACTAAAAGATAGAAAACACAAATAAGTAAAACATGTAACAAGAAAATATAGAATGAAATGTGGGAAAATTTGTTTATATAGCAAAAAATAGAAAATATATTCAATGTAATAGCAAAAGTTTCTATATCACCAAAAAGTGAATGAAAAATCTAATTTGTTACTATATGACAAACAAATATTTATATATCAGACCATAAATATAAACCGATAAGTACTACCCATGACTACCCAATGAATACACTAGTATCAGATACATACCTGATACAGATACGGCTCTGATTTTGAAGTCCTCATGCTTTAGAACAAGTTAAGATTGTAATTAAAATATTACTAATCATGCTCCACTATTTAAAAGAAATTATTCCAAAGGAAAGGAAAAAAAGTGGAGCAGCAGAACTGATATGTAAAGAACTGATATGGTGTTGTTTTCCTATTCCCATCTTTAGCCATTACCCACCAATCTGCCCCTTTTCTGTTCACTTGTCTACTTATGGTATTGGTGAGTTGTTTTCCTATCTATTTTTGCTTTTACTTTTATTTACCTATCTAGTAAAAGGTTGAAGCAAAAATTCGTTCCAAACAAAACATCAAAGCAGGTATATCGTTCAAATAACAAACATTAAAGCCGCTCTCGATTCGTCATTTTAATTTATTATATATTATATTTTTTTAACAGCGAAATAATATATTTTATATAAAATGCGTATTTAGGAACACAAACTCTATGTACAATGAACAATGAACAGTAAAAGCAAGAAAGCGAACATCAAGATCCAAATAATGAATCCAGCTAAATCCACTCCGGACTAGTAGACTGTAATGTATCTAATTATCACACACTAAAGAAAAATTAATTTGTAGTGTTTTATTCAACAGGAAATGTGAGTAAGTACAAATTGTATTGGCCAAAAGAAAAATAAAAGTTAACAACTAAAAGAAAATGGGTATACCCCATACCCCCCAAATTGACAAACGGCCGAACGGGCGATATTACCCCTCAATTCAAAACTTTTTTCTGGAATTACATCCATAGATATAAATCCAGAACTCAATTTATTGGGATTTCCATAAATACCCTAAAATGTGATACATCCGGAATAAAAATACTTTGGATTTCCGGAATTACCTCATTATAGTGTAATTCCGGAACACAATATACCTTCCGGAATTACACTAAAATGAGGTAATTCCGGAAATCCAAAAAAAATGATTCCGGATTTATCTCATTTTAGGGTATTTCCGTAAATCCCAATAAATTGAGTTCCGGATTTATACCGTATTATGGTGTTTCTGGAAATCAAAAATAAGAAATTAAACATTTATTTTATTAATTAAAAACATCGTCTACATTGACAGAAAATAACAGATTACAACAACAAACAAAACAAGTGTCGATTTCAGTTATAACCATGTAAATAAGTGTCGATGTTAAAATACTATAAAATAAGTGAGGTTAAAACCATGTAAATAAGTGTCGATTTCAGTTAAACTATAAATTAAGTGATCCATAGATTGGTTAAAACCATGTAAATAAGTGTCGATTTCAGTTATAGATTGGTTAAAACACTATAAAATAAGTGATCCATAGATTGGTTAAAACCATGTAAATAAGTGTCGATTTCAGTTATAGGTTGGTTAAAAACATGTAAATAAGTGTCGATTTCCGGCGAAATTATTGTAGTGAAACATGATACTTCCGGAATTATGCCAAAACACATAATTCCGAAAGCATTGTTGACTTCCGGAATTATGTGTTTTGGCATAATTCCGGAAATCTTTTATACCCCATTTTCCGGAATTACCTCCAAAGAGGATAATTTCGGAAGCCAAATGAGCCAATTTGGCTTCCGGAAATACCTTTGATGCTCAATGGAGGGTTTATAATCCTCTTCAAGTAGTATCTTATGCATACATAATGAGGGATTTTTTCCTTAATATCCTCAATAGTATAACCTACAGCTTTAGGGTATTTCTTGAGAATATTAAGTAATTTATTTCTTTCCACCTCATTTAAGTTTGCATTGACAATAACAGGAAAAGTAGAGTTTAGGCCCAGAAATTCATACCTTAGAGATGACGGTAGAGGCTTTAGTTCCACCTTTGGAGCTCCTTTTGGAAGAGGATCAGATTTCTCCTCAACCAAGTCTTCAATCCCCAAGTCTTTTATAGGAGGATTTTCATCCAGCAATTTGGCATAGACTTGAGCTTCTTCAGCCATTTCTTTATTTGTGCTGCCTATTAGACATGTTTCTAAACCATCGTGTGAAGATGATGCTAAAGAGCAGTCTTCCACGCAATGGTCAATAATATCAACTCTGCAACAAGAATCCTTAATGGAAGGACTCTTCATAAGATTAGCAAACTCAAACTCTATCTTTTCTTCACCCACATTGAATGCTAACTTACCATGTTTGACATCTATGATAGCCCCTGCAGTGGCAAGGAAAGGTCTTCCCAACAAAATTGGAACTTGGGAATCCTCCTCTATCTCCATCACAACAAAATCGGCCGGTATAAAAATTTGTCCTACCTTAATAGGAACATCCTCTAAAATCCCGGTCGGATATTTAATGGAGCGGTTAGCCAACTGTATAGTCATTTTGGTGGGTTTTAGCTCCCCTAGGTCCAGCATCTCAAAAAGGGATAATGGCATTAGACTCACACTGGCTCCTAAATCACACATGGCTTTGTTTATAGTTTCACTCCCTATCACACAAGGTATAGAAAAACTGCCAGGGTCTTTTAGCTTTGGTGGCAGTTTATTTTGAATAATAGCACTACATTCTTCAGTTAGAGCCACTGTCCCAATGTCATCAATCTTTCAATTGTGCATTTTTTTTGTGAGTAGTGATAGAGTCCACTTTTGATGTTAACTTGATAAGAGTATCATTCAAAAATGAGTTTTGATTTTTGAACTCTTCATTTTGTTTAGTTTGAGTTAACACAAAATTTTCCAACAAAGTTTCCAAGTTGGATTTTGAGGGCTCTTTTGAAAACTGGGGGGGGGGGGGGTGCTCTAGCTGCTGGTTGATTGGATGGAGGATTTTTATAGGAAAAATTTGGATGATTCCTCCATCCGGGGTTATAACTATTTGAAAAAGGATCCCCCTTTTGAGCAAAATTAGCTTCCTCAGAGCCATTAGCAGATGCCCCCAGTTGACATTCACTAGCAATTCGGCCAACTACAACACATATTTCACAAGGAGGAGAAGTAGTAGTAGAAGAAGGTGAGACAGCACTAACATTTAATTTCTCAAATTTTTGAAAGAGTGCGTCTACCTCAAAGGCAAGATGATCAATAGTAGAGACTTCATACTTACCCGGTTCTTTCTTGGATGGAGATAACGTAGTCATAGCTCGCTCACTGGTCCATTGATAATGGTTTTGAGCCATATCTTCAATTAGAGCATAAGCTTCTTCTATATTTTTATTCATCAGAGCTCCACCCGCGGCAGCATCCACAGTCATCTTAGTGGCATATAGCAATCCATTGTAGAAGGTATGGATTACTAACCATCTCTCTAGTACATGATGGGGGCATAGCCTTAGCATTTCTTTGAAACGCTCCCAGGCATCATAAAGATATTCCCCATCATTTTAAGTGAATCGTGTAATCTGATTCCTCATTTGTGCAGCTTTACTCGGGGGAAAAAATCTAGTAAGGAATGCCTGCCTCAATTGTGCCCATGTGGTGACAGATTCATTTGGTAATGAATGAAACCAAGCTCTAGCTTTATCCCTTAGTGAAAAAGGGAAAAGCTTAAGCCTTATGGCCTCTGGGCCACTCCATTTAGTTTCAGGGTGCCACAGTATTCAAGAAAAATAGAGAGATGAAGATTTGGGTCATCAGTAGAAGAACCGGAAAATTGGTTCTGCTGGACCATAGAAAGAAGTGATGGTTTAATATCAAAATTGTTTGCATCAACATATGGATGCAAAATAGCATCATGTGGCTCTGCCGTAGAAGGCGTAGCATACTCCTTGTAGGTTCACCTTATTTTGAGTGTAGGTGCCTTTTGATGTAGATGGTGTTGGCACACTAAGTGTTGCCACACTTGGAACTCTTTGAGTATTTTTGGTAGCGTACACTGCCCTTCTCACTGACCTCCACATGCATTTTCTTCTTTTTCTTGGTTTGTTTTTTCTTTTTCTCTTTGAACTTTGTTCATATTTTTCAAACCAAATTGCACTTAAGGGACAGGTTCAGTTTATATGACTCAGGCAACTGTAGCTCATTTTGGGATATTTTTGGTATTTTTGAGTGGTTTTGACACTTGTGGCTTGCACTCTTCAAGCTGTCACACTTTGGCCTTTGTATTCATGGAATTTCCCCCAAACTTAAGTCTTTATGCTCTTCTAAATTTTTAATGAAAATCTAATTTTGACCTCAAATTTCCAAAATTTCCTTGCCTTTAGATAGCTCTTGATCTAGCATGGTTCTTTTCAAAACTCAATTTTGTTGTGTCAAAGTATTTATAAAACTGATCATTTTTAGAAAACAAGGCTTTTCATTCAAAATTCAACTTATTGATACACTTCTTCAATTTTTGAGTTAAAGATGAATTGATCATGTTTCATATTTATTTAAGTTTTTTAAAACATACATATGATGTACTTAGTTCTTCTATTTTTTTGAAAACATTTTTGATCATGTCATTTGCATGCTTTGTTAAGTACATCTAAACATACATACTAATATTGCATATTCACATACATATACTACTAAGACATTCATAGCATATATTAGTTTTCACATAGTGCATATTTTGTTCAAAAGATATACTATTCTCCACTCTCCCCCCCCCCCCCCCCCCGCAACTTAAAGATGAGCAGTGTCCTCACTGCTCTAAGTTTAGGAAACAGGGGAGTACTAAATTTGGGAGAAACAAACAAAAGTATTTAACACATAGCAACAGCTACCACATAGTATTTTAAACAGTTGAAAGTAAAACAAAATATATTTTTAGGAATAAACATTAAAAAGTATCCTTTTACTCTTTGTTTTGGAATCTGGGGCTGGCTCTCACAGCAGGGCTATGCTTGGCTCTTGTATTCTTTGGCTTCTTAGCAGTGGCCACATCAGAGGTAGGCACACCAGGATCATCTACAGTAGCCTCAGGCATTTCTGCCTCTTCAGGTGTAGCTTCTGCAGGAACATCTGGTGTAGCCAGTGTTTGGACTTCAGGTGCAGGTACACCACTCTGCACTGGAGTGTGTTCTGTTTGTTTCTCAATTCCCTCTGGTTGTTGCTCTGCTACCTTCTCAGTTTGTTCTTCAGTTTCTTTATTTGTTGCCTTGTCACCAGTTTCCGCTCCTGTACCCTGTTCAGCATAGAGAGAGGACATTGTCCACATCTTCTTTGTTGGAGCTGGCTTCATTGTTCTTCTTGTGTATCCCAGCATCTGTTTCTTCTCTGCTAAGGCCTTCAGAACTGCAGAGATTGTTGCTGCAGGACTAGTTGCCATGACTGTTGATTTCTTTGAAGCTTCTGCAGTTGGTGTGGGAACACTAACAGACTCCTTGACAGTATCTGTCTGCATCTTCATCTCTGAACCCGCTTTGCCTTTCTCTTTCTCAGGCTCTTCAATGAGTACCTGCATTTAAACTTTCTCAGAAACAATGTTAGTTGGCTCAATAGGTTCTGTTGGTAGGGTGGGTGATTTCTGGGATGGGATGGTTGTATCTGCTTGTGCATCTTGTTTTGGATTTTCAGATTGGGGAGTATTTTCTGGTGGAGGTGTGGGTGATTTTGGTGTTGAAGTGTGACTGGGGGAATGGTGGGTGGTGGGGGATGGAATGTTGGTTTGTGATGGTGGTGAGAGAGAGATGACTTCATACAATTCTCTACCTCACTACAAGGCACTCATTCCCTCATATAAAGACCACGCGACAAAGTCATGGTGCTAGTATTTTCTGTTGCAACAACATCTGGCCCCACATGGGTCTCATTTGATGACTCAGCTGTGTTGTTGGCCCCACTTGGTGTTGGCATCGTTACAGAGACCCACATAATATGCTGCTTCTACTCTCTAGAAATACAATCCAAAGAATCCAAACTCCACTCATAGAAAAGGTTATGACTTGATTTCGCCTTAGCCAAACACCAATTCCACGAGTATAGTTTCACCAAGAATAAGGTCTTTAAAAGGTCAAAAGTCTAGTTGGAAAATATAACCCCATTTTGACACTCATGAATAACCCACAAAACAACCAAATCATTAATAACCCCTTTCTACCTTTCCTGACACTAACCTCCGAAAACAAGACAGAGAATAAAGTGAGGAGTTCAAGCGGAAGTATCACCACCAAACCTAACCATCTAATCACAAGATACCATCACCTCCAACTAATTATTATGTCGGTCCAAAATTAAAACAGTGAAAATTTGCTTGATGACAGTGTTGGAGTTGATTGAAATTGACATCTTGAAAAAGTCCCACATCGCTTAGTTGTGTGAAGGAAGATGGAGACCAAGGCTATATAATGGGCTCAAGATCTTCAGTACAAGATGCACCAGTCAGAAACACCTTAAGTTGCATTTGACTTTGTTTATTTCTCTTATGCTCTTGTTTTAGAGTGTTGTGAGATGTAGTTAAATATTTTCTTTGTAGGGTGTGGATGTACTGGGGCGATGGGGTGTTTGAGAGAGTTCTATGTGTTGTAACAATTTTCACATAGTGTTATTCTCTGGTTGTCATTAGACAACGGTTCGTAGTTTTTCTCCGGTTTGGAGTTTTCCACATTAAATCATTGTGTTCCGAGTGTGCTCATTTTATTTCTCTATGTTGTTTTTCCCCCAACAAATGGTATCAAAGCTTCTGGTTCGGTGGGGTATAAATTTGTTAGTATGCTCAGTGGTTGCAGCTTTGTCTGATCTTCCACATCAGAAAAGAAGTTTGATAGAGAAATTTGATGGAAGAATCAATTTTGCTTTGTGAAAAATACAAGTCATGGATGTGTTGATACAATCGGGGGTTGCACAAGGTGTTGAAAGACAATGAAGATGTCTCGGGGTTCAACTACAATCAAGGTGGAGATTATTGGAGTTGATTGGAATTGAGCATCTTGAAGAAATTATGTCGATGGCTTTCAGAATGGAGAAATTCTTGAAGTGGTTTAGCTTCAAGTGAAGTATACTCTCTACGATAGAGTATGATTGTTCTTTTGAACTATGATTGTCGGTGAAGTCAATGAAAGCGGAAGATGTCTCGTTGATTAATTACAATCAAGGTGGAGATTGTTGGAGTTGATTGAAATTGACATCTTGAAAAAGTCCCACATCTCTTAGTTTTGTGAAGGAAGAGGGAGACCGAGGCTATATAATGGGCTCAAGTTCTTAATTACAAGATGCACCAGTCAGAAACACCTTATGTTGTATTTGACTTTGTTTATTTCTCTTATGCTCTTGTTTTAGAGTTAGATTATTAGTTTAGGTGGCTGTGATTTGGATTATATGGATAAACCGAAATAGTATCTTTAAAGGTGGATTACTGAATGTAACACTCATGATTAGCCAAATCAAATGGTTATCTTGGCGATGGTTTGTTAGTAGGGTGGGTAGGCAATTAGCCATTAACTTTGAAAATTGGGGTAGGAACCCTTGTGAATGTATTGCACTACTAGATTGAAATGTAAAAGGGTTGAGGTACCCCTTGTGCTTCCACAATAAATTTTGATTTATCAAAAAAAAAAAGCAAACACACCAAATTGAAAGTAAAATTAACATGATCAAATTAAATGGTCTTGACCTATAGATAACACCAAGGCTGGATCTTGTTTGTCTAACTTAGTTTTGGTTTTTGTTGTAATGAAGACCTGCTACTAGTAGCACTCTAATGCTTTTAGAAACTCTGATGGTTGTAGTTTCTTATAGAATTAAAATTAAATTGTTTATAGAAAATAATAATAGAAACATTATTATATATTATAATTACTTTAATTAATTACAAATCAGTGAACTGCGCATCCCACTTTACTAAATCAGTTATTAGCCATAATTACAGTTTTGGTCTCCCTATATTATGACCAACTAAGGATTTTAGTCCCTAAACTTTTTTTTTTAACGAATTTAGTCCCCCTATTTTTCTAGTTTCTAAAATTAACATCTCTTCCTAATTTGGTCAAATATTTTGCTGACTTGTAACTCATCCTACTATTTATATATAGTTATATAAGTGAATACAATGTTTACCAGAAAACATATTTTTTTTAGAGACTGGATGAAGTTACTCCATGAGTTTGAATTTCTCTGTTTAATGACTAATTATTTATATTGAATTTCATTGATCCGACCATGTTCATTGTCATATTATTTTAACGATCAAAAACACAAAACTTTATATAAATCGAAAATTTGTCGATATGTAAGTTGACAATTAATTTTCCATGTGGAGTTTTTTCTTTAATGACAAACATATATTATTAAAATATAATGGTACAAGAAGTACCGGAACCCAAATAATTATTTAGGATACAGAAAAAACCGAAGAAATAGAAACAACTAACAAATATAACTAGTTTATTGCCATGTGCTCAATAAGAAAATTTAATTTGACTGCCAAATTGCTGATAGAGAGAAACTCCTCAAATAGAGAGTTTTGAGTTAAAAAAATATAGAGTTTACCTACTTTCATTCTTTTGCCATTTAATGTAAAGAGCTAAAAAGAAAACTTGATGTTTCAATTTTATATATTATTCCAGTCAGACTTTAGTCGTGTTTAGAAATCAGGCCCAGCCCAAGGCCCAAGCTACCAAAGCAAGGGCTTTGGACCTCAAATATTTTAATGCAAAAAGGAGCCTCACAATATGTTGGGGATTTTTTTTTACCCCATCATATCACCACATACCCCCATATAATTTGATAAACCGAAAATTCCCCTGCCAATCTAAAACTCGCTCGGATTTAGCCTCACTCAAGGTAAATCCGCTTTGTTATTTTTTCAACACGGGATTTATCTACCCAATAGGTAAATCTGACATTTAAATAACAAAGCGGGTTTACCTTATGTGGGGGTACATCCGCTTTTAAAATTAACAAAAACGGATTTACCTAATGTGGGGTTAAATCCAATTTTTTTTAGGGAAATCGGATTTATCTTTTTTTAGATATATTCGCTTTGTTATTTTTCCAAAGCGGATTTATCAAGCCAATAGGTAAATCCGATTTTTAAATAACAAAGCGAATTTACCTTATGTGGGGGTACATCCACTTTTAAAATTAACAAAAGCGGATTTACCTAATGTGGGGGTATATTCGATTTTGAAATTAAAATTAAAATTAATTTTTTTTTAGAAATATAAAACAGATATGAATATCGGTCGTCTTTTTTGGTTCTGTTTAGTGTATTGTTCGTTAACTTATGACGATGCTGTACGTCGGGTGAATAATTTAAGCTAAAAAATCGATTTTCGAGCAAACTACTCAGATTGTAATGAAACCACAACCATTAAATCCAAAAAAAATCAGGGATCAAAATCCCAAATTCCATCATTTACTATTTTTTATTAACTTTTTTAAATAATCTCCAAAAAATCTGAAAAAATTTACATAACCTTATTTTGGTTTTATTAGATTATAGTGGTGTTTTTATAATTTTTAGATTAGTTTTAACTCTTTAACAGATTTTTAGTAGTATTTTTATAACATTTTTTTTAAAAATTAAAGAAAAAACAGGTATTTTTAATACACAAAGTGGATTTAACCCCCCCACCTAAGGTAAATCCGCTTTAAAAATTAACAAAAGTGGATTTACCTTAGGTGGGGGTAAATCCGATTTTCTTTTTTTAAGGGAAATGGGATTTACCTACTAAAAGATAAATCCAATTTTGGTTTTTTCCCAAAATGCGATTTATCTTTTAGTAGGTAAATCCGAGCGAATTTTTTAAGTGAGGGGTATTTTCGGTTTATCAAATTATATGGGGTATATGATGATATGATGGGGGTAAAAAAAATCCCAATATGTTGTTACGCAATATTGAAAGAAACAATTCAAATGTTTTATAAAAGCTGAGAACATCCTGATTGGTAGGAAAAGGCCTCTGTAGTCTTTGTTTCCAGGTTCGATACCTGCGAGTCACCCTTTTTGTTATAGTTTTAATTATTAGTTGGGCAGCGTGAATATGCAGCGTGAATAGTGAATAGTGCAGCGTTCAGACGTGAATATTGAATAGTGAGTAGTGCAGCGTGCAGTTTCAGCGGTCAGGATCTTACCGACACTAATAAACGGTCAATATCTTGTCGACACTAATAAACGGTCAAGATCTTGCCAACACTAATAAACAGCTCATGTTTCCCCACTTTTGGTGTTTTTTTCAATGATCTTGATGTTGCCGACACTTTTGGACGCACGAGATCTTGCCGACACTTTTAAAATTAATTTAGAATTAATTTAGAATTAAAAATATTAATTTTCTAAAATAATTAAATTAAACTTATTTAAATTAATATAAAAGAAAAAAATTAAAAAGAACAGTTTAGAATTATTTTTTTCACCATAATATTTATATTTAATTTAGAATTATAAATATTAATTTTCTAAATTAATTAAATTAAACTTATTTAAACTATTTATTAATTTAAATAAATAATTTAAATTAATCTAAAAACAGTGTTATTTTTATAATTAATTTACGCTATATAAGAAAGACTTAAATAAACAACACAGTTCCCATAAATACACCATTAGAAAATACAAAACGAAACGAGACGAAAACATAATACAAACTACTTAGATTGTCTGAAAACACGACGAATTGAGTGACTTCTTGCTCCTCACCCTCCAGCTGCACCTTATTAGCGCCCATTAGGGAAAATACGACGAATGAAGGATTCAATGGTATTACGACTTTGGACGCACAACTCAATTGCACTCCCAAGTTGAAACATCTGATGTCTGTCTATCATGCGTCGAACGTCTTCCTCTTTCTTGACATCCATTATGATCCATCGAACACGTCTATTTGCCGACAGTGTTGGGTAGCGATAAACAATACGAGTGACTTCTTGCTCCTCACCCTTCAGCTGCACCTTTTCCGTTAGTTTTTCTTTGAGAGCGGCGAAGGTGATGTTGTTTTCAAGCATGAAAAAATGGTGTTTGGATTATCAAAATAGACACCTTCTTAATTGTAATTGAGGTGGCCCTGACAGTAAAGTGTACAGGAAGTGGTCATTTTCTTTTGTTCTGTGTGAAAGAAGTGAAATGTAATGGGTCTATTTAATATGAAACCCTAAAAAGTGTCGGCAAAATCTAGGCCGTTAAATACTTACTTTTTTAATAATTTTTCGTCAGCATTTTGTCTAGTGTAAATGTCCCAGATTGCACTGACACTTTAAATGGCCCAGATTGCACCGGCAGTTTAAATGACCCAAATTGCACTAACACTTTAAATGGCCCAGATTGCACCGACAGTTTATGTAACATCCCCTATTTTAACTAATTTAATATAAGTAGTGAGAAATCATAATTAATTATTCTTGGTATTTTTGATATATGAGATGTTTGAAATATATGAATTAATGTGTGCATGATTGACATATTAATGTAAGTTAGGGAGTTATGGAATAATTGAGGAATTAGGAGTAGGTTAAGTGAGCATGAGTGAGGGAGGGTATTTAGGTCATTTTACACACTTAAGAGGGATGCCATCAGCTGAACCATTCCCTACTCTAACCCAAAACACATCATTTTTCCAGAAGTGAGAAACCAAAGATGAAAATAGAGAGAAAGGAGGAGAGGGAGGCGTGACAGAGAAAGAGAGTTTGGAGGGGAGAGCTTCCATGAAAATCTGATGCATGTTTCATCCATCTACTCCATTCCATTCAGCTCAATCTCCTCTTTGCATTGATACAAGTTTCATCACCTAGAAACCATCCATCCTCTTCTTCCCATTTTCGAAGTTCGAGGTCAATAAGGGGTCATCCATGGAGTTTGGTCACCTTGGTGATAGTTGCTGAGGTTAGAGGCTAGTGTGGAAACAAACCTAGTAGCTGATCCTTCATCCATTCCTTTTCTTTCATCCAGAATTTCGTAATCCACCAAACACAAGTTGCCATATCTGTCCAAGCTCCAAAGTCTGTGATGATGGATCTCCCTAGGTTGCATGTTCAGCATTTCGCTATTCGGGGCTGTTAAGGAGCTTTCATTTCAATTCCTTTGGGATTCTAGAACCTTATTCAAGCATTAGAAAGAAGAAGTGGGTAGCTAGGATTCGAATTGGGTAGCTGTCCAAAGGTTCGGGTAGCTGGGTTCGTTGTTGGAGTGGATTTGAGGAGAGTTCGTGGTTTTTGGAACGGTTGAACTCTCGGAGTCTCGGCATTGTGTGTGATTTCATCACATTAGTTGAGTTCTATACTCACTAGGGATTGTTTTTAAAATTGATGGTTAAGTATTCTGAATTGTCATTTCGATTTATGAAAACGCATGTTAAAAACCGTTTTTGTGAAAATGTCGCTTTGAACGTTAAATTAAGCGATTGATCGATTGTGTTGAGTGATTGTGTGTTAATTGATTGATGTTTGGTTGATTGTTCTGGATTGGATTGCTGGTTGAATTGTCTGTTTTTAAGTCACGGAAGTCCCAAATGTCTCGGCACCGGATTGAAAGCGAAACGGAACAAAACGGAATTTTGAAAAGTCATTTTTCTTCACTTCTGCCAACGGCCACGTCGCGACCCGTGGCCGTTGCCTCGCGACCATGCATAAAATTGTGACAGTTTTCGTTTTTGTAACTCTTCGCGTCGCGACGGAACCCTGCTGATTTTGTTTTCGCGATAACTTTTGATCCGGTAGTCCGATTTGAGTGTTCTCAGGTGCGTTGAAAAGCTTATAAAAAGTCCTAACTGAATATGTAATCAAAGTTGTATAATTCTCTGTTTTGGAAATAATCATGATTGGATTAAATTGTAATTGTCTATATGTTAGGATAACGTATTTAGTAACTCCGAGTGAGATCACGTTAAGTCAACATAAGACGAACTAGAGACCCTAATGTTAAGTATGAGATCATGTTATGTATAAGCTCATTGTTATGTTCATGTTCAGGTATATTAAAATATATACATTAGTTCAGTTAGGGTGACGACCCTATTTTCAGTTTAGTGTGCTAGGGGAGGGGAAGTCATGAGCCCTATGAACCTAGGCCCCATGAGGGATCCAGTCGATTAGTGGAATGGGTTCACCGGGAGCTTATTTTGCCAAGTGACCGGTGACATGCTAAAACTTCAGTTCAGTTTATGTGTTGCCTCTCGTAACCGACTTGAGGGTTATGAGGACAACGTTAGTTCAGCCACATAGTCAATTTTGAGGACTATAATTTTTGAACCGAGAGAGTTAGTAAGGGGTCTCGATAGAACTCACTGAGACAAGTTGTCTCACCCAATCCATGTTGTTGTTTTTTAGAGTCGCAGGCTAAGTTGAAGATAATGAGGCATGGCTATGGAGACGCTTGAGGAGTTGCTGACGCTGTTTATTTTATTATGTTATGTATCTCTGTATTTTCATTCAGTATCTTAGATGTACGATGGTACGACTTGTATTATAAGTTGTAAATCGCTTCCGCAGACTTTCTATTTTGGTACTGAACGCTAGTTCGAGTGGTGTAAGAACCGGATTTATGTATTTTATGTTAAGTTATGCAAGCGCACTTGATGGGTTTTAGCATCGAGTATTAGTATGTGTTCAGTATTTAAAACAGAAGGTACTCTGATGTATGCCAGTAGTGCATTTCGGTAATTTCTACAAGTTGGAAAATTATCGGGGTGTTACAGTTTAAATGACCCAGATTGCACTGACACTTTTAATGGTCCAGATTGCACCGACACTTTAAATGGCGCAGATTGCACCGACACTACAAGGCCATATATTTTATCGGTCAAAAAATTAAATTAAATATGATAAAAATTGTCCCCTAAATGGTATAAAAATCATTTTTCTAGACACATGGTCTATCTTTTCCCAGTTCAAAACAAGATTTACCTTTTCACATCTTTCAAGAACTTTTTCAAGGTTAGCCAAACAATTATCAAAACTTGATCCGTGTACCGAGAAATCGTCCATAAAAACTTCCATTATATTTTCAACAAAATTCGAAAAGATGGACATCATACAGCGTTGAAAAGTAGCAGGAGCATTGCAGAGACCAAAAGGCATCCTTCTATAAGCATAAGTGCCATAAGGACAGGTAAAAGTTGTCTTTTCTTGGTCGCTAGGATGAATGGGTATTTGAAAGAATCCATAATTCCCATCCAAATAGCAAAAGTGTGAATGCTTTGCTAACCTTTCTTGCATTTGATCAATAAAAGGGAGGCGAAAGTGATCTTTACGGGCCACTTTATTAAGCTTCCTATAATCGATACACATTCTCCATCCCGTGACAGTCTTAGTAGCAATGGATTCATTTTTCTCATTTTTTATAACTGTAAGGCCTCCCTTTTTAGGTACTACTTGAACAGGACTAACCCATTTACTGTCTGAAATTGGATATATAACCCCAGCATCAAGGAGTTAAAGTACTTATTTTTTCACAACTTCCTTCATGTTAGGATTTAATCTCCTTTGATGCTCAATGGAGGGTTTATAATCCTCTTCAAGTAGTATCTTATGCATACATAATGAGGGATTTATTCCCTTAATATCCTCAATAGTATAACCTACAGCTTTAGGGTATTTCTTGAGAATATTAAGTAATTTATTTCATTCCACCTCATTTAAGTTTGCATTGACAATAACAGGAAAAGTAGAGTTTAGGCCCAGAAATTCATACCTTAGAGATGACGGTAGAGGCTTTAGTTCCACCTTTGGAGCTCCTTTTGGAAGAGGATCAGATTTCTCCTCAACCAAGTCTTCAATCCCCAAGTCTTTTATAGGAGGATTTTCATCCAGCAATTTGGCATAGACTTGAGCTTCTTCAGCCATTTCTTTATTTGTGCTGCCTATTAGACATGTTTCTAAACCATCGTGTGAAGATGATGCTAAAGAGCAGTCTTCCACGCAATGGTCAATAATATCAACTCTGCAACAAGAATCCTTAATGGAAGGACTCTTCATAAGATTAGCAAACTCAAACTCTATCTTTTCTTCACCCACATTGAATGCTAACTTACCATGTTTGACATCTATGATAGCCCCTGCAGTGGCAAGGAAAGGTCTTCCCAACAAAATTGGAACTTGGGAATCCTCCTCTATCTCCATCACAACAAAATCGGCCGGTATAAAAATTTGTCCTACCTTAATAGGAACATCCTCTAAAATCCCGGTCGGATATTTAATGGAGCGGTCAGCCAACTGTATAGTCATTTTGGTGGGTTTTAACTCCCCTAGGTCCAGCATCTTAAAAAGGGATAATGGCATTAGACTCACACTGGCTCCTAAATCACACATGGCTTTGTTTATAGTTTCACTCCCTATCACACAAGGTAGAGAAAAACTGCCAGGGTCTTTTAGCTTTGGTGGCAGTTTATTTTGAATAATAGCACTACATTCTTCAGTTAGAGCCACTGTCTCAATGTCATCAATCTTTCAATTGTGCATTTTTTTTGTGAGTAGTGATAGAGTCCACTTTTGATGTTAACTTGATAAGAGTATCATTCAAAAATGAGTTTTGATTTTTGAACTCTTCATTTTGTTTAGTTTGAGTTAACACAAAATTTTCCAACAAAGTTTCCAAGTTGGATTTTGAGGGCTCTTTTGAAAACTGGGGGGGGGGGTGCTCTAGCTGCTGGTTGATTGGATGGAGGATTTTTATAGGAAAAATTTGGATGATTCCTCCATCCGGGGTTATAACTATTTGAAAAAGGATCCCCCTTTTGAGCAAAATTAGCTTCCTCAGAACCATTAGCAGATGCCCCCAGTTGACATTCACTAGCAATGCGGCCAACTACAACACATATTTCACAAGGAGGAGAAGTAGTAGTAGAAGAAGGTGAGACGGCACTAACATTTAATTTCTCAAATTTTTGAAAGAGTGCGTCTACCTTAAAGGCAAGATGATCAATAGCAGAGACTTCATACTTACCCGGTTCTTTCTTGGATGGAGATGACGTAGTCATAGCTCGCTCACTGGTCCATTGATAATGGTTTTGAGCCATATCTTCAATTAGAGCATAAGCTTCTTCTATATTTTTATTCATCAGAGCTCCACCCGCAGCAGCATCCACAGTCATCTTAGTGGCATATAGCAATCCATTGTAGAAGGTATGGATTACTAACCATCTCTCTAGTACATGATGGGGGCATAGCCTTAGCATTTCTTTGAAACGCTCCCAGGCATCATAAAGATATTCCCCATCATTTTAAGTGAATCGTGTAATCTGATTCCTCATTTGTGCAGCTTTACTCGGGGGAAAAAATCTAGTAAGGAATGCCTGCCTCAATTGTGCCCTTGTGGTGACAGATTCATTTGGTAATGAATGAAACCAAGCTCTAGCTTTATCCCTTAGTGAAAAAGGGAAAAGCTTAAGCCTTATGGCCTCTGGGCCACTCCATTTAGTTTCAGGGTGCCACAGTATTCAAGAAAAATAGAGAGATGAAGATTTGGGTCATCAGTAGAAGAACCGGAAAATTGGTTCTGCTGGACCATAGAAAGAAGTGATGGTTTAATATCAAAATTGTTTGCATCAACATATGGATGCAAAATAGCATCATGTGGCTCTGCCGTAGAAGGCGTAGCATACTCCTTGTAGGTTCACCTTATTTTGAGTGTAGGTGCCTTTTGATGTAGATGGTGTTGGCACACTAAGTGTTGCCACACTTGGAACTCTTTGAGTATTTTTGGTAGCGTACACTGCCCTTCTCACTGACCTCCACATGCATTTTCTTCTTTTTCTTGGTTTGTTTTTTCTTTTTCTCTTTGAACTTTGTTCATATTTTTCAAACCAAATTGCACTTAAGGGACAGGTTCAGTTTATATGACTCAGGCAACTGTAGCTCATTTTGGGATATTTTTGGTATTTTTGAGTGGTTTTGACACTTGTGGCTTGCACTCTTCAAGCTGTCACACTTTGGCCTTTGTATTCATGGAATTTCCCCCAAACTTAAGTCTTTATGCTCTTCTAAATTTTTAATGAAAATCTAATTTTGACCTCAAATTTCCAAAATTTCCTTGCCTTTAGATAGCTCTTGATCTAGCATGGTTCTTTTCAAAACTCAATTTTGTTGTGTCAAAGTATTTATAAAACTGATCATTTTTAGAAAACAAGGCTTTTCATTCAAAATTCAACTTATTGATACACTTCTTCAATTTTTGAGTTAAAGATGAATTGATCATGTTTCATATTTATTTAAGTTTTTTAAAACATACATATGATGTACTTAGTTCTTCTATTTTTTTGAAAACATTTTTGATCATGTCATTTGCATGCTTTGTTAAGTACATCTAAACACACATACTAATATTGCATATTCACATACATATACTACTAAGACATTCATAGCATATATTAGTTTTCACATAGTGCATATTTAGTTCAAAAGATATACTATTCTCCACTCTCCCCCCCGCAACTTAAAGATGAGCAGTGTCCTCACTGCTCTAAGTTTAGGAAACAGGGGAGTACTAAATTTGGGAGAAACAAACAAAAGTATTTAACACATAGTTGATTTAAGATAAAGAAAAACGCCTTGGGATTATGGTCAAATCACAATGACGGAATTTGAAACAACCCCTTAACTATCCTCTATCTTATATTGAAATTTGTTTTTAAGGACAAGGTGTTCTTTTTTGGTGTAATTCAGGTTTCCTTTCAGAATACAAAAACGTGTTTCGAAACAATGACCAAACCTATTCTCATGGTTGATCATTGCAGAAACCCATTAAGCGCAACCTTATTGTCCCAAAGCTATCAAGGCTATTCTCATGCTTTGGTGTGCCTTGTCTAATTCTATTTGTTCCAATATCAGACTTCACCTCTCGGTACTTCATTTGATATTTGTTTTATAAAATTAGTACGATGGAATTAGATTAAAAATCAAATTTTAACAAGATAGAGTTTAGTCTTGGAATTGTTTACGGACCCATCATTGGATTGTTTCCCACAATCCCAAGACTAAAGAAGTCTACTCACACATGATCATAGTAGACAAGGGAGTAGAAGGGAATGACATAAAAGATAAATGACGAGAAAGATAAATGACGGAAATGTAAATGACAGAATGTAAATGACTTGGAATGTAAATGACAAAAAGTAAAGTGCAGAATATAAAGGTACTGGAAAATAAAGAACAGAAAGTAAAGTTGCAAGAATGTAAAGTGCAAGTAAGAACAAAAGCTAAATAGAAGCAAGAACTTAGATAGACTTTGAGTGTAAATTTCAAGTAATCCAAGATGATTTTACAAATGAATTAGGATCCTATTTATAGCCAGGATCAGTAGACAAGTGATTAAATTCGTATAATAGCCATAAAGATCTGTTAAGAAGAGGAAAGGATCAGCTTTGTAACTGAATTCTGAGTTGCGGAAATGTCTCACGGGTCATGCAAAATTCCTTCTTTCCTCATTGTAATCCCTGAAAGCAAAAACTAACATCTTGTAGTAAAATAGCTCAATAATAGAACTAAATTTCCACAATCTCTACTCAAATTAAACACTAAAAACACTCTATTTTAGGACTTATCAATGTGTTAAAGAATGGCACACATACTTTGTCAATGGATACAAATTTCACACCAATGAATGGACACAGGGCAGAGAGACAGTCAATAGTGGAATGTGCATGAAGGGTGTCACTGGAGGTGAAGATGATTTTTATGGTGTGGTTCAACACATATACGAACTTTCGTACCCCCATCTAGATTTTAGTCAGAAGGTAGTGGTTTTTTATTGTAATTGGTTTGATCCGTCTGCTCGAGGAACAAAGGTGAATCCAAAGTCAAATACAGTGGACATTAAAATGAATGGTAGATATCGACTGTATGATCCGTTCGTCATTGCACAAAATGTGAGACAAGTCTATTATGTCCCTTATCCATAAACGCGGACTGATAGGCGTGGTTGGTGTGTCGCAATTAAAACAAAACTGAGAGGTCGCATTGAGACAAATGATGACACGGTGGAAGATGTGCCATATCAAATGGAAGATATGTCTAATGTAAATGAAGTGATTCAAGTTGAACCCATTACTCGTTAATGTGATGAGCCAAACACCGGCGATGAAGTTGATGACGAAGAAGATACCTATGAAGATGCAACAGACCACATTGGTGTATCAAGAATTCAGTCCTCTGATGATGATGATTTTGAGAATGAATGGGATTCCAATTAGTTATTTATGTTTCAACAATATATGTTAACCATGGTTTAATCAAGGATGTAATTTATGTTTGTTTAATTAGTATGTTTATATATTTTTGTTTAGTATGTTTATGTTAACCTTGTTTAGTGTATGTTTATATGTCTAGATACGGTCATGAAATCTCACTGAGGATGCGATGACAAGAAATATGTTCCTCCACCTGTCACGGGTGATGCCGCCAACACTAGCAGGCGGAAGACTTCTACTCGCCCAGGGCGTTGTGTTCAGCCTTCTCGTCTTGTTGTTTCTGGTGGCAGATATTTGCCACCACCTGGGTCTGAGGGTGCTAGTACTAGTACTACTGCAGGGGACCCAGTGATTCCTACTGGTACTGAGGGCTTAGCCCCGACAGTTGTTGATGCAGATGGGGTACGCATATTCACTGTTGACCGTGAGGTGGTGAGGTAACAACTCATGGGCGTATCATATTGAAGACTGCTGGCGATTCGTAAGTATATATATATATTATTATTTATTAATTTATTTTTGTTGCCTTTTATATAACTTATATAATTTGGTGTAATAAAATTCATCTTTTTTTAATGCAGGTTTCTTCCTTCGAAGGCTACAGCTACCGCCATAACAAAAACAATCAAGGAGAATTTCACCAGCAGCTGGAAGAATTGGACGGCTGTTAGAAAAGATAGAGAGGCAATTGAGAGGATGTTAAAATCTTTTTTGGTAAGTTCTACGAAATAATTAATTTGGTGTATTATCTTATTGAATTGATTAATTAATTTGTCTTATAATTAACAACATTATTGTAAATTTCTTAAATAGGAAAAAATGTACATGGTTACCAGAGCAGCAAAGTGAAGTTGAGAGAGTGTTCCATAAGAGATGTTCCCATCGCTATTCTGAAGTACTGCGGGAGGCGCGCGGTAAGAATGCGAAGCCATCTTATATGAGAGACTCAACTTGGGCTGGGTTAAAGTATTGAAGACACCAGAATTTAGGAATTATTGTGAGAAAGCCAAGAAGAACCGTGCTTCTGAAAAAGGTGGCTGCACACACACAGGAGGGAGTGTTAATACTGCAGCGCATCACACGCGTTTGGCAAATTTATTACTTTTTTACTTGATTAATGAATTATTTATAATTAACTAGTCATTTCCATGTGTATTAATTAATAATATGTATATATATATATATAGGTGGCGAGGGAACAAAGGGCAATCACTTTGCCTGAGTTGCATCGCTACCTTCATATGCGGGAGGACACTGGTGAGTTTGCTACAGATCGGGCGAGGAATATTCAGGTAAAACTACTTTTACGATTATATATTAATGTTTATTATTTATATTAATCTTTATATTGGGCGAGGAATATTATATTAAAACTACTTTTGCTATAGTTATTTATTTGTTGGGTTATTTTTTTCAGGAGAGCTTCCAGGGTGGGCTGGCTGAGTACCATGAGTCACAACAGAGCAGCGGGGCAGTTGATATCGATCCAGTGGAGAAGGCTAGAGTAGCTCGTGATATTTGGGAGAGAGCAGTTGGTCCCCAAAATAGTAATCCTATGGTAGGATCAGGTGGTATTGGACCGGCTGCTTTCTGAACCAGCATTATTCCGAGTCTATCAGCTTCACATTCAGGATCCTCGAGTACTGGTCGCTCTTATGTTCCCAATGCTGGTGAGTTGAATGCTGTTACGCAACTGACGCAGCAACTGAGCGAGGCCCAGCGCCAGTTTGCCGAGTGGCAGGAGCAAAATGAATGGGAAGTGCAGGCGCTTCGGGAGAAAGCCAGGATAGCTGAGGAGCGCATGGAGGAGCAGGCTAGGGTAGCTGCGGAGCGCATCGAGGAGCAGGCTAGGCTAGTTGCGGAGCAGGCTAGGTTAGCTGCGGAGCAGGCTAGGATAAATGAGGAGCGCTTTAAGTTTTTGCAGGATCAGCTGATGTCTCAGCACTCGAGGCCATCCTCATCACATATGCCATCCTACCTGCCGCAGCAGCCGCAACAGCATTACAGCGGTGCATTTCAACAGTGGCCTCAGTAGCAGTATGCACCCAGGAGTATGCACCTCAGCCATACCAGCAGCCATACCAGCAGCAGTCAGCCCACCAGCCAAACAAGTCAAACTAGCACCCCCAGCGTCGGTCACCCCAACAGCCCCACATCGATCTTAATATCGATGCGATTAGTGCTTTTCTTGCATCTGATGATACCAATTATCCTGGTGATGACATAGACCAGCAGCCACCCTAGTAGCTTTGGATTATTTTATTTTGTTGTATGAATATTCTTTTTATTGTATGGATATTTTTTTTGTTGTATGGATATTTATTTAAATTAATTATTAATTTTCATTCCTAATTTTTATTTTTTTAAATAGTAAATTAATTAATTATTAAATTTTATTTTTTTTATCAATAATTTAAGGTTTTAATAAAATAAATAATTAAAGTTTTTAATAAAATTATATTAATTTTTTAAATAAAACGATTTTTTTAAAAAAATAATATTTATTTTTTAAAAATAGTTATTTTTTTAAAAAAAAACGGTTTTTCCAGTGGATTTGTGGACTTTCCGGCGGATAAACTCATGCGAATATTTTTTTGGATTTTCTGGCGGAAACCGTTTGCTGCGGACTCTTAAACCAAGCGCTTCTGGGAGGCAACCCACAATTTTGTAACTAACCCTTTTGTTATTTTTAAGTCTTTTTGTTTGTGCAAGAAATTTGGAGATGAATTGCAGAAGCAGCTATAGCGTCTGAGGCTGTAGCATCTTCTAAGGCTACCATTGATCAACCATCAAGTGCTACCACCCCCTCCAAAGAAGAAAAAGCAGAAGACAGAGAAGAAACCAGCCCAGAAGTCTAGCAGGACCAGCAACAGGCTCAAGTCCGGGTTAGCAAAAAAATGATCCCTTTTTCCTTTACTCCTTTAATTTTTATTGCTTTCAATAAACCTGTTGGATGCTATAGCACCTGTCCTTCACCCAACAGCTGTGTTAGTTTTAAGTCTGTTTCTGAATCATGCCAATTATGTTTGTGTTTTGCTGATTATGTTTTGCTTAAACCCTTTCCTCATAATCCTTGTGAAGGCAGTGAGGACACTACCAGGTTTTAAGTGGGAGGGATGACCATTAGGTTGTTATAACTTGTTTGTTGAATGTTGTGTTTATGTTTTGTGTCAGTTGTAATGAAGTCAATAATTCCCCTAGGCATAGAATAATGATTGAGTGACTGTGTGAAGTAGCATTGTTTGAATGATGTCCAGTTTTATTGCTGCTCCCACACAAATTCTAGGCATAGAAAGAAACTTAGTCCCCTAGGAATGATCTGATGCTAAAGTTAGTCTTGGTTGACCAAGAGTGTGTCAAGTTTTTAATAAAAATTGAGAGTAGCATTAGAAGCTAAGTTTGGGGGTCCATCGGTTATATTAAGGCTACGTATGAAGACTTACGAAGGCCAGTGTAATTCAGTTGTGCCAAATATTGTAACATCAAGTGTGGTAGCATTGTAATGCTGTAGCATCTCCACACCCAAAATGCTGAGACTATGCCTAAAAAAAATACTGGAGTCCAGCAAGGGATGCTATAGCACAGAGTCATCAATTGTAAGCAAAAATCTGTACTCATAGCATAAATGCTATAGCACCTCATGCTATAGTACTAATACCTTTCATTTCTCTTAATTAGCACACTGGCCATTGTCTGAAATGCCTAATCAAGCCCTTTGTTGTGCTTTGAAGCCCCTCAAGTCTTATGTGGAATTGTTAGTCTTCTCTTTATTTTGAACTCTTCTTGACACACTCAAAAGAAGGCCATTCTCTCCTAGGCTAAGTGAAATTCTGAACCTGGCTAGGAATTGGACTATGCTTAGCGGTCACACCCTCACTTTGGGCAGTAATAATTCTGGATGTTGTGAAAAACAACGGTCTATGTGAGTGAATCTAAAAATTTAGCCCAATCAAGAGCATGTTTTGAAGGTTTTTGACTTTGGGAAGAACTGGCTTTGTTTTGTTGTTTTTGTTTTATATAAAAGTGTCTTGGCATGACTCTTGTTTGGTTTTCACTTGTTTGGGGGTGTGATAACTCTCCATTAGTAGAGTTATCTAAGCATTTCTATTCTTAAATCATTGTAAGTTTGTGTGCTTAGTCGAGGGTTTGTGTACATATTTGTGTTAAAATAAGAAAAAAGGAATCAATGACTGAAATGGAATTAAGTTGGCACAATTGGTGCCCTTGTGAAGTTTCTAACATTTCTGCTTGAGTGTTACAACATTAGGTGCTATAGCACCATGCACGCAGTAGGGCCCACTTGGAGTCAAAATAAAAAAGTAAATCTGCAACCCATCAAAAATCAGTCCAATCAGCGCCTCCCTAGTGGTAGAAGCTATGCAGCCACCCTCCTCCCACTTGCACATGACCACTTGTCCTCTTGGGATATGACACGCTACTTTAGTTGGTGAAGAAGGGACCCACATGTCTCCTCCACTTGCAAAAAGGAGGTAAAAACCAGCCTATAAAAGAAGCTTCACTTCAACAACTTGAGGAGAACAGGAGAATTTCAGCACATCATCCATCAACCTCCAGCACGAAATTTCTCTGGTTTTTTAGAGGGAAAAACAGTGATACGCTGTCCTCTCATTTCCATTGAAGATCCACCATTAAAATCCACTTGAAGATCGTGTTTGTTCATGCTATAGCACTATCAGCACACCAGTTCATGCGTAGGAGTTGGGGGAGTGTATCTTCTGCACATTCTTCTTCTATCTGCTGTTTTGGTGATATGAACACCCTTGTTTGTAAGTTGTTGATAATGCTTAACATGAGCTAAACATCTTTTAGTTGGATTGCTCGGGCTTTGTAATGACTCTTTAAAGTGTTAGTAATATAATGTTGTGATGTATGCATATATTTTAATCTTTGTGTTTTAATTCTTTCAAATTTGTTTTGGGTTTGGCCAACTAAAATAGATAGATTCATGGGTTCAGACATGGTTCATGATTTGATCTCAAAGATTGATGTGAATGAGTGGTTGTTTTAAAGACACTTAGAACAATCCTTGCTCAAACCTAGACATAGGAGGGCTTAGTTCATAGGGTGAGTACTGTGGGTTCTTTATTATACAGAGGTGTACTTACTTGAAGCTTAGACATAAGTTCTTGTAACGAAACCTTGGCGAAAGTGACCGAAAGGCACGAAACATACGCTACAGCACTCAATGCTATAGCATCCAACGTTATAACACTAACACAGAAGAGAAGTTACTTAGTGAAAAGTAATCCAACTAGTCTTCATCATATAATTTCCCTTTTTATCTTTTGCAACTTAACCCTTTATTTTCTTGTTATCAAATTTTGTTTTTATTTTCCTCACTGATTTGCTAAGTATTGACAACTAAAAATTAAAGACAATCCTTGTGGGTTCGATCTGTGTTTTCTACTGTATTACTTATGTGACTATTTACACTTGCACATCTGTTGAAAAACCACAACATATAGCTATGTTTGATTGCAACATCATATTATTGGGCACATCGTAAATGTTTATCTCTTTCTTCAATACATGTAGGAAAAATTGGAATTGGCAATTCTCGAGTCTTCTTCTAAGCATGAAGCCTTTATTAGAGTTTTCGGGAAAGTGCTACAATATTAAATATTATCGAGATCAAGGAAAAGAGATTGAATATGGTCTCTTATTTTGAGGGCCTGAGGCAATTGTAATGTTTAATTCACATTTCATTTGAGCTTCCTTTAAAGTTTAAAATAAATAAAATAACATTTAATTTTTACTTTTATTTGAAACAAATTGTTTAGAAGTTAGCTAGGCATTCTTGAAAGCTTCTCTTATTTGGCTTATAATTTTGGTAATCTTGTTTGTTTTCAGTTTTCCTCCTTAAAGCAAATTGACATGTAAAAACTTCACACAAGGAAAAGGTGATCTCGAATATGTTGGTACCATAACTCCTACCAATTATTAATTCAATAATGTTATTTAGCAAAATTTGGAGAGACAAATACATCCAAAAGTAGAAATATAGAGGGATTAGTTGTGATATACGGTGGTAGGACCCAGTTGCATTTTATTTGAAAATTAAAATCAGTTAGAATTTTTTTAAATAAAAAAAACACGCTTCGTCTCTCCCTTCTTCTCTGTCACGACGGCACGCACCATGCTTCTCTTTCTCTTCCAAGCACCGGTCTCTTCTTCTCCTTCCTCTCAGCAACCCATCTACTCAGCCCTCCGTTTCTCTTTGGTTCTCTTTCATCTCCTTCTTCTTTCCTTTCCGTTGAAGCTCTTCTTCTTCAACGTTGTGCTCTGGCTCGCTGTTCTTCTTCTCTTGTTTTCTTTCTAAACGAATTTTGTTTTGGGGTTCAATTTGGGGAAAAATCTTGGTTTAGTTCTTGAACAATTCTTTGTGAGTAGGGATGATTTCGCATGATTTAGTCATTGTTGGAGCAATTATTTTTAATTACTCTGAATTAGAGAGTACATTTCTTGAGTTTTCTTCGTGTTCGAGTGATTTGAGGTTTGGTTTTGCTTGATTTTTGGATGCCCCTTACTGCCACTGCATTAGTCATAAAAACATGCTCATTATGGTATTTCTCTCTTTCTTTAGACCTGTTCTGAATTCAATTGATTTCTCTCAGGGGGTTGAACTCACACTGAGCTTGGAAAACCAACTTACACTGAGCTTGGAAAACCAACGCCATGTTTGCAACAAATTGACTTTTATAGTTGCTTGATGCCTCTGCCTTTCTTATTGTTTTAAGGTGACTAATTAGTTTTGCTCTTTGTTTCGTTTTCTTTGATACTTCATTTGTCATTATCAAAATGCAAACACATGTAATACCTGAACTTGTGTCTATTCAAGGACGTATTCAGTTTGTAATGCATTTAGTAGAGTTAAGAATTTTCTTCATTCATGATTAGAAATCCATCGTCTTGTTTTTTTTACTTCACGTATTGCTGAACAACTTTTCCTAGATATCCTATATGAAATTTGAGTAATACTTTGTAAGATAATGTAAAGAATAAAGTTTGCATACTTGCATTGATTCATCATTGTAAGTCACTGGAGAGGAAATTTGTTTCACCAAACCGTAATATGAATTATCTCATGTGTGTTGTAATTTTTATCTTGCTCAAAAGTGAGAACCTTTAAATTATTCATTTTCATGATCCATGATTATTAGCAATTTCTTACTTGATGTTTCAAATCATTTAATATATCTAGGAAAGTTTAAAATGTTAGTCATGTAATGTAAGGAGAGAAATAAATACAGAAGGGTGATACTGTACTTCACTTTTGTAATGTGACAATGGCGAGAATGTAGTCATCTTTGTGTAGTCTTATGCATCTTTTTATGCATATGAAGTTTTACTTGTATATTATATTCCATATATTACGACAAGTTTAGTTTGTCTTGTTATTTTTATTTAATAGGGATATAAATCGTCTACCCTATTTGATATATTAGATTTTTTTACGACATATGTCAGATCATTAATTTTTGGGTCTGATTTTATTGGCTAAGCATATGTTAATTTGCAATATTTGCAGCTTCTGTACTTTTTGATGGGAAATTGATCAAACTTCTGAGCGCCACATGTCTAGGGAGAAGACAGATGCAAGTTTGAAAGTAGTTGTGAAACACTTCTTCATAGAGAAAGAAGTGACTTATACTTTAGTAATGGGTTGCTTATATAGTGGATTGAAGGCTTCTGTACTTGTTGTGATCTTGTTTGTGTTGTGTTTAGTTTGTGTAACAGATTATTTGATTGTTCTTTTATATGCTTAATAAATGGTGTCTGGATTTCTTATATCTGTTTGGAGAATTTCTTAGCAAATGCAATGCAATGCATTGAATTCAAAAAATAAAGATGTGTATTAGTTCATGCATGATGCAACATGAGGAAGTACCCATTCAAAGAACTCCAAATTGATACTATAACAACTTTAGCAGCAAATACAGACTTCTAAAAGGTAGTTTTAGAAATATCCACAAAAGAGTTCTCCCAAGTAAAAGGAGCTGAGGCTTATGGTTTGTTGTTCGCTATCAATTGGATTCATGAAGAGGATATGAGCAAATGATTCTGGAAATAGATTGCATTTTCAAGTCTGTTACAGATGCTATGTTGGATGATCATTTTCCTAATTGGAGTCAAAAGTTCTTTCACTTGTGTGACAATTTATTATCAAGGTTAACCGGTATTATGAATATTATACAATGTCTTGTGGATTTAATCTAGGAATTAACCAACAATAAGATGTATCCTATAAAATGTTGTATATATTGAAGCACGAGACTGTAATGGCATCGAAATATAATATGAAATGTTCAATGTGTAACTCTAATGTATGACTTCAATCTTAGTGTTCTATGATACTTTTTATATAACGTGTGTTTTTTATATTTGTGCGTTACACGCTAAAGTCTATTCTATACATTTGGCAGGATTTGTTAAGATAACTTTTCACGTACTTTTACTTTGAAAAAATGTTGCGTCAAAGACACACTTAGAGCAAGTGTACTCTATCGCAGAAGTAGTATAAAAAATATTGTCTCCACAGGGATTAATTAGTAAGTACCAAACTACTCGAGATTTATTATTATTTAGACTAACAAATATTGGTGATTGTAGAAACTAAAATAAGAAAAAGTAAAAAGCACGAACTCAAATTGTAAAGTTTAACCAATGGAGAGAAGCCTAGGGTCACAGTTTCACTTGCAAGTTTCGATTCCTCTATGTCTAATTCTACCTGAATCCCCTTATTTTATTCAATTACCAATCCCTTTACTAAAGCTATTAACCCGTTTGGCCATTCGCGATTAATATTCTTTTCCCTAAATTAACCCTAGTTTGGTCATGCTAGAATTTAAATCGAAGGAAAGCATAAGATACAAAAAGGTTGAATGATTGGAAGACTAAATTAAAGTTTGGTCATTCATTAATTATAGTCTCAATTATCCTATAGGTCCACCAACTAATTGCAGTACGGTCGCTGATCAACTAATTGATTATGAACATGCAAAGGGTTTTCAATCCTAATTATGTGATAAAGCAATAGGATAATATTAATTGGAATAAAAATTAGGGACTCAAAGTATAAATTAAAACATAAAAAGGTTTCTAATCAAACAAGATCCACCTAGACCCTAGAAGAGGATATAGCTATCCATAGTGTTCAAGAACAATGAAATAAAATTAGGAGTCATAAATTACAGAGATAAAAATAACCCGGATTAGAGAAAATCTTTATCTTGAATTTTCTGTCTCCTTTTTCTGCTCCCGAGCTCTCTCACGGTGTCAGGAATAGTACCCAAATCTTCCTTCCCTCACTGTCCTCGCTGCTGTTTCCGTCCTCTAGTATATGATTATGTGCTGTGCGGCTCCTGTAGCATATGTGTGGTGTGTTACGGCTTTTTTTTTCCCTTTTATGCGTACTGTTGCCGTCCTCCTCCGTCCCTCACTGTGCGGCTCTCTCTTTTATTATTAACACCCCAATTCTACCCGTTCGTTTTATTACATATCAGAGTGCGGAAATTAAACTTAAAACAGGAAATGGAGCGTCACATGCAACATTTCAAAAACCAACAACGTATAATCAAGTAAAAACGTGGAAGAACAACATCAACTTAGTTTACAACCCCGAATATTTGTTCAAATACTTCAAACCACCTATCCATGTTTCAAAAACAACTAATGCAACAAGCAATTGAAAACAGTGTTCTTCCCCTCCCCGGGTGCTACGTATCAGAGACGACACTGACTCGGCTACTAAAAGACCATTGGTCTTCATTTGCGACTACCTGCACGTTACCCACGTAGAGGTAACATTCAAACAGAAAGGGTGAGTCTCTAACAGCATAAAAGCATATATGATAGATAATATACTAGAGAATAGGCAACTATAACTACCATAGCACATCAACAGTCATAAGTACAACTATCACGGAGCAACACCAACAAGTAACAACATAAGCAAAACGACGAGCAACACCAACAAGTAACAACATAAGCAAAACGACAAGCAACGACACCATGGGTACAACGTGTATGTATGAAATGCAACCCACACCGACGGGTATATGCATGTGGTACCAATCAACGTAAATAGCCTTTGTGGCATCATTATCAACACTGAGCAAAGCTCTATGGCCGAAGCCTACATCAACGTAATAATGCATTATGCCATGCATGAGACACCATGTACAACGCATCGGAACAATCAACAACATAATCATGCTATGCACAACAACGTCAACAACATCATCATTGGTCATATTCAACCCAACCACATCATCATCGAGTTTTGGTCATATTTGACCCAGCAACAACAACAACAAGATTTAGCCACATTGACTCAACAACAAGAACAGCAAATTCAGTCTTATTAGACACAACAAAACATCACAACACTGAGGTAGCACAAAGTGGCACCTAGGAAACAACACCGACAACACAGACACAACACATTGGCGCCCAACAGCACATAAAAGGGCGCCTGAGGCAAACTGCGCCACCCTGGGCGCCAAAACAGACAGCACGTGGCTCTCATACAGCAACACAGTCCTAGACACAAACTAAGACACAAACAGCAACACAGTCACAAACTGAGACACAAACAGCAACACAGTCCTAGATACAAAATAAGACACAAACTGCAACACAGTCACAAACTAAGACACAAACAGCAACACAGTCACAAACTGAGACACAAACAGCAAAACAGTCCTAGACACAAACTAAGACACAAACAGCAACACAGCAGGCAACATAGACACTAAAACTGGCGCTTGGTGGCAACCTGCGCCACTCTGGGCGCAACACAGCAAGCAACCTGGCGCCTTGTGGCAACCTGCGCCACATTCTGAGCAACACAGCAAGCAACCTGGCGCACACAGGGCAGCAACATGGCGCCCTGGCGCAGCACAGCACTAGTGCAGAATTTCCTACAGCAGTGCACCTATTTCGGCGAATTAATTAAAATAGAAAACGATATCGGATTTTAACAAAAGACCACTCATTGGGAAGCTCTCTGAGTGTAGTTTTTGCCTATGATTTTCATTTTTCAAAATAAGTATCCAGTTGGTACAGTTTTTCAAAACACTACACTGAGGTACCAATATCGGACAGAATTCTTTACCCAACTTGAAACTAAATTTTCTTTCTCATTTCTTAATGAAATTTCGTAAAACCAGTGCCTATTTCGTAGAGAATTAAGTCTACTTTCCAATGAAACAAGAATCATTCAAAACGGAGTTCGATTGAGAACACAAAACCTACAAAAACCGAACCTACTCACAGTTTGATTCAGGAATTTTGACCTAACTTTGGAGACTCATAACTTGAGCTACACAACTCCAAATTGAACGGAAGCAGTGCCAAAACGACCGGATTTAAGTCTATTTTCAAAAACAATCAGCCACATAATTTTTGGATCAATCGAACAGTACCAGTTTTGGAAGGACCGAAACAGTGTCCAGAAACGCACAAAAGACCATAAGCAAGTAAAACTCATTATGATCAATCACCAAATACCAATCTCAACATCACATACTTATGCATTTTGTCAAACATCTAACATGCATTCTAAACATCACTTACACATTCTATCAAACACCTAGCGTGCAACATTTTACCATCTATTCACTCAAGGCCATCATCACTCAAAACAACACCAACAACATACATATAATTTCATAATTCATTCATGCATATCAAACAACTCCTAGGCATCATAGGTTCTACCCTCCTATATACTACCCATCATATAACCCTTTATACTATGAGACTCCCCTTACCTTAAGAATCGTTGGAGATGAAAAACCCATCCACGAATCACCAAAACGCAGCAACAAGCTCTTCTCTTCTCTCTTGCGATTTTCTTCTCTTTTCCTTCTCCCTAGCGTGCGCTCTTCTCTTCTCTTCTCATGTTCTCTTCTTTTTTTTCTTTCTTTTCTCCAATTGTGTCTAAGACACTAAACCTAGAGCTTAAGTATCATGGGCTCTAGTGTCTTGGGTCCTATTTACCACCCAATTAACTACTTACACCACTCCCTAATTTAATTAACATACCACTCACTTAATTACTAAACACTACTCCCTTTTTCTAATTTAAAACACCATCCTATTATTTTATTATGACTATTCAATGAAATACCTAAGTAATTTAATTTAATAAATACTTAATTATTTTGGGGCGTTACAGTACTAGAGTCAATCCTTGAGGGCAGTGACATAGCTCACTTGACTTAGCCCTTCCTCAAAATGCTTCACACGCTGCCCATTGACCTTAAAAGTGGTACCATCTTCATGGGATACCTCGAGCACTCCATAAGGAAAAACTTGAGTAACAGTGTAGGGTCCATACCACCTTGAGCGCAACTTTCCTGGAAAAAGACACAAACGTGAGTTATAAATTAAAACTTTTTCACCAACATGGAATTCACGCTGCTGGATGCGCTTATCATGCCACTTTTTAGTCCGCTCCTTATATAACTTGCCATTCTCATAAGCTCCAAGACGGAGCTCATCCAATTCATCGAGCTGCAGCAACCTATTTTCACCTGTAAGCTGAGCATCAAAGTTTAGAAATTTTAAAGCCCAAAGTGCTTTATGCTCTAATTCAACAGGCAAATGAGATGATTTTCCAAAAACAAGACGATAAGGAGACATCCCAATGGGGGTTTTAAAAGCAGTTCTATAGGCCCATAGTGCATCATTTAGTTTCAAAGACCAATCCTTTCTTGATCCACTAACTGTCTTCTCTAAAATCATTTTCAGCTCTCTGTTTGAAATTTCAACCTGGCCACTAGTTTGTGGGTGGTAAGGAGTTGCTACCTTATGAGTGACACCAGATTTGCTTAAAAGATTTTCAAATTGTTTATTACAAAAATGAGTGCCACCATCACTAACTGTCTTCTTTAAAAATTTCACCACCACCCGAGCATCATTAGTGGGTAAGGCTACAGCTTTCACCCACTTAGACACATAATCTACAGCAACAAGAATATATTGATTTGAAAAAGATTTAGGGAAGGGCCCCATAAAGTCAATACCCATACATCAAATATCTCACAAACCAAAATGTTGTTTAAAGGCATCTCTTGACGCCTAGAAATATTGCCACTCCTTTGACAGCTATCACAAGCTTTCACAAATTCATAAACATCTTTAAATATAGTAGGCCAATAAAAACCACATTGTAAGACTTTATATGCAGTTCTATTTGGGCCAAAGTGGCCACCTACCTCTCTAGCGTGACAATGCTCAAGGATAGAAGTTACCTCATCCATAGGCACACAACGCCTAATAACCTTGTCTCCACATACTTTAAATAGGTAAGGATCATCCCACAAGTACTGTCTAGCATCAGAAATTAATTTCTTCTTTTGCTGAAAAGAAAAATCAGGGGGAAAAACCTTACCCACCAAATAATTGACAATGTCTGCAAACCAAGGAATAGTAGAAATTGCTAGAAGTCTCTCATCAGGGAAAACCTCCTTGATCTCCCCATCATTTGAGGCCTGCATCACACTATGGTCAAGCCTTGAGAGGTGGTCAGCTACAAAGTTCTCTGAGCCTTTCTTGTCTCTAATCTCCAAGTCAAACTCTTGTAGCAACAAAATCCACCTGATTAACCTAGGTTTTGCATCTTGCTTTCCAAGCAAATATCTAATAGCAGCATGATCAGTATAAACAATAATTGTTAGAAAGAACAAGGTAATGACGAAACTTGTCAAATGCAAATACTACAGCTAGTAACTCTTTCTCTGTGGTAGTGTAATTTCTTTGAGCATCATAAAGAGTACGACTAGCATAGTAAATGGTATAAAATACCTTATTCTTTCTTTGCCGCAAAACAGCCCCCACAGCAGTATCACTAGCATCACACATAATTTCAAAGGGAAGCGACCAATCCGGGGCAACAACAATAGGGGCACTAATTAATTTTTCCTTTAAACAATTAAAAGCCTTCAAACAAGTGTCAGAAAAATCAAAAGTGGCCTCCTTAACCAAGAGGTCAGTCATAGGCTTTGCAGTTTTTGAGAAGTCTTTAACAAACATCCTATAGAAGCCAGCATGGCCAAGAAAACTACGGACCCCTTTAACAGAATTGGGTGGGGGCAACTTTGCAATTACCTCCACCTTTGCGGGGTCAACTTCAATGCCTCTAGTGGACACCTTGTGTCCCAAAATAATGCAATCTCGTACCATAAATTGACACTTCTCCCAATTGAGCACTAAATTAGTATCCCTGCATCTCTGAAACACTGAATTCAAGTTATGTAAACAATCCTCATAAGAGGATCCAAAGACAGTAAAATCATCCATAAATATCTCAATGCATTTTTCAACCAAGTCAGAGAAAATAGGCATCATGCATCTTTGGAAAGTGGCAGGGGCATTACATAAGCCGAATGGCATCCTTTTATATGCAAATGTTCCATATGGGCAAGTAAAAGTAGGTTTTTCTTGATCTTCAGAAGCCACTGGTATTTGCAAATAACCGGAATATCCATCCAAACAACAATAATAATCATGACCTGCACTCTCTCAAGCATTTGATCAATAAAGGGAAGGGGGAAGTGATCTTTTCGGGTGGAATCATTTAATTTTCTATAATCGATGCACATACGCCACCTGGTAGTTTTCCTAACTGCAATTAATTCATTTTTATCATTCTCCATTACAGTAGTACATCCCTTTTTAGGAACACATTGAACTGGACTTACCCACTTACTATCAGAGATAGGATAGATGATACCTGCATCAAGAAGCTTAATCACTTCCTTTTTGACCACCTCTTTCATGTTAGGAATGAGGCGGCGTTGAGGTAGTGCCCGAGGTTGGTAATCATCCTCCATATAAATCTTGTGAGTGCAAATTGAGGGACTAATGCCTTTTATATCATGAATAGACCATCCAAAGGATTCTTTGTTGGCCCTTAATACCCTCAAAAGCTTATCCTCCATGGTATCTGTCAAATCTGCAGAAATAATCACAGGCAAAGAGGAAGGGGATGCAAGAAAGCATATTTTACATTTGAAGGAAGAGGCTTTAATTCAAACTCAGGAGCCTCTTCAATTGAAGGTTTGGGATTTGGAGTATTACCCCATTCCAATTCCTCAAATCTATAGTTAATCCAATTTTTCTGAGGGTGGTGAGCCTGCAAAAACATTAAGAACTCTTCTTCCTCACCACCCTGCAATATGCCAAGTCCCTGCAAAGTAAGTACTTTTTCTAGAGGGTCCTGAATTCTAAAATCATCAAAACTTTCAGAGGTAAACACGTCATTAATATCCATAGCTTGAATAAAATTACAAGAAGCAAATGAGGAGAGATTTTTTAATGAGTTCAAGACTTGAAATACAACTTCCTCATCTCCAAATCTCAAAGTCAATTTTCCTTGCTGAACATCAATTAAGCTTTTTCCTGTAGCTAAGAAAGGACGCCCCAAAATAATTGGGACTTCCTCATCTTCTTCCATATCCAATACAACAAAATCAGCAGGGAAAATAAACTTATCAACTTTAACTAAAACATCTTCCACCACTCCACGGGGGTGGGCAATGGATCTATCAGCTAGCTGCAAAGTGACGTTAGTAGGATGTGGTTCCTGCAAACCAAGCTTTCTAAAAACAGAAAAAGGCATCAAACTTATACTTGCCCCTAAATCACATAAAGCCTTTTCAAAATGAGAGTTACCAATTGTACAAGGGATAGTAAAACTACCTGGATCTTTAAGCTTAGGTAGTAACTTTTTTAGAACTATAGCAGAACATTCCTCATTAAGCCTAACTGTCTCAAAGCCTTCTAACTTCCTTTTGTTAGAAATAATTTCTTTTAAAAATTTGACATATTTAGGCATTTGAGCAATAGTTTCAGCAAAAGGGATGTTGATATGCAATTTTCTAAATATTTCAAGAAATTTGGCAAATTGCTTATCATGCTGCTCATTTTTAAGTCTTTGAGGATAAGGAACATTTACCTTTTCTTGCTCATATTTTTCCCTTTCCTTTTTGCTTTCCTCAGAAGTGCTCCCCTCAGCAGGAGCTTGTATTTCTTTCTGGGGCGCCCGCCCGTCTTGATTGTTTTCTTGAACCAGCTCCTTGCCACTCCTAAGAGTGACAGCCTTCCAATGCTCATTTCTTGGATTAGGCTCAGTTTGGGTAGGCAGTGAGCCTTGAGGCCTTTGAGACAACACAGTAATGAGATTTGAGATTTGACCCTTCAGGCTTCCAAATTCGTTGTTCATGGCTCCAATTTGACCCTTCAGGCTTCCAAATTCTTCATTTGTCTGCTGAATAAACTTTGTCAACACATCATTGGTATCCAACTTTTTCTCCTCTTGCCTTTGCACATGTGGAGGCTTATAGGAGTTCGAGCTTTTCTCCTTTTGTTTTCCTCCCCAAGAGAAATTAGGGTGATTTCTCCGACCCGGATTGTAAGTGTTTGAATAAGGGTCATTTTAGGTCCGGTTGGATTTCTGAACATAATTGGCCTCTTCAGTTGAAGTTGTTGGCCGGCCCTGTGCTTTTATCAGTTCTTCAATGGATTGCAACCTCTCATCAGTCCTGTCCATGTAATTGGATAAAACACCCATGCACGGGTGTCCAACTTTTTTCATGTATCTAACTAAAGCCTCTTGCATACCAGGCCATAACTCACTTTTCTTCTGACCAAGATAGTTGACTTCTTCAGTTAGGCCTCCCCAGAGGTTATTCGTGATGTCACTAGTGGAGGTAATTATTGGAGTAGATTGAGCTTGTACCTTCATCAAAGATTGCATCTGTTTAGAGAGAGCATCCAGCTTTATGTTAACACTAGTGTCATCTTCAACCTTGTAGATCCCAGCTGATTTCTTAATGTGTCTGTCACTTGTCTCCCATTGGGCATTATCGGCTGCTATCTCTGCAATTAAGTCATATACTGTCGCAGGTTCCCCATTCATTAGAGAGCCCCCACAAGCCATATTAATAATTCCCCTATTTTGAGAAGATAATTGATAAGTCATATTTTAGTGTGTTTTTAGTATTTATTTTAAGTAATTTATTTGATGTTTTGATTCTATTTTAGAACTATTTTACTACCTATTGTTAGTTTTTATTCTCAGGGTTACTTATGGAGCAAATGAGGAAATTTGATGTTTAAAGAGCAAGGATCAAAAGACAATAGGATGGAGAAAAGAATCAAGTAATATAAAAGTGGAAAAATCAGCCATGAATTCAAAAGATGTTACAAACTCTTCCCATTCTCATCTTTATGGATTGTAATTCGAATTTAGTGCTGATGTTACAAACTCTTCCCATTCTCATCTTTATGGATTGTAATTCAAATTTAGTGCTTTGTCTACTGATCCTAGACTATAAAAAGGACGTCAATGTAGCTTCATACTTATCTTTTACCATTGGAGTTTAAGTTCAAAGTTCTTGCGTTTTGTTAAGGTTTTGCTCTTTATATTCTTGCACTTTTATTTCCTTGTTATTTACATTCTGTTATTTTCATTATGCAATTCTCTTCTACTCCTTTGCCTACTATGATCATTAGTGAGTAGACTTCTTTAGTCTTGGGATTATGGGAAACAATCCAGTGATGGTCCCTAAATAATCTCAAAGCTAAGCCCTATCTTATTAGAGCTTTGATTTTTAATCTAATTTCATTATGCGAATTGTATAACCCAAATGTCAAGTGAAGTACCGAAAGGTGAAGCTTGATATTGGAACAAATGAAATTAGACAAAGTAAACCAAAGCATGAGAATAGCGTTGGTGACTTTAGGACAATAAGGTTGTGCTTAATGGGTTTCGACAATGATCAACCATGAGAATATGCTTGATCATTGTTTCGAGACACATTCTTGTATTCCGAAAGGAAGCTTGAATTAAACCAAAAGAATACCTTGTCCTTAAAAACATACTTAATTATAAGATAGAGAATAGCTAAGGGGTTTTCTTAGTACCATCATTGTGATCTAACCATGATCCCAAGGCGCTTTTTATATTCTAAGTTCAAATCAAACATTCTTCTACTAAATCATTCTCTTTCAGCTAATCACCACTGAAAACTAGATTGGTAATCACATACAACTCCCTGTGGATCGATATTCTTATTACGCGATATAACCGTATACTTGCGGCCTATCAAGTTTTTGGCGCCGTTACCGGGGAGTTAGTGATATTAATCAACTTTTTGGTACCGGTTAGACTGAAATTTTTCTTTTATTTTATTTTCTTATTCTCTTCTTTAAATGTTTTTTATATTGTTACTATGAATAAGCATGTATTTAGATTCTCTAGGGAGGAATGGGAATACTTTGAGGAATTATTGCAACCACCACGTTGCTTAAAAGGGATATACAAAAATTCATTTGTTTTTTCCAAGGAGGAATGGGAGTCTTATGCGTCATTGTTGCCACCACCACCACCTTTCTTACAAGGGTTATTCAAAAAAATACATGAAACTAAAAAAAATATTGTTGTTGAGGTAGATCAAAACAATGGTAAAGTGATAGTGGAAGATGATTTAAAAGAGATATACCATGAAATGGAGATTACAAAGGAAATTTTAATTTCTCCCTTGGATAAGTATATTAATTTAAATGCATGTGTGGATGTTATAATGTTGTCTCATTTATCTTATTTTTCACCTTCCTTTGTGAAAATAACATTTGATCTAGGGGGAATTGAAAATAAGATCTTTTTGCTTATACAACTTCCATTTTACAAGCCATGGGATCCAGGAATATGTTTTCATTCTTCATGTGTCACTTGGTCTTTATGCTTCAAGCAATGAGACCCAGGAATAAGTCTATAAAGGGCAAAGGTCAAGCTAATGACCATAAACAAGCGCTGCGTGGGAGGCAACCCACTAGTTTACCTATGTTTTGTTTTCCTGGAATAAAAAAAAAGCTACAAAATGGCAATCAATGTGAGCTTTCTTACCCCTCTCATAGATTCTATTTTGTTTTACATTGAGGACAATGTTTGGTCTAAGCATGGGGGGTATCTTGCCTTTTCTTTACTGTTTTCTCGTTATTTTTAGTCTAGTTTATTTTTAAATAAATATCATCTCCCCTTTTCTAAAATCTTTGTGAGTTTTGAAAGCATGTTTTATTTGGTTAGGGCCTCTTTTGGATTAATTTTTTTTTTGAAATTCATAGTATTCATCTAGGTGGACTGACTGGTAAAAATAAATGTTTGTTTGTTACTGCTTGAGATTTGTTTTTGGTTATTGGTACTATTAGGAGGTTTAGAAAAGAAACTAGAAACTTAGTTCTCTTGGTGACATTCACCGGATGCGAGGTTACTGGAGAAAAACGTCTGAGTTGGGGTATCAAAAAAAAAAAGAACATCAAAGGCTGACCACTTTAAGTTCAGAAAAAAAAAATTGTTAATTAAAAGTGGTTGGCCTGCATCAAAGAAAAAACAAAAGAAAAAAGAAAAGTGCTTGAATGCCCAGCGTATAAAGACCCTCCTTTGAGACCCGGTCTAGTGAATGGAAGACTCAAGCTTAAGAATGCTAGGGAACTAGTTCTATGCTGACATTGATATCCTTCCTGTTGTGCTAGTACCTAAAACTTGTCTCATAAATCACAAAAGCCCAAAGTAGTTAGTCTCAAATCAGAGAAGTGCAGAAATATACCTCCGGTCCACTTGAAGTTTTGTAGGAATTCAGAATGTTTTCCAAAAATTGGCCCAGTGAGTTTCATAGTTTTGCTTGAGGACAAGCAAAGATTCAAGCGTGGGGGAGTTTGATAAGTCATATTTTAGTGTGTTTTTAGTATTTATTTTAAGTAATTTATTTGATGTTTTGATTCTATTTTAGAACTATTTTACTACCTATTGTTAGTTTTTATTCTCAGGGTTAATTATGGAGCAAATGAGGAAATTTGATGTTTAAAGAGCAAGGATCAAAAGACAATAGGATGGAGAAAAGAATCAAGTAATATAAAAGTGGAAAAATAAGCCATGAATTCAAAAGATGTTACAAACGCTTCCCATTCTCATCTTTATGGATTGTAATTCGAATTTAGTGCTGATGTTACAAACTCTTCCCATTCTCATCTTTATGGATTGTAATTCAAATTTAGTGCTTTGTCTACTGATCCTAGACTATAAAAAGGGCCTCAATGTAGCTTCATACTCATCTTTTACCATTGGAGTTTAAGTTCAAAGTTTAATCAAAGTTATTGCGTTTTGCTAAGGTTTTGCTCTTTATATTCTTGCACTTTTATTTCCTTGTTATTTACATTCTGTTATTTTCATTATGCAATTCTCTTCTACTCCTTTGTCTACTATGATCATTAGTGAGTAGACTTCTTTAGCCTTGGGATTATGGGAAACAATCCAATAATGGTCCCTAAATAATCTCAAAGCTAAGCCCTATCTTAGTAGAGCTTTGATTTTTAATCTAATTTCGTTATGCGAATTGTATAACCCAAATGTCAAGTGAAGTACCGAAAGGTGACTTAATATTGGAACAAATGAAATTAGACAAAGTAAACCAAAGCATGAGAATAGCGTTGGTGACTTTGGGACAATAAGGTTGTGCTTAATGGGTTTTGGCAATGATCAACCATGAGAATAGGCTTGATCATTGTTTCGAGACACATTCTTGTATTCCGAAAGGAAACTTGAATTAAACCAAAAGAATGCCTTGTCCTTAAAAACAAACTTAATTATAAGATAGAGAATAGCTAAGGGGTTTTCTTAGTACCATCATTGTGATCTAACCATGATCCCAAGGCGCTTTTTATATTCTAAGTTCAAATCAAACATTCTTCTACTAAATCATTCCCTTTCAGCTAATCACCACTGAAAACTAAATTGGTAATCACATACAACTCCCTGTGGATCGATATTCTTATTACGCGATATAACCGTATACTTGCGGCCTATCAATAATCCGTTGCAAAAATATTCAAGCAATTGCCACTTCTCAAATCCATGATGTGGACAACTTCAGAGTAAGTCTTGAAATCTTTCCCAAGCTTCATGCAAAGATTCTTGCTCGAGTTGAGCAAAGCTGATTATTGCACCTCGGATCTTAGTAGTCTTACCTGGAGGAAAATATTTGGTCAAGAATTTTTGCTTCAGTTGATCCCAAGTGGTAATGGACTCAGCAGGTTGAGAGTCTAGCCAAGAAGATGCCTTGTCAGCCAATGACAATGGAAACAATCTCACTCTAATGGCATCAGGAGTGACACCATTACAAATTACTGATCTGCCACCCTCAAGAAGTTTCTAAGATGGGTGTGCGGGTCTTCTGTCGGTGCAACTCAGAACATAGTTAAATTCTGAACCATTTGAATCAAGCTGGGTTTAAGCTCAAAGTTAGTAGCTTGTACGGGTGGATTGACTATGCTTGTAGTGATATTCCCTGTCGGTGTAAAGTAGTCCCGAAGAGTTCTTCTCGGATTGGCAGCCATCACTCTTGTCTCTTTTCTTATTCTTCGAGCAGTTCTTTCAATTTCTGGATCAAAAACCAAAATAGGCTCCTGGGAGCGGGTGAGCATGCACTAGTAATAGTAATAAAAATAAAACTAACTAATAAAATAAAACTAAATATAATTTTTTTTATTAAATTAAAACGATAATTAAAATAAATATCTAAAGCAATAAAAAATCTTTTTCGTTTAATATTATTAAATTAATCCCCGGCAACGGCGCCAAAAACTTGTTGCGTCAAAGACACACTTGGAGCAAGTGTACTCTATTGCAGAAGTAGTATAAAAAATATTGTCTCCACAGGGATTAATTAATAAGTACCAAACTACTCGAGATTAATTATTATTTAGACTAACAAATATTGGTGATTGTAGAAACTAAAATAAGAAAAAGTAAAAAGCACGAACTCAAATTGTAAAGTTTAACCAATGGAGAGAAGCCTAGGGTCATGGTTTCACTTGCAAGTTTCGATTCCTCTATGTCTAATTCTACCCGAATCCCCTTATTTTATTCAATTACCAATCCCTTTACTAAAGCTATTAACCCGTTTGGTCATTCGCAATTAATATTCTTTTCCCTAAATTAACCCTAGTTTGGTCATGCTAGAATTTAAATCGAAGGAAAGCATAAGGTACAAAAATGTTGAATGATTGGAAGACTAAATTAAAGTTTGGTCATTCATTAATTATAGTCTCAGTTATCCTATAGGTCCACCAACTAATTGCAGTACGGTCGCTGATCAACTAATTGATTATGAACATGCAAAGGGTTGTCAATCCTAATTATGTGATAAAGCAATAGGATAATATTAATTGGAATAAAAATTAGGGACTCAATGTATAAATTAAAACATAAAAAGGTTTCTAATCAAACAAGATCCACCTAGACCCTAGAAGAGGATTTAGCTATCCATAGTGTTCAAGAACAATGAAATAAAATTAGGAGTCATAAATTACAGAGATAAAAATAACCGGGATTAGAGAAAATCTTTATCTTGAATTTTCTGTCTCCTTTTTCTGCTCCCGAGCTCTCTCACGGTGTCAGGAATAGTACCCAAATCTTCCTTCCCTCACTGTCCTCGCTGCTGTTTGCGTCCTCTAGTATATGATTATGTGTTGTGCGGCTCCTGTAGCATATGTGTGGTGTGTTACGGCTTTTTTTCCCTTTTTATGCGTACTGTTGCCGTCCTCCTCCGTCCCTCACTGTGCGGCTCTCTCTTTTATTATTAGTTGCCTAGGTTAAGTTTCTTTCTTTTTCTCCAATCTAGGTAGTGCTGATTTGCTTCAATTCAATAATCATGGGCTTTTATTCTTTATTTAAAATGGACTAGGCCTATGCAACCTTCTTTTGCTAACGACACCCCCATTTTGCTTCAAACAACTCATTGAAACAACTTCTTTATTTATCTTCTTTCCTACAAAATAAATAGCAATTTGAGTCACTTATTTATTTAGATACTAATAATTGCTCCAAAAATGGCCCAAAGATATCTACAAAAATGCACTAAATTGGAGTTTATCAAAAAACTTAACCAAGTCGTCAACCAAAGGCATCTAAAATATAAACCTGTTTGAATCATTTAACTGCCACCCCATGCATTATGTTTACATTAAGGGATCTATCATAACCAAATGCATATCTCAAGAATTCTTATCTCGTTCCTCTTATGAAGATGTCCTTTGGAATTTACAATATGCAGCTCAAGTTCAAGCTGCAGCAGATGCATATATTCTTGCTCCTTTGGTTGTAATTGATGTAAATAATGTAAATGCCTGAAGGTTTATGTAAATGATGTAAATGCCTTAAGGATGATGATGTAAATGCTTCAATATTGTTTCATTGATACACCTTGTATAGATCGTGTGTAATCTTTCATTAGTTATGTTTTAATGTCTTTTTCTTCATTTCATTTATCACAAATTAACAGGTTGGTCATTTATCACAAAACCAGGTTAATTGTGCAGGTGTTTTGGTGAACTGATTAAAACTGAAAAAGTAGATGACATTTAACCGGTCTGTGTCCTTATTCTTACATTAAGGGGTCCCAAATCCCAACCCACTAATTTAGTACCCTCTTGTATTTTCATAGTGAGTTTCACCATATCGCCTTCACAATTAATCAAGTTTTTGTGCTAAATTACCAACCTGTTATTTTTATCTTTTCATATTGAAACTCACTATGAAACTACAAGTGAGTACTAAATTAGTCTGTTGGGACCCCTAAATGTAAGCACGACATGAGGTGGTTAAATGTCATAATTTCTCGGTTTTAATCGGTTCACCATCTCGCCTTCACAATTAACCAAGTTTTTGTGATAAATGACCAACCTGTTATTTTCATCTTTTTCTTGTGAAACTCACTGAAACTATAAGAGGATACTAAATTAGTGGGTTGGGACCCCTAAATGTAAGAACAAGGACACAGGGTTGTTAAATGTCATCTAATATCTCATTTTTAATCAGTTCACCACCTCACCTTCACAATTAACCAAGTTTTTGTGCTAAATTACCAACCTGTTATTTTTATCTTTTCATTGTGAAACTCACTATGAAACTACAAGTGTGTACTAAATTAGTCTGTTGGGACCACTAAATGTACGCAAAATGACATGAGGTGGTTAAATGTCATAATTTCTCAGTTTTAATTGGTTCACCACCTCGCCTTCACATTTAACCAAATTTTTGTGATAAATGACCAACCTGTTATTTTCATCTTTTTCTTACGAAACTCGTTATGAAACTAAAAGAGGATACTAAATTAGTTGGTTGGGACCCTTAAATGTAATAACAGGGACACACTAATGCAAAAATTGGAAAAGAATTAGAGTTTTTAAGTCAGATTCTCATCTTTGTTGCCATGGAGGAAGAAGGGGAAAGGTACAACCAGATGTTGTTTTTCTCTTTTTCTTATTTCTCTTCCTTTCTTAGTTGGTTGTGGAGAAACGTTTTTCTGTTTGGTTTCTATTGGGCTTGCTTGGTTCTAACCCTTTCTCTTTTTCTATTGAGGGATTTCTATATTCTCTGTTTGGTTCTATTGTTGTCTGATTTTGTAATCAGATGTTTACAAAATTATTGTTTGTTTTAGGGTTTGTTGATCTAATTTGTAGTCTATTTGAATTATTGGGTTTGATTTATTTATATGCACTGTTATGATTTGCTTTTAGTATTTCGATTTCTTAATTCTTAATTTTAAGTCACAATAGGTCTTGTTTTGGATTGGTTTATTGAACATTTCATTCTATCATGCACTTTATTCACATAAAACTGAGAGATAATTTTTTATTTTGTTTTATTTCCTTTTATGTTTGGGTCAAATTTTTACCTAATTGAAACTCACAGTTCATAAATAAACAACTCTATAACATTTGGGAATTTTAGAGTAACTATAAAATTCACAAGCTTTCTCTCCCTTTAGCATTTCAGTAACTCACCTGTATGTTAGTGAATAGTTGCTATCTCTAATTGGAGAGAGCTTTGGCATTATAGAAATGGAAAGAACCTTTCTTGTTATGCTGTTATTGATTCTCTGCTTGTTTCAACTTGTGTTTTGTTGTTACAGAGAAGATATTGCCAGTTGTTAGAAATTAGCATTCATTGTTTTACACCTTGCTAATTTACAATGCTGCGGCCATGGAGGTACCGCTAAAATCATATGCTGCTGTGTATTTGTGGCGTGGATTTAGGATTCAAGTTGGTTTTTGGTTTTTTCAGGGACTTCCTATTTTTTTTTATAGTCTTGTTACAGCTTGGAGTGCTATTCCGATTTCAGTGACATTGATTCTTCTATTCGGTGAGGTGAGGTGAGGAAGTTATGTCCTTTATATGTTTACAACTAAATACATGCATATCATGTATTGACATCCTGACTCATCTTTTGCTTTGTTCTGAGATGGTGGTACTGGTATGACCCTATTGAAACTAAGTGAATATGGAAGTGAGAAATTCATCATTATTCGTGGTTTATATATCAGTAAATAATTTCAAACATGAAAAGTAGTTAAGTCTGCAATTCCGATTTTCTAATTGCCGGTGTGCGTTATCCAATAAATTTTCCAATGATATCCTCAGTATGGCCCTGCTGCATGGTGGTTTTAACCCCTTTGAATTTTGGATTTATCCATGTCATTTATTTGTCTAGTATTTAATATGAATACGTTTGCATTCTTACCTACCATTTCCTATGAAAGTGCTCTGACATATGGTTTATCCATTGGTGCATAAGTGACTCCCTTTTCCACGTGCTGGTATGGATATATGTTATGCAGTTGCTTTTCCAATTAATAAGGTGACATACATTGAGTAAAATTTCTATTACTTTTCTTTGAATGAGCAAGGAGAAAATTTAATTTGTTCCGTCCCTTTCCTTCTTCTTCTCAGTTTTTTGTGTCTTTATGTGGTTTTCCAGTTGTTGGGCCAACGACATGATGCCCTTTTCCTCAGAGCTGAATTGAAAACACTTGTAAATATGCATGCTAATGAGGTATGTATCAGCACAATTGATTGCTTCATTAGTTTAAATAATTGCATCCGTCTATGTTTTACTATGATTTTACTGATTTGCACTTGTAGTTGAACAAAATCCTGTTTTATTTATTTCATCAGTATGATTTTGTTTTCTAGCTTTTGCTGTTAATGTAAATATATGTAAGTTGAGTGAAATGTCACTTGGGGCTATCTATCTACTTCTCTTGTTATTTACAATCCCCCGCTTGGACAATGGACATTCATGCTTCCATGTGTTTGTTGTTGCTCTTCATGATTGAATTAATTAGGCTGGGAAAGGTGGGGAACTGGCGCATGATGAAACAACAATAATTGCTGGGGAACTTGAATTCAGTGAGAAGATAGCCAACGATGCCATTGATATTGAAGAGTTTGTAAAGTTGGAGAAAAATTGGGGCTTCCATTGACAGCCAGCGATGCCAATGCCATTGAAACAACAATAATTTCCTAATTGGGGCTTCTATGGCAATAGTTGATGTGGTAGAAAAGTTGGAGAAAGCAAGGTTAGTTATTGCAATCTTCAGGCCCTTAGGTTATGAATTTGTGATACTTGCATTTCTTGAATACACTGATTTCTTGAATACCAAGCTTCCAATGTAAATGTATCTGTCAGAGATTGAATTCAATAGGGAATGTACACTACAACAAAAACGCGCATTACCGGCTGATTTTTTCCGGCGGAATTTTTTCGTCGGTACGGTTCCGGCGGAAATTTGGCATTTCCGGTGGAAAAAATAGGTTTTCCGGTGCATTGTTTAAAAAAAAAATCCGTCGAAAATGTGCATTACTAGCGGGAAAAATCCGCCGAAAATTACTGTCGGAAAAATCCGCCGATAATGCGCATTACCGGCGGATTTTTAAAATTTTTTTTCTTTTTTTTTTTTAAAAAATCCGCCGGAAATGTGCATTACCGGCGGATTTTCCCGCCGGTAATTTCCGACGGAAAAATCTGCCTGTAATGCACATTACCGGCGGATTTTTAATTTTTTTAATTTTTTTTTTAAAAAAATCCACCGGAAGTGTGCATCACCGGCGGATTTTTCCGCTTGAAATTTTCGACGGAAAAATCCGCCGGTAATGCACATTTCTGGTGGATTTTTCAAAAATTATTTATTTATTTTTTTCCACTCTTCTCATTTCCTATAAATATAATTTTCTCCTACACTCTTCTCATTCTCTCATTTTACTTTTTATTTCCTTCTCATACTCTCCAATCTCCATAAATTTCTCTACATATCTCTCTTCTATATTTCCTCTTTCTTCTTCGTTCTCATTCAATCTCTTCTCAAATCTTCTCACATACATACACTTCATTTTTCTCAATCTCTTCCCAAAATCTTCAAACATTCATACACTTCATTTTTCTCAAATCTCTTCTCTTCTCTTCTCACATTTCAGTTTTCTCTAATCTCTTCTCTTCTCAAATATTCAATCTACGAATTTAAATAATTAAATAATTAAAATAATATTAATTTATTACATAAACGAATTTAAATAAACGAATTTTAAAAAAAGAAATAAATTAAATAAAAAATAAATTAAAATAAACGAATTTAAAAAAGGAATAAATTAAAAACAAATTAAAAAAATTAAAATTACCAGCGGATTTTATTAATTTACCCGCGGATTTTTCAGGATTACCGGCGGAATTTTTAAAATAAATATTTTTAAAAAAATTAATTACCGGCGGATTTTCCGCATTTGATTTAAACGAGCATCGTTAGTTTTTGAAAACGAAAAAGAATTCAATTTTAGCGTATAACCTTATTCACCCCCCATCTAAGGTTATCATATAGTCCAACAATTGGTATCAGTAGCTAGAAATTGCATATAGAGCTTAACATCTCGCAATTTTATTTATTTATTTATTTTTGATCATGGGTTCATTTATGAAAGAGGGGATGTCCTTCAATAGGCCACCCCTGTTCGATGGGACTAACTAGGACTATTGGAGTAGTCGAATGAAATGTCATGTGCAGGCTATAGATTTCACTTTATGGAGGATCATTTTTGATGGGCCACTCATTCCTATGAGAATCAAGATCACTAAACCTGGTGTTGCTACTGACGGGGATACTACTAAATCTCAAGCAACCGGTAAAGCTGAGGAAGTTCCTATTGAAGATATCTATGCCAATGACTTGAGTGAGCTGAGAAAACCTGAGTTAGAAAAAATATCTCAAAATGCCAAAGCAATGAATATTCTTCACCTATCTTTATGTGAAGAAGAGTATGGAAGGGTAAAAGGTTGTCAGACAGCTAAAGAAATTTGGGACTGTTTGGAAGCAAATCATGTTGGTACAAGTCAAGTGAAGGATACAAAAATTAGAATTCTCACTTCTGAGTATGAAGCTTTCAAAATGAAGGAAGGTGAATCTGTTGCTGCTATGCACCAAAGATTAAATTTAATAGTGAATAACTTGAGAGCTCTTGGGAAGAAATATTCAACAAAAGATTTGAATGGGAAGATTCTTGCATCCTTGACTAGTGAATTTTTTCCTAAGACTTGTGCTATCACTGAAGCCAAAGATATTGGCACTTTACCTCAAGAAGACTTGATTGGGTCACTTCTTGCATTTGAGGTGGTGTTTTCTGCTAAGAAGGCTCATGAAAAAGAAGTGGTCAAACAAAGAAAGTCTCTTGCTCTTGCTGCTAAAACTCCTAAAATGGCAAGGAAAGAGGTTGAGTCTGATGAAGAATCTGATGATGAAGACATGGCTATGTTTGCCAAGAAATTCAAAAAATTCATGAGACTCAACAAGCTTGGAAAGGGTGACTACTCAAAGAAACTGGGTACAACAAAGAAGACAGTTATGAGAAAAGAGATGATCAACCAAAATGTTTTGAATGCAACAAACCGGGTCATCTCAAAGTAAATTGTCCAAAGCTAAAATCCAAGTACAGACAAAAGAAAGCCATGAAGGCTACATGGGACAACACAGATACTGATGGTGATACAGATGAAGAAGAGGAAGTCGCAAATGTTGTTTGTCTTATGGCAAGTGACATACCTGAGGCTACATGGGACAGTCTTGGCACTGATAGTGAAACAGATGAAGAAGAGGAGACTGCCAATGTTATTTGTCTTATGGAAAATGATACATCTAAGGTAATTCTTAATAACCATAGTCTTTCTGATTCACTTGAGCATGATGATTTGTTTGATGATGTGTGTATAGTAGTAGTCAAAATTTGAGTGAGGCTTTTGAAGCTCTTTATTTTGAACATGAAACTCTTTTGGTAAAATCTAAGAAATTGACAAAGAGCAACAAAAGCATGCTCACTCAAATTGAGACTTTTGAGAATGAGGTAGCTCGGTTGAAGAATGTGCTACATAAAACTAAACCTTCCAACCTTGAGCTTCTTGAGCTTAAACAAAATTTTGAAAAAGTCAAGGTTGAAAATGAAATTTTGAAAGAATCTTTAAAAATGTTTGAGGTAGGTGAAAAGACCTTAACCAAGATACTTCATTCCCAACATGAATATGTTGATAGGAGAGGTATTGGGTATGAAGGTAATTCCACCTCCTCTGTTTTGAAAAAGAAAGTGATTTTTGTAGCTGCCAATTCAAGTAAGACACCTACTGTTTTCTCTTGCACTTATTGTCAAAAAGGGAACCATAGCTCTCATAGATGCCCTATTCGTAGATTGTGTGAGCTTGGTACCCTTATACCTGCTTGTAAGAAACCAAGGTGGATTGTGAAAACAACCCCCTTGATGACTAACCCCCAAGGATCCAACAAAATTTGGGTACCTCGTACTAGTGGTTAATGTTCCTTTTGCAGGTTGGTCAGTCATCCAAGAAGAAAAATGCGTGGATGGTTGATAGTGGATTCTCAAGGCATATGACTAGTGATGATTCACTATTCTTGAAGTTGAGCAACAAAGCTAGTGGATCTGTAAAGTTTGCCAACAATGAATCTGCTCAAGTAATAGGTAAAGGTTGTGTGGGTAAGGAAAACACAATCAAAATTAAAAATGCTTTACTAGTTGATGGTGTGCAATTTAACTTGCTAAGTGTTAGCCAATTATGTGATAATGATTTTGATGTGCATTTTCCGGTTGATAAATGTGTTATTACTCATAGATCTTCTAAACTTTATATTACTGGCTTTCGAGAAAATAATGTATATTATGTTGATTTTGATAATGTGAGTAATGATATTGTATGCATGCCCTCCTTGATTGATAATGTGAGTAATGATATTGTATGCATGCTAGTATAGAACATTTATCTAAGTTGAGTAAGAATGAGCATGTTAGAGGTCTACCCAAGTTGAAATATGAAAAGGGTCAATTGTGTGATGCATGTCAGCTAGGTAAGTTGCATAGATCTTCTTTCAATCCAAAACCGGTTATTTTCACTAACAATGTGCTTGAATTGCTCCATCTTGATTTATTTGGTGAAATTGATCACTAGTGCAAAAAAGGGATTTAAAGTCAGGCGAAAAGGGGATTTAAAGTCAGGCGGGCGCTTGACTTTTATTAAGTCGACTTTGTATGTCGGGAGTTTTAAAGTCAAGCGATAGCCTGACTTCGTAAGTCTGATTTAAAGTCAACCATTTATTCTTGCCTGACTTCGTAAGTATGATTTAAAGTCAAGCATTTATTCTTGCCTGACTTCGTAAGTCTGTTTTAAAGTCAAGCATTTATTCTTGCCTGACTTCGTAAGTATGATTTAAAATCAAGCATTTATTCTTGCCTGACTTCGTAAGTCTGTTTTAAAGTCAAGCATTTATTCTTGCCTGACTTCGTAAGTATGATTTAAAGTCAAGCGTTTATTCTTGCCTGACTTTAAAAGTTTTTTTTTTTTCAAATTTTGGTTTAATCTATACCCTGGTTATACAAATTTTCGTTCCGTAGAAGCGACTCCACTGGGGATCGAACCCAGATCTCTGGTTCCGTAGACCAGCGCCTTATCCATTGGGCCATGGAGTCATATATCATTGCTCAGTTCATAAATAATACTCACAGTTAATAAGTTCATAAGTTCAAAGTAAACTACTTCACAATTAATTTTATGGCTCAATTGGAATAACGAAGTAAATTCCAGTCCACAACACTGAACCAATGGCAGACACAATTAGGACAAGATTCCATGGGAATTAGTGCTAACAATCAGCTTTAAGTATCAACATATTCAAACAAAATCAAGGACAAAAATAGTAAGAACATCATTACTTGACTCTCCTATGGGCCTAGTATCCTTCTGCTGCTTCCTCTTGAGTGCCTGAATTTAGTTCAAGGACAAAAATAATTAGAACGAGGTCAGGATCCCTTTCTCCTGAACATCGGAACGAGGTCAAAGACATGAGAGATAAATACATGCTAAATTAAAAAGTGTGAATTCTTTCTTAGAAATTTATATATATATAATATATATATATATATATATATATATATATCATTTCTTGGAAGAACTTACTCAATGTGCCAAGATAGAGGTCTCTATTTCCTGCAACTCTGCGAATCCTTGCTTGCCATCTACCATGTTGATGGTGCCTACATAACAGATCCAAAACTAAATTTAGATATCTAATTAAACCCCAAATTAATGTCTCCATTATAATTTAGAGGAAAAAGAAGCAATAAAATAGCATTAAAAACCTTGTCACTCCTCTGTACTGTGAAGCACCCCTTGAAAACCCACTACTCTTTCTACAGAAGAACCAAAAACTTAATATCAACATATCATTATTCACAACAATAGTTATTAATAGCACTAAATCCTAATTAGTAGATTTTGTACCTTCTCAAGTGTGCAACATATTCTTGCCTAGTCATGTTCTTCATTACTTCAAGTTCAGTTTGGTAAATTTCTAGCTGCCAAAAGAGAACAACAGAAAGAATGGGAGTTTAATGAATCTAAGATTGAGATTTTGTAGTGAGCAGCTAGATCATATGCTTTTGCAGCTTTCACTTCCATATCATAACCACCTTAAATAATTCAATAAACAAAAGTTTATCACATATCAGTTTCAGTTACACTACCAAAGGGTGTTTCACAATACAGCTCTTTAGCAAAGGATTTTAAGTACTTACCCAAATAAACTGTGACATGCAATATTTTGTTGATTCATCATCATCCACAATGTGAAGATATAGCATGAAAATGTTAGTGAACACAGACAAAACTTTGCAGAAGGATATTGCAATATTAAGTAAGAACATCATTACTTGACTCACCTGTTGGGCCCATTAGAAGGATATTGCTTTTCTCAAGTTCAACTCTATCATCATCAACTAACTCGGCTTTACCATCATTACTTGACTCTCCTGCAGGCCTAACATTCAAAATAATAAGAACATGGAAAAGCAGCATCTAAACGCACAGAGTTAACAGAAACAAATCCCATTGCTTAACAGCAGTAATAAAAAATAACTACAGAAAAGCAAATAAAAGAAAGCCTAACAAGCTGAAGTAATATACCAACCACTTGGACTTGGATGAAGACTCATGAAATATTCTCTGATAGTGATTATAAACTGCCACAGAAAGAACCTACAAATACAATTAAGGTAACATTAATCACCAATCTCTCGAGTTCACTGCAAATCACAAAATCATTGAAAAATAGTCACGCACATACCTTCTTAGCCCTCTCTTGTCCAATTACGAATTTATCAAGTCCCTTACATAGCTCCTTCGGCGTTAGGAACCCACCAGTGCTAGTGCTAACAGCTCCAGCAACATCACATGCATAGACTCCAGCAACTGACATAACATAAAATCAATCAATTAATTAAGCAAGCAAGCCACATGGAAATGAAATTATTATGGCAAAACATATAAGAGATTCTTGAAGTAACTAACTAGTTGTGAGAAGACAAGTGAGTAATGCTCTTCTTCCTTCAATCTGTAAAGACACTATCACTGGCTCTACAGCAGCTAAATCACTATCACACTGAAAATTGAAACTACTACACAACCATAAGTACATACAGATACACCTGAGAGTTGAGAAGGTAGGCTAAAAACTAAAAATTGGTTTACCTGATCCTGTTGGGCCCATTAGAAGGATATTGCTTTTCTCAAGTTCAACTCTATCATCATTAACTAACTCGGCTTTACCATCATTACTTGACTCTCCTGCAGGCCTAACATTCAAAATAGTAAGAACATGGAAAAGCAGCATCTAAACGCACAGAGTTAACAGAAACAAATCCCATTGCTTAACAGCAGTAATAAAAAATAACTACAGAAAAGCACAGTGAATACAAGGTTCAAACAACATTGACGACAAAAAGCCCATCCGCACTAGGTGGGGTTGGCTATACAAATCAAACAACGCTATCATAAATCATGTGTCACATAGCAAGTTGAAAAAGGGAAAAGAAAAAAAAAGGTGAAGGACACCGGAAAATCATCCAACAGCATTTCACATAGAGTGGAAGGGAACAAAACCTATTAGAGAGATAGTGAGAGACCGGAAAGGAGATAATGCAATTGTAAAACAGACATTTAGAAAATATTAAGGTTTTTGATGACACTAAATTTCATCAACTGCTAATGTAAAACTGTTCCATTATCAGCACATAAGAAAGTCCCGCCTCATAGTAACTAAGTTCTTCACTTCCAGGAAAAGCTTTTGAAGTTTGAACTGCTTTTTGAACAGGTGGCATCATATATAGTGTAGAACTTTTTACACATCAACATGAAATCTTAAAAAAATATTGCAAATTGCAAATGTTGGCATCACCACGGTGTAAACACTAGCATGATAAAAGCACTTATATTATAAGTGATTATGTTATAAGAACTTAATTAAGTTGTTTATCAAAAGAAAAGGTCTTAATTCGATAGTTGGAAAAAGGGAATAGACTTACAAGAGAGGGAAAAATCTTTTCAGCAGCGCGACGAGGAACAGAGAAACCACCTAGAGTACTAGTATCACTTGCAGTGAGTTGTTTAAAGAAAAATTCAGGTTGTGGTTTATTTGACTTACGAGCAAGATCTGATCTCACTAAAGTATCCTTATCAAACTACACAGTAAAAGTAATCCGAAAAAAAATTTCCACATGCCAGTCAGTTTAACCTTATTATGGTTAACCTTGAACTTTGAGATTGAGTAAAGGTATGAACTTTGAGATTGAGTGAGGAGTTGCAAACCTTTCACCAACAGCATTAGGCAATTGGCTGAGTACCAATAAGGACTTCACCCATTCAATTAGCCCTGCCTTATTTTCTTCAATAGGTCTTCTTCCACAAATTACTTCCAATACCAATATTCCAAAGCCAAAGACATTGTTGATGTTGTTCCTATTCAATAGGTCTTCTGGAGCAATGTATCCTACTGTCCCTAGTACTCTTGTTGTGTTGGCCACTTTTCCATGATGATCATGCATACGAGCCAACCCAAACGGATCTGGACTAGATTGTGCAGTTTGTATAGACTTCATGCCATGATCCCTAAAAGACTGATTTACTGCTTGCATTCTCCATTTCAATGTGCTCAGTACTAAAATCTCCATTCTCGGTCTTAGCTTCAAATACAAACTTTGATTCACCAACCTGCACAAAATACAACAATCAGCACATGCAAGATAAACACATTTGCTTTACACAATCATCTAGCATTAAAAAAACAAGTTCCTACCTGCAAATCAAGAGTAAGAGGAACATCAGTCTCTTCTACTTTGGCTGCCAAAGATAAACAAGATACAGCCAATAGTTGCATTGTCCAAGCTCTTTCCTTCTGAAAGTGGAAACATTGATTAGATCTAAATTAACCAATAAAGCATAAAATATCCAATTTATTTTAATAAACATCTCTTCATTCATTGACTTACTGGTAATTCATATGCAGAAAGAAATCGGTCCAAATAATTTATGGATAGATATTCACATAGAGGACCAAAACCAATATGCGCTCCAACCTATAAAACATCACACACAGCAACAAAGGGCAATTAGATAAATATAAAGATAAAGCCATCATCTGATCAAGATAAATCCAGATTGTGCATCATAATACATGAACAAATAAGTTTCATTCAATAAAATCCAAGAGTTTCCAATAGAATCATCATCACACACAGAAGCTATTCCAATCAAAGAACTGTTATGATATTGATGAGTTCATTAAATTGAAAGTCAAACAAAAGTCACGATTCAGATTTCATTTCAGACTCATCAAAATCAAACAGGAAGATTTCCATTTCAACAACATGCCTATACTCATAAGCATCATCAAATTGACCCATGTTCAAATCAAAAAAACTAGGGTTTGCGACTTCTGGATCTGACCCGTGTTCAAATCAAAAAAACTAGGGTTTGCAACACACATGTTTCAAACTGAGAAATTAGGAAATAGATAGGAGCTGTGCAACACGCTCGTTGCGATAGGGGATTCAGAACAGTATCAAAAAAAACCTAGAAAGAGAGGCAGAGAGAGGGAGACTTGCCTGGAAAATGGAAGAGGAGTTTAGCGTGAAACTCAGAAGCAGAGGGCGTGAGCGTGAGCGTTGAGCGTGAAACTGAAGTGGAGAGAGCAACGGAAAAGACGCGCGCCGGAGGGTGGAGTGGTGCACGGCGAGGCGAGGCGGAGGGCGGCGTTCTCGGAGTGAGGCGTGAGGACACGAAAGAATGGCGTGAATGGCGTGGAGAGTGTTCTGATTTTCACGGTGAGAGGGGTGAGGGAGTGAGGGTGACGGTGAGGGAGTGTGGGTGACGGTGAGGGGGTGAGGGGGCGAGGGAGTTAAGAAGAAGGATTAGAGAAGAAGAAGGATTAGGGTTCGCGTGAGAGTGAGAGTGAGAATGGAGAGGAGAGAGTGTTCTGATTTGACAGTGAGGGTGAATTTTTTTTTTTTTTTAGTACTTTAGAGGTCAGGCGTGTATATGCCTGACTTCTAAAGTACTTTAGAGGTCAAGCGAGAATAGACGCATGACGTCTAAAGTAATAGAACAGAAAAAAAAATCCACTCCTAATTACAAGTTTGCCACCGTGTCACTTATGTAGTCAGGCGCATACATGCCTGACTTCTAAAGTCTTATTTTTTCCCTATTTCTTCACTTTAGAAGTCAGGCGTGTATCCGCTTGACCTTAATACTCGCGAGTTTTGCCACTTATTTACAAGTTTGCCACCGTGTCTACCTATGTAGTCAGGCATCTGGGCGCCTGACTTTAAATGTCTAATTCTAATGTCATTTTTGCACTAGTGGATGTTGTATGTCTAGGAGGGTCTAAGTATGTCTTCGTGATTGTAGATGATTATTCTAGGTATACTTGGGTCATTCTACTTGCAAATAAAAGTGATGCTTTTAATGAGTTTGCTAAGTTGTGCAGAAAGTTACAGAATGAGAAAAGCTTATCCATCAAGGAAATTAGAAGTGATCATGGAGTAGAGTACGAAAATTCATCATTCAGGACATGGTGTGAAAAGTATGGTGTTCATCATAACTTTTCAGCTCCAAGAACTCCTTAACAAAACGGTGTGGTGGAAAGGAAGAATAGAACCATACAAGAGATGAACAGAAAAATGTTGAATGAGCACAACCTTCCCAAATATTTTTGGGGTCATGCAGTTGATACAACATGTCACATGCTAAACAGGGTATACTTGAGGCCATCTCATAACAAAACACCATACGAGTTGTGGAATGGTAGAGCTCCAAATATTTCATACTTCAAGGTTTTTGGAAGGAAGTGCTTCATTCTCAACACAAAGGACAAATTGGGTAAGTTTGATGCAAAATCAACTAAAGGTATTTTTATGGGTTACTCAAGTCATAGTAGAGCTTATATTGTTTACAATAAGATTGATAAATGTATGCAAGAATCTATACATGTTTCGTTTGATGAAACTAACCCATTTTCCAAGAAAGTTGATGATGAGGATGAAGTGGTTGAAGTAATAAAAAACAGAATGCATGAATCAACCAATGAAAGTGTAGAAGAAGCCGAGAGCCCCAAGACATCGATGACCATCTCCATGGAAGAACACATGATGACTTGCCCAAAACTTGGAAATCAGTTCGAGATCATCCCATGGAGCAAATTATTGGTAGTCCATCAAAGGGGGTAACAACTCGTTCTTCTTTTAATCATTTATGCTTTCATAGTGCTTTTGTCTCTCAAATAGTTCCTAATAATATTAAGGAAGCTTTAAATGATCCAGAATGGGTCGTGTCAATGCAAAAAGAACTTGAACAATTTGAACGAAACAAAGTTTGGCATTTAGTTGAAAAATCTGTTGACAGAACCGTTATTGGTACTAAATGGGTTTTTCGCAACAAACTTGATGAAAATGGTGTTATTTTATTAAATAAAATCCGTTTGGTTGTTCAAGGTTTTAACCAAATCGAAGGGGTGGATTTTGAAGAAACTTTTGCTCCGGTGGCTAGGTTGGAGTCCATTCGTATAATATTGGCATTTGCTAGTTACATGGACTTCAAACTACACCAAATGGATGTCAAGAGTACCTTCCTAAATGGTTTTTTAGAAGAAGAAGTATATGTAAAACAACCCCCTGGTTTTGAAGTTTTTAAAAACCCAAATCATGTTTTCAAACTTGACAAAGCACTTTATGGATTAACACAAGCTCCTAGAGCTTGGTATGAGAGACTAAGCAAACATTTAATTTCAAATGGTTTCAAAAAGGGCAAGATTGATTCTACCTTATTCCTTAAAACCAAGGGCAAACATATCTTTGTAGTTCAAATTTATATTGATGATATTATTTTTGGGTCTACTAATGATAATCTGTGCAACGAGTTTTCTGAAATGATGACTAGCGAGTTTGAGATGACCATGATGGGGGAGCTGAATTTCTTCTTGGGACTTCAATTAAAGCAAATGAAAGAAGGAATCTTCATATGTCAAAACAAGTTCTCAAAGGAGCTACTAAAGAAGTATGACATGAGTGATGCAAAGGAAATTGGTACTCCCATGGCGACTGCAACAAAGTTGGATAAGGACGAGCAAGGTAAACCAGTCAATGAAACGATGTATCGAGGTATGATCGGCAGTCTCTTGTATTTAACTGCTTCTCGACCTGATAATATGTTTGCTGTATGCTTATGTGCTCGATTTCAAGCATGTCCCAAAGAATCACATTTAAAAGCTGTAAAACGGATTCTTAGATATGTTAAGGGGACCATAGATTTGGGATTGTGGTACCCGAAATCGAGTCAATTTTCTTTGGTCGGTTTTTGTGATGCTGATTTTTCTGAATGTACATTAGTTAGCAAGAGTACTAGTGGAACCTGTCATTTCTTAGGGCCTTGTTTGACTTCCTGGTCTAGTGAAAAACAGAACAGTGTTGCTTTGTCCACCGCTGAAGCCGAATATGTGGCGGTTGGAAATTGTGTTGCACAAGTTCTGTGGATGAAACAAACTTTAGAGGATTTTGGTTTGTTATATGAAAATGTGCCAGTTCTATGTGATAACACTAGTGCCATTAACATTGCTAAGAACCCCATCAAACACTCTAGAACTAAGCATATAGAAATAAGGCATCATTTCATTAGAGACCATGTTTCTAGGGGGAGCATAGCATTACAGTTTGTAGGCACCTATGACCAACTAGCAGATATGTTCACGAAACCCCTAGCCGAAGCTCAAATTTGTAAGATCCGGAGAGAGCTCGGTATGCTTGATTTTGCCAGTTTATAATGTGATTATGTGTCTTTTGTGTTTTCCCTCCTTTTTGATGAAAACAAAGGTGGAGAAAGACTTGCTGCTCTGCTTGTATATTTCAATGTCATTGGATTAGTTTTTTTTTGCTTATGCTTAGGGGGAGCTTTTGCTATTGTTTCTTGTTTATCGCCTCCCTATGCATAAGGTAATTTGTTATCATCAAAAAGGGGGAGTTTGTTGAACCAAGGACAAACACTCTTTGTTTGGTATGATAACAAATTACAATCTGTCTACTAACGGTTACTGTTGACCAAAAGTACAGGACATGAATCAAATAGCAGGACATCTTAAAGTGTAGCGGCTTGGAGAAGAAGCTACTCTAGAGTTTAAGAACTATTTGTTAATCTGCTTTTGATAGGACACCGTGTAAGATCCTATCACTCCTGTTCTATAACTTTTAGTAGTTGAGAGATGATTTTTTTAAAATATAAATGTTGTGTTAAAAGCTTAGAAAAATATTTTTTATAAAAGCCTAATAGGTAGGCACGTAGCATGAGAAAATGGTAAAGCTAAGAATCGATTGATGACTTTGTATTTATAAGTTGAAAATCGATTTCTAGCCTAATTATTCAAGCTAGAAATCGATTTGTGGCTTCCTTCACAAAGCTAGAAATCGATTTCTAGCCTATGGTTTTTAAAAGGAATATGTTTTGGAAAGAAAACAATCGATTGATGACCTTGTGCATTTAAAGCAAAGAATCGATTTTGCTCTCCACTTTAAAAAGAACAAAATCGATTATGAGCCTGTTTAAGGAAGCACAAAATCGATTGTCTACCTAATTTCTTAAAGGTCTTGTTTTTCTTGGAAGCAAACAATCGATTCATGACCTTAGTTAGTTAAAGCATAAAATCGATTATGCTCCTATTATTTAAGTACATAATCGATTTTCAAACTTTGTTTAAAAGGACAACAATCGATTCTTTACTTCTTAAAAGTTCTACAACTGTCACATTTTAATCGATTATCATACACATTGTTTCAAGCACATAATCGATTCCTATTTTAATTAAAAGTGCTACAATGGTCATGTAACACCCTGGTATTTTTATTTGTTAAAAACACCCAAGTGCACATTAAACATACATCAGAGATATTATTTCCTGTTCAGACACTGAATACCATTATAAATTTTTCGCTGAATAAAACAAAACAGTCTTATATACAAACAAGACCATAATCTGTCAGCAACTATGGTAGTCAGAGTCATACAAGAAAGCGGAATGAAAGATAACATAATACTAATGCCATAGTATTGTGATACACAGACAACAGAAGGGAAATAAACTTAAACGTAAAACTAAGTCATCATCCATCACTCGGGGCCACCTACTCGTGCCTCTGAGGTTTCTTCTGTCCCTGTTTATCTGTAAAACAACAACATTTAAACAATGAGATACAATCTCAGTGAGTTCTACCGATACCCCTACTAACACTCTCGGCTAGTTTAAAAAACATTTTTAACTCAACACGGCACCGACTGCGTGACCGCTACATCCCGGTGAACCGCATTATTTTACACATAGCATTCCACCGGCTGCGTGACCGCTACATCCCGGGGAATCTGCTATAACTCAGTACGACACCGGCTGCGTGACCGCTACATCCCGGTGGACCGCACAATCATTAATTTAACATAACACCGACTGCGTAACCGCTGAATCCCGGTGAACCCCCCTACCAATGGTACATTCTCCCATTGGCATGGAGCCTAGGGAAGGGGATCATGACTGCCCCGCCTAGTATGTTACACATGGGTCGTCACCCAACTCGATATACTATATACGTATATCTACAATATTGTGAACTCATAGTCCATCAAATCAGATAATGCCAATTGAACACTTAACCCACGCTTTTATAAAACCAAGTTCACACTCGTACTCTAATTTACTTCTTTTCGACACAATTTACAATTTCGAAAATAGATCATTTTGCCTTAAAAATAGAATATTCAGTTAGGCCTCTGGATAAGCTTTCCAACGCATTTTAGAACACCCCAATCGGGTTCCCGGATCAAAAGATATCGCGAAAACAAGGTCAGTGAAAAACTGTTGAAAAACTGCAAAACGTCGCGACGCGAACTGCTACCGTCGCGACGCGAGAAACGACAGAAACATTTTGCGTGACAAAACTGCACTTGGTCGCGACGCGATGCCCTGCGGGTCGCGACGCGATGGAGACCTGTCTGGTGCAGATTTTGCGATTTTCGCAAAATCCGCTATTCCGCTCAATTCCGATTTCAGTTCCGATCGAAAACAGATCCATCAACCAGTATAATGAATCCAGTACAAATCACACAATCAATCAATCCAATCCAAAACGTAATTTAAACGGATTTCTATCCAAAACGCTAATTTTCGAATAACGGTTTTTGACTCAAAATTTATCGGAACCAATCAACGCACAAATTATACCAAAACGGAATAAACCTAAACGTGAGTAAAACTCACCCTTGAAGCGAGAGTCGTTGCCGAGCCGAAATCACCGAGACACGAAAAATCCCCAATCGAACCCTAGGATCTCCAATCCGCTCCAAACTTCGAATTTAGCTTCAATCCGCTTACAACCGTTGCTGGGCTTGCTGCTAGACATGATTCAACCATCAAAATCAACTCAAACTCGGTTCACTATTCATCATCCTTCTCAATTCCGAAATCAAGAGAAAAGGGGAGAAATAAGGGTATGAGCTTACCTAGCTTGAGGAAATGGAAGGTGAAACAAGGATGATGATGAGGATGGAACTTTGGGATGATTGGTGATGATCTTCTTCTTCTTCCTTTCTCCTCTCCTTTCTTCTTCTTCTTTCTCTCTTTTCTCTTCTTTTTCTTCTTTTCTCTGTTTCTTCTCTTCTGCGCTTTCTTTCCTTTTTTCTTTTCTTTCTTTTATTCTTTCATTTAACACACACACACATACTTATTTAATTAATAAATAAGTGGTAGCGTGGTCCAGTTACCGTATTGATCTTAATCCCTTATTTCGATTCCGAAACTTCCTTGACCCATATTATTCGGTCAACGATCCTGTGACAGCCAATAATTAATTTTAGCACTCAATAATTTTACCAATTAAGCACCAAATTAATTCAATTGGGTTAACATCCAATAATTCGATTAATTATTTTGAGGATGTTACATTCTCCCCAACTTGAAAGAATTTTGTCCTCAAAATTAAACACAACATACCTCAAGGGAACAAATACGGATACCGAGTCCGCATATCGTCCTCCAACTCCCAAGTAGCTTCCTCGGCGGAAAAACCATCCCAAACTACCTTGACGATGGGAATTGACTTTGTCCGTAGCGTTCTCTCGCCACTTTCCATGATGTAATTCGGATTAGGTTGGAAGGACAAGTCCGGTCGAAGGTCGATCGTTTCAAAATCTAACGGTTGACTAGGATCGGGAATGTACTTCCGCAGCTGAGACACATGGAATACATCATGCAGATTTGACAATGGTGGAGGCAAAGCAATACGGTATGCAAGAGGCCCTATTCGCTCAATAATCTGGAAGGGTCCAATATACCGAGGACTGAGTTTCTTCACCCGTAAAGCCCTACCTGTGCCAATTGTTGGTGATAATCTCAAAAACACATGATCGCCCGACTCAAACTCTAACGGCCTTCTCCTTTTATCAGCATAGCTCTTTTGCCTGCTCTGGGCAGCTTTCATTCTTTCTCTGATTAACCTGATTTTCTCAGTAGTGTCATGAATCATCTCAGGTCCTAACAATCGGTTTTCACCGACTTCCCACCAACACAATGGAGTTCTACATTTTCTACCATACAAGGCTTCAAAAGGCGCCATTCCGATACTGGAATGATAACTGTTGTTATATGAGAATTCCACCAATGGAAGATGATCCTCCCATTTCTTTCCGTTATCAAGTACCGAAGCTCTAAGCATATCCTCTAATGTCTGGATAGTTCTCTCGGTTTGACCATCTGTTTGTGGGTGATAAGCGGTACTAAGAAGTACTTTAGTCCCCATTGCTTCATTCATAGCTTTCCAAAATCGAGAAGTGAATTTCGGATCTTGATCCGACACTATACTGGTAGGAACCCCATGTAACCTTACTATGGTCTTCAAATACACCTCAGCTAACTTGGATACTTTACTGCTCGAACGAACTGGAATAAAATGAGCTGATTTAGTTAACCGATCCACAACTACCCAAATGGAGTCGTTACCGGCTTGAGACCTTGGCAACGCCATTACAAAATCCATAGAAATTTCTTCCCATTTCCACACTGGCACGTCTAGTGACCGTAGCAGACCAGCAGGCTTCTGATGTTCTATCTTAACTTTTTGACAAGTTAAGCATTGTGATACGAATTCAGCAATTTCTAACTTCATTCCCGGCCACCAATACATCTGTTTTAAATCTCTATACATCTTGGTGGATCCAGGATGTACAGAAAATAAACTCCGGTGTGCTTCCTCTAGCACTTGCTTTTTAATACTCTCATCGTCAGGCACACAGATCCTACCGTTGAAACAAATAACCCCATCACTATCCTCGGTAAAATCTGGCAACACTTTCTGTGATTGTAGTTTCACATCAACTTCCTGTGCTAAGCGAATAGAATCCCTTATGGAACTAGAGATCCTCATGTGGCTCAACACCAACCGGTTCCTTTTTGGCTTTGAATCCACATTTAAGTCCCGGAAAGACTCCAACAATTCCATTTCATGCATCATTAATCCTGCTATATGAATGGATTTCCTACTTAGTGCATCGGCTACAACATTAGCTTTTCCCGGATGATACTTCAATTCGAAGTCATAATCCTTCAGAAACTCCACCCATCTTCTCTGCCTGTTATTCAACTCCTTCTGGTCAAACAAATATTTTAAGCTTTTATGATCACTAAAGACTTCGAAACGAGACCCATACAGGTAATGTCTCCAAATCTTCAGTGCGTACACAATAGCTGCCAACTCCAAATCATGAGTCGGATAATTCTCTTCATGAGTCTTCAACTGTCTGGAGGCATAAGCTACAACTTGTTGGTTCTGCATGAGAACACACCCCAAACCCTTCCCAGAAGCATCGCTGTAAATTTGAAAATCCAAAGACGGATCTGGAAGAATTAGGATTGGAGCAGAAGTCAACCTAACCTTCAACTCTTGAAAACATTCCTCACAATCAGCATTCCATATAAACGGTTGGGCCTTGCGAGTCAACCGAGTAAGTGGAAGAACCAATTGTGAAAAACTTTGGATAAACCTCCTGTAGTAACCAGCTAGACCCAAGAAACTTCTTATTTCGGTGACAGATGTTGGTCGTTCCCAGTTCAACACCGCTTCTACTTTACTGGGATCCACCGCAACTCCCGATTGGGAAATCACGTGTCCCAAAAACTTCACTTCCGGCATCCAGAAGTCACACTTCGACGGCTTGGCATACAATTTCTTTTCTCGGAGTACGTTCAGAACGATGCGGAGATGTTGAACATGGTCCTCAATGGTCTTAGAGTACACCAAAATATCATCAATAAAAACTACCACAAACTGATCAAGGTACGTGTGAAACACTCGGTTCATGTAATCCATGAATACCGCTGGAGCATTAGTCAAACCGAAGGGCATCACTACGAACTCGTAATGTCCATACCTCGTACGGAAAGCTGTCTTCGGAATATCTAAGGCTCGTACCTTTATTTGATGATAGCCCGACCTCAGATCAATTTTTGAAAATACCACAGCACCTCTAAGTTGGTCTAGCAAATCGTCTATCCTTGGCAAGGGATATTTATTCTTGATCGTCACTTTATTCAATTGTCGATAATCTATGCACAACCTCATGCTACCATCCTTCTTTTTGACTAGCAACACCGGAGCACCCCATGGAGAAGCACTCGGTCGGATAAACCTCTTCGATATTAATTCCTCAAGTTGAGACTTCAGTTCCTTCAACTCTAAAGGAGACATTCTATAAGGAGCAATAGAGATTGATCCTGTAACAGGAATCAATTCTATTGAGAATTCTACCTCTCGGTCAGGAGGTAAGGATGAAACTTCTTCTGGAAAGACATCTAGAAATTCATCTACCACTTGCACAGACGACAAATCTAAACCCGTTTCAGTAGATGCAGACAACATAATAAGAATAGCTTCCGCACCTTGGAATAATGACTGGCTTGCTTCGGTGTAAGAGATCGTCGCTTCAGAATCTGCCTGTGTCAATCCTACGGATTCGGAGGCGAAGCTAATAGTTCGATCGGCACAGTTGATTGTTACATGATTTTCAGCCATCCAATTCATACCCAGAACAATGTCCATGCTTCTCATAGGCAAGCAAATAAATTTCACAACAAACTGTCTGTCGCCTATGACAAGTAGGCAATTTTCACATAATGATTGGGTCTGGACACGACCCTTGGCAGCAGTTAAAATAGTTATCAGTTCGGATAGCTCAGACAATGCTAGTCCCAACCGATCCACACATGCTTGCGAGATAAAACAGTGAGTTGCACCAGAATCATATAAAATATTGACTGAATTATTAAAAAGAGATCCCGTACCCCTCAGAAGATTATCAGAAGGAGTGATGGTTCGAGCATCCAGTGTGTTGATCCGCCCCTGACTAGGTGCATTTGGTGCTCTTTGGATGTTCCTCTTTGCTGGGCACTCATTTGCATAGTGGCCCTCCTCATTACAATGATAACACCGAGTATGTTTTAGTTGACATTCACCTCGGTGATACCTTCCACACTTATGACAATTTTTAAACCTCGTTTGGTCGGCTGTTTGCACCTGCTTCCCTTTATAATTACCACCCCTGCCCGAGTCATGCTTGGGACCCATCTGAGAACTAGATGGTCCGGTGTTCCTCTTGCTCTGATGGAATGCCTTTCTGCTTGCATACAACCTTGACAAATCACTTTCGGCGATATAAGCTTGTTGTACCATGGCTGCATAGTTGGTTCTCGGAAAAGAACTAAGACTTTGAGCAATATCCTCTCCCAACCCATATTTGTACCTGTCAGTTTTCCATTGGTCACTTGGGGCATATCCAGCTAAACCGAAGAATTGATACAACTCTTCAAATTTAGCCGTGTATTGGCCCACGGTCAAGCCTCCTTGGGTAAGAGCCAAAAACTCATTTTCCTTATCCAACCTCATAGCCGTGGGGAAGAATTGTTCCAAAAATGATGTTCGGAAATTGTCCCAAGTCGGGGGAGTTCCCATTGTCTCCATCATGGCCCTAGCATTTGTCCACCAGTTATTGGCCTCTCCCTTCAACATATGGGATGCCAACCTCAACTTATCTTCCTCGGTCACTTGCATTGTTACAAAGATCTTTTCAATGTCATCCAGCCAATGTTGTGCTCTCATGACATCCGGCCCACCTCTAAACTCGGAGGGTTTCATTTTCAGGAACTCTGTGAAAATTCTCCTTGGGTTCACTTGTGGCTCTGGAGCTTGATGCTGCTGAGCATTTTGCTGTAGGATTTGTTGCTACTGATGCATAAGCATCATGTCTTGCATCATTTTCTGCTGGTTCTCAATGACATTCTGCATCCACTCAAAATTTGGATCAACAGGAGGAGGAACGCCTCTACCTCTTCTGGCCATGATTCTGCGAAATATGCACAAAGTATTAAGTTGATCAAGCTCAATGTCTAATAGCATACTAAGAAAATCACGACTGGAAAAAGCAAAGACCCTATAAGCTAAGTCCGACTAGGTCGAACCGCTCTGATACCAACTGTAACACCCTGGTATTTTTATTTGTTAAAAACACCCAAGTGCACATTAAACATACATCAGAGATATTATTTCCTGTTCAGACACTGAATACCATTATAAATTTTTCGCTGAATAAAACAAAACAGTCTTATATACAAACAAGACCATAATCTGTCAGCAACTATGGTAGTCAGAGTCATACAAGAAAGCGGAATGAAAGATAACATAATACTAATGCCATAGTATTGTGATACACAGACAACAGAAGGGAAATAAACTTAAACGTAAAACTAAGTCATCATCCATCACTCGGGGCCACCTACTCGTGCCTCTGAGGTTTCTTCTGTCCCTGTTTATCTGTAAAACAACAACATTTAAACAGTGAGATACAATCTCAGTGAGTTCTACCGATACCCCTACTAACACTCTCGGCTAGTTTAAAAAACATTTTTAACTCAACACGGCACCGACTGCGTGACCGCTACATCCCGGTGAACCGCATTATTTTACACATAGCATTCCACCGGCTGCGTGACCGCTACATCCCGGGGAATCTGCTATAACTCAGTACGACACCGGCTGCGTGACCGCTACATCCCGGTGGACCGCACAATCATTAATTTAACATAACACCGACTGCGTAACCGCTGAATCCCGGTGAACCCCCCTACCAATGGTACATTCTCCCATTGGCATGGAGCCTAGGGAAGGGGATCATGACTGCCCCGCCTAGTATGTTACACATGGGTCGTCACCCAACTCGATATACTATATACGTATATCTACAATATTGTGAACTCATAGTCCATCAAATCAGATAATGCCAATTGAACACTTAACCCACGCTTTTATAAAACCAAGTTCACACTCGTACTCTAATTTACTTCTTTTCGACACAATTTACAATTTCGAAAATAGATCATTTTGCCTTAAAAATAGAATATTCAGTTAGGCCTCTGGATAAGCTTTCCAACGCATTTTAGAACACCCCAATCGGGTTCCCGGATCAAAAGATATCGCGAAAACAAGGTCAGTGAAAAACTGTTGAAAAACTGCAAAACGTCGCGACGCGAACTGCTACCGTCGCGACGCGAGAAACGACAGAAACATTTTGCGTGACAAAACTGCACTTGGTCGCGACGCGATGCCCTGCGGGTCGCGACGCGATGGAGACCTGTCTGGTGCAGATTTTGCGATTTTCGCAAAATCCGCTATTCCGCTCAATTCCGATTTCAGTTCCGATCGAAAACAGATCCATCAACCAGTATAATGAATCCAGTACAAATCACACAATCAATCAATCCAATCCAAAACGTAATTTAAACGGATTTCTATCCAAAACGCTAATTTTCGAATAACGGTTTTTGACTCAAAATTTATCGGAACCAATCAACGCACAAATTATACCAAAACGGAATAAACCTAAACGTGAGTAAAACTCACCCTTGAAGCGAGAGTCGTTGCCGAGCCGAAATCACCGAGACACGAAAAATCCCCAATCGAACCCTAGGATCTCCAATCCGCTCCAAACTTCGAATTTAGCTTCAATCCGCTTACAACCGTTGCTGGGCTTGCTGCTAGACATGATTCAACCATCAAAATCAACTCAAACTCGGTTCACTATTCATCATCCTTCTCAATTCCGAAATCAAGAGAAAAGGGGAGAAATAAGGGTATGAGCTTACCTAGCTTGAGGAAATGGAAGGTGAAACAAGGATGATGATGAGGATGGAACTTTGGGATGATTGGTGATGATCTTCTTCTTCTTCCTTTCTCCTCTCCTTTCTTCTTCTTCTTTCTCTCTTTTCTCTTCTTTTTCTTCTTTTCTCTGTTTCTTCTCTTCTGCGCTTTCTTTCCTTTTTTCTTTTCTTTCTTTTATTCTTTCATTTAACACACACACACATACTTATTTAATTAATAAATAAGTGGTAGCGTGGTCCAGTTACCGTATTGATCTTAATCCCTTATTTCGATTCCGAAACTTCCTTGACCCATATTATTCGGTCAACGATCCTGTGACAGCCAATAATTAATTTTAGCACTCAATAATTTTACCAATTAAGCACCAAATTAATTCAATTGGGTTAACATCCAATAATTCGATTAATTATTTTGAGGATGTTACAGGTCACATTTTAATCGATTATCATACACATTTGTTTTAAACAAATAATCGATTCATTTTTTGTCCAACGGTCATATTTTTGCAAATCCTATAAATAGGACTTTGGCTTTCACGTTCAATACACAACAACACAACGCAAAATTACAAATCTGAAAAAGAGAAAAAGAAGAACTTTCACCGTCAAATTATTCTTTCAAGTTTTTCATCTCTAAATCCAAATCACTCATCTCTCTCAACTACTATACTGTGATACTTCTTGAGTGATTGGATCATAGTTTCTCTGTTGTATTCATCTATTCTTGGTTATTGTGAAATCCTGGGAGGCGTTCTTGGGTAATTCAATCGGGGAGATTGAGCTAGTTGTTAGCGAAATCCTTAGCGGGGAGCTTGAGTTCTCAATTTGGGGAAAATTGAGATTAGCTATAGGGAAGTTGCTTGCTTGTAAAACGTTGAAGAAGTTCTTCTCATATAGTGGTTGTTATCAAGTCCAAAGGTTGCAAAGCCGAAGGCCGAGGACGTAGGGCTTTTATCCCGAACCTCGTAAAAATCACGGTGTATCTCTTTCCCTTCTCGTTACTTTGTTTTTGTTTATTTTTGTTTATCGTTATATTTGATTTCATTGCGATGCGTTATCGTTAAATTTGATAATAGTGTGGTTAGCATAAAATATCGCTGTAACTGGATCTGTCATAGGTATAGCTTTCTTAGGTACTGCATATAGTTTAAATCCTATTTTCCGCATTTGATTTAAACGAGCATCGTTAGTTTTTGAAATCAAAAAAGAATTCAATTTTAGCGTATAACCTTATTCACCCCCCCCCCCCCCCCCCGCCTCTAAGGTTATCATATAGTCCAACACTTATGTTGTTAAATAATGTGAAACTTGGTTAAAGTCTTATAAAACTTGGTTAATTATATTTTTAAGGAGGTTATCTGATTCAAATTGAGAAGTTAGATGTTACTTAGTCATCCTTTAACTTGTCCTTACATTAAATGTTCTATATAGCACTCATATAGTGCCCTCATGTAGTTTCACGCTGAGTTGCACAGTAAAAAATTATAATACTTGGTTGTTGTAAGATGGTTATCCAATTCAAACCAAGAAATTATACGTCACTTAACTACCTTATGACTTGTCCTTACATTAAATGTCCAAGATGGAATAAAAAAATTCTGGCAAAGTTATAGAATATACATTTGGCGTGTAAAGCACAAATAAAAAGATATATTTTATATAAGAAGTATCATGGAGCACTCCCATGCATTACAACGACGCTTTGAACATTTCATATTACATTTAAAGACCTTTGCAGTCTTGTGCTTCAATATATACAAAATTTTACATAATAAATCATATCGTTGGAAACCCCAAAAAATTGAAAAATTGAGGGCACATATACACATTTTGCTTCATTCAATTGAATCATAGTAACCACCCCAAAAAATATAACAGCTAAAGGACGTTAACAGGTGATGGTACACTAGAAGTGAGGAATGGTGCTTCAATAGTGCTCCAATATGAAGCTTTTACATTATAGTACTAATCTCATAACCCCTCCATTGACACAAATTCACACTTATGTTAGCAGCAAGAGTGCTGCCTTCCAAATCATCAATTAGACCATGTTGCACATATCCTATCATCATAGCAATCCAAGTAGTGACATTCTTATATGGCTTAACGTTTAAGCTCTAAGCTAAAACATTTAAGCTGTCAATGATCTAAGTTTGAGCATAATCATTATAAAACTTGGCTTAATGTGTCCATCTAAACAATTTGTTTCGCACAAATACACCAAAGATCCAAATATGCAACATGCCATTACAATGCTTTCAGTTCTTAAAATGTACCAAAAGCCTCTTTTATAGGATAATGTCAAATATAAATTGCTCTATATGGCAAAAGCACTACCAGGCATCATAAAAGCACATGGGAACTATTTTAAGCTATAACAACACAAAATAACATACTGATAACTTTTCAACATTCACTAGTAGAAAAAATGGATTTTACATCAGGAATTGGCATCGGTTCAAATACTAACCGATGTGGATAAAAATGCGGTGGCATTTTTGAAATTATGTGAACATTTTTCGCATTGGTTGATATAGGAACCGATGTAGAAATGCATGATTACACTTTTAATATCAGTTCTCTCGTTGCACCTGATGTTAAAAAGCCCCAATTTATCAATTTCTTAAAACCCTCTTCGCCAAACACACTCACTCTCTAACCAAAAATCCTGCCTTCGTTACAGTGACTCTGCAACCAAAAACCCAGAGATTCCATCGCTCCCATTCACGCACAAGAGTCACGCCGTTGCTGCGCCGTTGCTGCCTTCGTTCTCTCTTCGTGAAGCACTCTCACTCTCTGCAACCAAAAACCTAGTCTCTATCTCTATCCATCGTCACCACAAAAGTTACGCCGTTGCTGCGCCCCAAGTACACCGCCAACCCCTCACTTTTGGCACTCCGTTCAGCGCTCATTTCCTTCCTCCATCGGCCAAATCGGTGAGTCTAGATGCCATTTCCACCCTCCTTGTGAATCCATCCCCAAACTCTTCATCAGATCTTCCTGAAATCGTCGTCCAAGTTCTCGATCTCAAGCAGAGCGGTAGCAGATGGATGTATAATTTCTTTTCATTGTTTATCTTTAGGTTTTCCATTTTCCCTTCAAGATCTGAAATCTTAGCGTATTTATTATTTATTATTTGTTTGATATTGTAATAGGTTCAATGAAAATGATGGGAAAATGAAGTTGAGAGGAATTCTTCCTCCAAGTCAAAACAATGATGTACTCTCAGGGAAAATCTAGAACCTAGGTCTCATTTGAATCCTTGATTATACTGTCAACGACATTCCAACTAAGTCTGAAAAGTACGCCCTAATTTCGATTCTACATCCATCGTGTTTTGGCCATATTGTGATATCTGTTTCTGTTGTTTCTTGTATTGTAGATATCTTATTGTTACAAAGTGTGAGGCGGTTTCTCCCTCGCTTGAAATGGAGATAAAGAATGAACAAAACGCTGGCATTGTTTTGAAGCCAAAGGAAGAAGTTCGATCCAAGAATGAAGGTGCTGCTGGAATTCTTTTGAAGCCTAAGCAGGACGTGGTGCCAACAAAATCTGCTGCTCAGATTTTACGCGAACAACATGGAAAGTGAGTGCGTCCTCTTGTTTCCTTGAATCCCTATATGTGTAACTGGACAATAAAGGTCAGTGTTACCAGCAAAGGAACCATGTGTACCTATAAGAATGCCAGAGGGGAAGGTTGTGTCTTCAATGTGGAATTGGCTGATGAAGAAGTAAGTAAAAAATTGCCATCTATTTGATTGATGCATAGCTTATATTAGGTGTTTGATTGTTGACTGTCTTTTCAAGTGTGGAGGGTGATGTTTTTTTTTTCTTGTTTTTTTTTGAAACGTTTTCAGGGTACACAGATTCAAGCAACCATGTTTAATGCTGCTGCAATGAAGTTTTATGACAGATTTGTTATTGTAAAGGTTTACTACATTTCAAAGGGGACTTTAAAAGTTTCTAACAAGCAGTTCAAAATTGTGCAAAATGATTATGAAAAGACACTGAATGAGAATTCTGAGGTGGAAGAGGCTACCGACGAAGCTAGTTTTGTTCCAGAAACAAAATTCAGTTTTGTCCCAATTGATCAGCTGGGCCCTCATGTCAATAAGCATGAACTTGTTGGTGAGTGTTGTTGACAAGCCATGTTACCTCTCATTGACTGTTTCTCTTATTGCCATCTTATTGATATATCTCTTGTGGATTTCAGATATTGTTGGAGTTGTTCAGAGTGTGTCTCCCACAATGAGCATTCGAAGGAAGAGTGACAATGAGAGTATTCCAAAGCGAGACATTACTATTACTGATGAAACGTAAGTGTTTTGTTGTTTCTCACCTAGAGTAATTGACATTTTTGTTCTCTTGACTTATTAAGATGTTTCTCTTGACTTAAAACACAAGAGAAATCAATGAGTATAGTCACCTAGAGAAAAGAGTAATGTTCTCTTGACTTATTAAGATGTATTATTAAGGTTATTTTATTTACTTATGATGTTTGTTTTTTAAGGTACAAGATACTAAATATGTTTTTGAGGCTAAGACTATTCAGAGAATGGAGCTGTTGGTGCTTTCTACACTGAAATGGAAGATGCATCCTGTGACACCATTGTCTTTTCTAGATCACATTATAAGAAGGCTTGGTTTGAAAACAAATCTTCACTGGGAGTTTCTTAGGAGATGTGAGAATCTTCTTCTGTCTCTACTTTTAGGTAACTCAACCTCTCTTACTCTCATTAGTACTCATTATTTGACTAATAATTTATTAAAAACTAGTTAGTACTATAACTTTTTAATCAGTACGAAAGAGTAGTATACTTAAAAAGAAAACAGTGTTTAATTGATTTTTTTATGATTTGGTATGTTAGATTCAAGATTTGTTGGTTGTGTACCTTCTGTGTTGGCCACTGCAACAATGCTGCATGTTATAGACCAGATTGACAAGAGTGATGATGGTGTGGAATACAAAAATCAGCTTCTTGCTGTTCTCAAAACCAGCAAGGTTAGTGAATGTTTTAATTAATTTAACATTAATTAGTTCATGTCATAGTACAAGATGGGACCATGTAATGTACTGTATGACTAGAGAACATGTTAGATTAAAGTTAAACTGAAAATAAATAAATGATGTTATGGCAGTGTAATTTAATGCACATGATATGTATGATAAGCATGTCTTTTGAATACTCATTCATCTGATCCCAAATTCTCACTATTTTTTTCCTTCTTCCCTTTTTGGTGCTAGATCATCGTGATGGAACATGAGTTTGGAATTCATACATTATTATTTTGGAATTTTTTCTGTTAAATTTGCATACTTTGATTTCCGTGGAATTTAAGAATTGCAGAGTAGTTTTTCATTCTCATTATTTAATGGACAACTTGAAATTTCAAGGAAATAAATTAAGTAACTGAACAATAATCTTATTTACTTTTATCCTTAAGAAACGAATGGCTGAATTGTATGCTGCAATTAGTTTTTTTTTGTTTTCTTATTTAAACCATTTTTCTTTAATTTTTGAGAATTGTGGTTTCTATTACACTGTTTTATATCATAAATATCATTATCTGCAATAATGATTTTTTCTTTTTTGTTTCAGAAAAATTGGTGGAGGGAATAATATTGTTCAGTTATCTCAATTCACATAGGAACAAATCCGCATGCGTTGGATGGGTCTTTTAGTTGACGTGTTTCGCCAAGTTGTGTGCTTGAACTTATATTGTAAAGTTATTCTGTATATCATCATTCCCATACATTCTTTATTTTGTTGATTTGTCCCCTTGTTGTTGGCTGCTAATGTCATGGAGTTCAATCGCTGTTTGATCATTTTTTCTGATAAGTATAGAATTGGATGAAAGATTAGAAGTGAAGGAAGAGCTTGATATTTTGAGTCTTACATAGTTCTCTTTCCAGCTGATTTTGATTTTGTAATTTGCTCGGTGCCTTCATAATATATTCCACCAGGATATTCTTTTTGTGTGTGCTTTACACTTAGATTGATTGAGTACTGTGTTTTTCAGAAGTAATTTGCATGATTGTCAGGTCAGCAATATGTCACTAACTCTTGGTGTTTTTCAGTTGCTGTTCTTTTCTGTCTTTTATAACTCTACCAGGCATTATTATGAAGCTAGTTGTTTGATAAAAAAAAGTTTAATGTCTATTTTTTCTAAAGCTTCTGTTGTAGGTTATCTAATAATTTTTATAACTTTTTTCTAAAGCTTCTGTTGTAGGCACTATTTGTTAGATCTAGCTGTTGAGAATTTTTTTTTTAAAAAAAGGTTAGTTTTAACATCGGTTCCTGTTCTGGAGTGGGCTCGAAGGCCACTTTCGTACAGTAGGCCCATCGCAGCCCAATATCTAGCTTGCTCCGCAAGATGCGGCCGGCCCCGCAAAAACCGCAACGGCTAGAACGCCAACATTATATATACCACACCAGCATGTGGCTTCAGGTATGTTTTACTCACCTTGTGACCCTGCCCGTTGAAGCACCTCTGACTTGAGCGTTGGAGTGCCTTTGCAGGTACCACCCGCGTGTGGCCCAGAACTCGGTCCTTCATCCCAGCGACCGAGCGACATCAACTGACAACAACAACTCATCGTATTGATCAGGTACGATCAATTGGCAACCACAGTGGGAGGCCCGAGCGCTATTCCACATAAAACCATGCCGCCACGCCAGAAACGCACTTCTTCCAGGCTCAACACCTCTGGGCATAACCGACCTCAACGGACACCAGAGGGCGTGCCTGTGACAGTTCATGAATCACAAGGCGAGCCTCGTCAAGAACCCTCAATGCAGGGTGGCGGGCCAGTCATCCAACCAGTCCAGCAACTACCGGCCGAGTTGGCCGAAGCTGGAATCCCAGAAGCATTGCCAGAGCATGTGACCCAGGCACTTATACAAATTCTGGAGCAAAAGAATCAAGTGATCGCTGATCGAGACGAGCTGATCGAACGCTATGAGAGAGGGTCGATCTCAATCCGCCCGCGTGCGGACAGCGGTCACCGAGGGCAACCATCCCGGCCCCATCGTTCACCACCACGAAGAGAAGCTCCTACTCGTCGAGGCGTATCCCGACGCAATCCTTCAAGAAGGGCGATCGTCCACAGGTCGCCTCCTCATCGAGGAAGTCGCCATCGTCGTTCCCCCGTGGAAGATTACGACTATGCTGACTCAAGCTACCGACCAGAGTCTAATAGGTCGCCAACAAGATACTCGTCCAACGAGTCCTCAGGATCCCGCCGATCAAGAAGCAGGTCGTGGGACTCGTACGAGGAGTTTAACGACTACTACAACGGGGAGATTAGAGATGTCTCCCGCGCCATCAGCCGACCAAGAAGAAACTATTCAGAGCGGCCTAGAAGACGGTCGTCGTCGCATGCTCCACAACACCATGGACCCCCTCCAATTGCTGACAGGTTCCATGGGCAGCCAGTCGGCCTTTACGCTCTGCCCATCGACCAAACTTATCCCGCCATGCAGCCCTACGGGCAGAATCACATCCCGACCGGACAAGGACCCTTCACCAGCGAAATCAGGCGTTATCGTATTCCAAGGGACCTGAGGAAGCCCCCAAACCTGAACAAGTTTAACGGCCGTGGGGATCCAGATAAACACCTCATGTACTTCAACAACTACTGTAGCTATAGAGAGCTAGGCCGGACGATGAAGTGCAGACTATTCCCTGCGTCCCAACTCCGTCTCTTCTTGGGAAGGTCTTGTGGCAATGTTCTTGGCCAATTATACAGCCAACCGTTGTTAGTATCGTTATGAAGAGCACTTGGACTCGGTCGTCCAAGGAGAGAATGAATCGTTGAGGGAGTTTATCGACCGGTTCATGACAGAGGTTGACACAGTCCGCAACCTATCAGACATGGACAAGCTGAAGTATCTCAAACGTGGTATAAGAAAGAACCACAGATTTGCTGAAGAGTTCTCTTTGAACCGCTATTACGACCTCGGCCTGTTCCTTAGAAGGGCCAACGACCATATGGGCTATGAAGAGCAATTGGCCGCTGACAAGGGCGCCCGCGCGCGTCCCAAGGAAGAGAATGGCAGGCCGGCCAAGGGGCAAGAAAACTATCGTGACAGTAAGCCCGAGTACCGGCCTAAGAAGTACGAGCATCGTACAAAGTGGAACACTCCGATCGCCCAGATCTTCACGGAGTGCCAGAACAACGAGTTCACTGGTGTGAGGCGACCTGATCCCCTAGTGTTGAAGAAAGGAGGTCGGCCCACCAAGAAATACTGCAGATACCACAAGAGTAAGGGGCATGATACCAATGACTGTATGGCCCTAAAAGATGACATAGAAGATCTCATACAGAAGGGCAAGTTGAGGCAATATGTCAAAGATGAAGGTAAAGCGATCGTCAACTCGACGGTCGAGCAAGAGCGTAACAATTCTGAGGAAGGTCGCGACCCCAGACAGTCAAAGGGCCGCAATGTAGCCATGGTCATCCATGGAGGTAATCCGTTGGATATCAGAGAGTCCAACAAAGCAATGAAGAGGAAGTGGAATGAACTCATGATGGTCGGCTCAACTTCAACCCCACGGCCGGCCTCGAATAGGCCGCCCATTTCCTTTGGGGACGAAGACTTGCTCGATGGAAAAGTCAATAATTACGTCCCTTTGGTAGTATCGGCCGTAATGGCCAACACTGAGGTCAGAAGAATACTGATCGACCAAGGGAGCTCGGCCGACATCATGTTTGAAGAACTGATTGACAAGTTAAACGTGGACAGGAGCGAAATTATTCCGCAAGCCGTTCCTACCCCATTGACCGGGTTCAATGGGGCGACCACCTACCCCCTGGGGACGATAGAATTGCTTGTTACTTTCGGAGATGATACGAACAGCAGCGCGTCATACAGGACGGTCAGGACAACGTTCTTAGTTCTGCCAATCAAATCGTGTTACCACTGCATCATCGGCCGGCCAACACTGGGAAAATTGGAGGTCGTAGCCTCAACTGTGCATTTAAAGATGAAATTCTACAGTAAAAGCGACCAAATTGTGACAGTAATGGCCGACATGGAAGCGGCCATGAGGAGCCATTTCCTCTATCAAGAGATTTGTGATATAGAGGCGGTAAAGGCTAAACCTCAGAATCTCAGAGAGGGGCATCAGGTCAATGTGGCCGACCTAGATGCTCGATACGACCCAGATAGCGACCCTGAGGACGACGACGACGATTTAGCCCGCGAGCTAAAGAATAAACTGAAGGGGCGACCTCCCCCAAAACATGGAATGCTGACAAGTTGAGAGTATTTTGTAAAAACCAATTGATCAATAAAGAACAGGCGGTCGCTCTTTTTCCCCATAGGGGTTTTTTACCGAGGACCGACCTTAAAATTCGACTTGATTACTTCATTTTCATGCAAATTGTATGCACGGTCGCTCACCAAACGAGAGCCGCCGAGCGGCCTAAAAAAAGTGCCATCGAATGGCCCAAACGAGAGCCGCCGAGCGGCCAAAAAGAGTGCCATCGAATGGCCCAAACGAGAGCCGCCGAGCGGCCTAAAAAGAGTGCCATCGAATGGCCCAAACGAGAGCCGCCGAGCGGCCTAAAAAGAGTGCCATCGAATGGCCCAAACGAGAGCCGCCGAGCGGCCTGAAAAAGTGTTACCGAATAAAGTGACCCATAAAAAATTCAAGGTCGCGACCGACCATAGCAAAAAGAATCAAATCCAATTACAAAAGCGATTAAACAGGTCAAATTAATAGAAAAATTGTCATTGATTACAAACAAAGACGCCTTGGTCGAAGCCAGGGCGCCAATACAAACACCGCTCGCAGGCGGGCCAAGATTACAATTCAGAAGAAAATTACAAGTTAAGAGTCGCCGGGGGCCTGATAGATGACCGCCTCTTCTTGAAGGACCTTCCCTTTCACAATCTTTTTGGGGCGGACGATCTGCTGATCGATCGCACGATGTGTGCTTTGCACAATCTCGCGATCGACCCCCAGATCAGGGTAGAGGATCTTGATCTGGCTGACAGCATTTTCAAATTGACCCTCTGCAGCTCCCTTCGCCCGGTCAAGAACGTCCTTGTAGCGACCTCTAAAATTGTTCTTTTCCACCTCCATTGCATCCAGCTCAGTTTTCAGCCCAACGACCTGGCTCAACAGCTCTTGATTCTTGCAAGAGAGGCGTTCGACCTCTTTCTCAGCTGTTTCCTTGTCAGCAACCGCCTTATCCAAAGCAGACTCGGCCAGTGTTTGAGCAGAGACAGCAGCCACAAGCTGGCGTTCTGCTTCGACAAGCTTCCTCTCATTGTCAGCGGCCGCTTCGATTCTCGGTTCGAGCTCCTTCATTTTCTTGAGCAGGTCGTCTCGCTCGCCCCTCAATTCTGCGAGCAATGACAAGGCAGAATTCAATTTAAAATTTTTATCGACTAGGTCGTCTTCAAGCAAGGAATATCTATGGGCAAGGCGCCTACCTTCCAGGCGATCTGATTCTTCATCTTGGTATTTCTTGAACAGAATACCAGCGGCCTTCATTGCATCGGCCATTACCTCGAAAGGTTCCTCCTTGAAACGAGCACAGTCTTCATCACCCAACCCAAGCAGGTCGATTTTGGGCGACCGGTTGTGCCCTTGGCTTTTCCCACTCTTGTGCTTCTTTTTCTCGCCCCCAGCATCGACCGACCTATTCCTTTTGGACTTTCCTTGATTTTTGGGTGGGCTGCTTAGGTCAATGGCTTGTGCTGGTGTGCCCACCCGAGGAGTATGGCGACCGGGCTGGGACCCAGTTCCGGCAGGTAGGGGCGTGCCTTCGGGTTGAGCTTCAGGAATTCCGCGCACGGGCGAGGCATCGCCATCCTCGGCCGCCCATTGCTCCAAAAGGTCAAAGTCATTCATGCTCGTCATATCAACTGCAAAGGACAAGTAGATGGTTAGAAACAGTTAAACAAAACTAAGTGACAGAAAATAAAGTAGGCGAGCGGCCACCGACCAAGAGCGGCCTTGACTCTTTTCTTGCGTCGAGCATCCACAACGTTCTTGACCTTGATGCGACCCTCAGGGACCAGGGACGCAATCTTTCTCAGCCTTTGGATCGTCCCCCGATCCAGGTCGTCAAGTTCAGTGTCCTTGAAAGCATATTGGCCTGGTTTCTTTGAGAAATGGTTGAAACTCCACACTGTGGGAAACAGGGGCGTTCCTTCCTCATCATTGGACATTTGGGCGATCCCTCGATGGGCTTCGGCCGACTCAGGAACAACCCAAAAGAATTCCCTCTTCCACCCGGTCGTCAACGATTCCATGTAGGGCTTGAAAAAGTTGTATGTTGACCGGTTTTTGAATGAGACCGCTTCCTTGCGGGCGCCCTTGGAGCCTTTTTCATAAATATAGCTCATTTCAAACAAAGTGAAGAACAGCCGTATGGAGACCGGTCGTCTCAGAACCGCGAGCACATCTTCGTAGGCCTGCAGGAACGCCCAAGCGTTCGGGTTCAATTGAGAAGGGGCGACCTGAAGATAGCGTAGAACTTGGCGCTGAAACCTGGTGAACGGTGGAATGATACCCATGCGTTCGAAAACGATGCGGTACATTGTAAATTTTAGCACATCAGTCCAGGCCGCTACATCTTCCCCTTTCGCCATACCCTCGACTCTCCAACCTTCATTCAACCCGGTCGCCAAATACTCTAGTTCCTGGCTTCCCTGTTGAATCTTGCTGCGTTGACCTCTCAGGTTAAGAGAAACCCAAGGCATCTCCTTCGCAGCTGCGACCTCAGGATCTCCTCTTTGGTCGCTTCGTTGGCCTCTGTCGGCCGTTGCAGCGTCGGCCGCTGCCTGGCCAATACCTTCATCGCTGGCAACCCGCGCGTTGCTTTCTGCAGTGTCAACCACAGCCTCGGTCAACGGCGCCCTACTTTTGTCCGGCCGAGTCCCGGATTCGCTTGAGGAAGACCAGTTCTGAGTCGAAGACCCAGAGGAAGATTCGTCATTAGAAGAAGACGACCGGGCATTCGCAGAACTTTGCTCCACTGGTCTGGTCATGTTGTGCGCAAGAGAAATGGCTGGGGTTCCAAAGATACGGCGGGTTTGTTTAGTCCGCGCCAGAATGAACCTGTGGAGGGGAATAACAGTCAAGGTCTTGCTCGCGCGTGGGAAGGGGCGACGTGGTCGTCCCCAGACCTGACACCCCCTCCACCAGGTGAAACAGAAATGGAAATAAAGACAGGGCGATCGTAGTTACCTGGAATTAGAGCGAGTTGAAAACGGGCGAGCTTTGGCAAGAGCGAGCGAGCTTCGGTGGGAATGAGCGAGCTTTCGCAGGAGCGAGCGAGCTTTGGTAAAAGCGAGCGATCAGCGAGAGCGGAGAAATCGGAGAAACGTGCAAATGAGGCACCCCTTGAACCCTATATATAATGGGCCAACCGTCATCATGGGCCGGAGGCGAAGAGGCGCCACTCTTCGCGTGCCATCATTGCTTAAACTCCTCGAGTCTCCAAACGTCACCTCATTAAAGTAACTGTCGCCTCAGCATTCATGACGATTGATTGTCAGGCGTCACCCCCGAGACGGCACCTGGCCCCGTGTGACCAGGTCGCATGGCAGCGACCACGCAATCAACTAATTAGCGATCGACCAGGTTACGTTCGACCAGGTTACGTTCGACCAGTCCAGAACGGTCGTTTGAGACCACGCTGGGGGGCAAGGAATCAAGCCTTAGCCCGCCCCCAGGCGACCTAGGCTTGGGGGGCAACTGTTCTGGAGTGGGCTCGAAGGCCACTTTCGTACAGTAGGCCCATCGCAGCCCAATATCTAGCTTGCTCCGCAAGATGCGGCCGGCCCCGCAAAAACCGCAACGGCTAGAACACCAACATTATATATACCACACCAGCATGTGGCTTCAGGTATGTTTTACTCACCTTGTGACCCTGCCCGTTGAAGCACCTCTGACTTGAGCGTTGGAGTGCCTTTGCAGGTACCACCCGCGTGCGGCCCAGAACTCGGTCCTTCATCCCAGCGACCGAGCGACATCAACTGACAACATCAACTCATCGTATTGATCAGGTACGATCAGTTCCCATCAGGACCTGATGCGAAAAGTACTTTTCGCATCAGGTGGTTCTGAAAATCCGATGCCAAAAAGGTGCTAAAATCTAATTAAAAGGGACTTTTGGCATCGGGTGGTAATACAACTGATGCGAAAAATACTTTTCGCATCAGGTCTGTACCTGATGCAAAAGGTGCGTACTTTTAACATCACCTGAATCTATAACGGACACGGAACCGACGCGAAAAGTCATTTTTAACCGATGCGAAAAGCCTAAATTGTAGTAGTGATTCAATTTCTGCTACTTATACATATGTCTCTCTCTCTTTTTCAAAGGGTTTTTATGGACTGATTTTTCAAAGGGACAATTGCCTTTCATCTATAAAGTCCTATTAAAACTTTAAGCAACCAAAATTAGACCACTAAACATTAGGATTATGAACTGTCTGCAGTTCTTTAAGAACTCGAACAGATGTTTTACTCTGATTATAAATTTTACGATACACAAGTTAGTCAGTAAACCAGTGTAGGCATGCTCAGCTCATGTACAATGTCAGATAAGTTGAGTGGGAATTAATCATGTACCAAATCATTGATGAAATTATCTAACCATTATACAAACAATCACAAGTTTTTTATTGGAAATTAGCGCCGCGCCCCCTTGAAAATATTTATACATTCACCGTCTTCCTATTTGAAGGATAGAGGAAAGAAATAACACTACACACGAAAGGCAAATAACCCTAATACACAAAAAAAATGAAAATCAATTTCACAAAATCAAAGAGATACAAGGAAGGGGGAAATTATGAACCTTGCTTAAAGGAGGTTGAGCTACGTCACTAACGTTGAGCGACGTCACCAGCGTCGATCGACGTCACCAGTGTCGTGGAACGAGTGATGACGTATGACCGGCCAGGACGACGTCAACGAAACGACAGTGAGGGGTTGCAGCGCGAACTGAGTGAGAGAGTGAACGGTTAATGCGAAGGAAAGGAGCTTTTTGACAGGCAACGATGAAAAGTGAGCTTTTTGACAGGAAACGATGAAAATTGGACTGTTTGCAAAGAACGTCACGAACGAAGGGATGAAGTAAGTCAGGAGCGCATGTCTCTTTGTAGCATTCAATCGTCTTTAATTTTGTTTCAAATGGCGGAGAAGAAGAAGAATCGCGGAGGAGAAGAAGAATGGCGGAGATGAACAGTGGTTGTTTGTGAAACACGATGCGAGACTAAACTGAGAGAGAGTTTGATGAAGTGTGCGTTTTGTTTTTCTTTTTAAAATATTAAATATTGATTTTATTTTTCAATTAAAAGAAACGGGTCCCACCAGCGTATTTTTGAAGGTATTCATACAGTATTGAGTATATTTGTCTGTTTTTGGTTTGATTTTTTGGCTGAATAACATTATTGTTACACTACAAAAAAAATAGGAACGGCGGCGGTTGAAATTGCCAGCGGCGGCGGTTATAACCACCGTTACTGAAGGCTGGCGACGGCTCAAGCAGCGCCGTAGTTTCCAGCGTCGCGAGGTGCTTCTAGCGGCGGTTCTAGTAACCGCCACCCAACCTGCCGCGAGTTTAGCGGCGGTTTGTAACTGCCACAACTTGTCCAACTGATTTTCAACGCCCATGGTTAGGGGCGGTTCTAAACCGCCGCAACGAATAAAAAAAATTTGTTTAAAATATGGGGTCGGTTGTAAACCGCCGCGAGTATTCACAATTAATTTTTTAAAATTTTTTGGAATTCATTTTTTTTTTTGGGTAATTTTAACATACCTAAATACCACAAATGAATAAACAACATATTAGTGTTTCAATATATGTTCCTAAAAGCACATTCGAAGTGGTAAAGTTCATAAAACAAACTTATTTCATAACATTAAAATTAAACAAACTTAGTTCATAACATCAAAATAGTACACACTTAGTGCATAAGAGCAAATTAAAACAAACTTAGCTAGTTCATAACCTCAAAATAAAACCAACTACCAAAATAATCTAATGTGTCATGTTTGTGTTGTTCATAACAATAAAATAGAATCATCTATCTAGATATCCTGCGAGATGGAGTTGCTTCATGATGTCCAATGTGACTAGATCCGGAGGAGCGTCTCCAATCATCTTGTGATTCCAAGTTAACCGGCTGGAAAAAAAATAGTCATAAATAAAAGTAGAACCAATACATAAACATTTTCACATATAGTAAATTCTAAACAAGCAAATCAAGAAAATAGAGATCTATTTAAAATATGCAACCAGCAACACAAAATTGGGTGACTACAATTTCAATTTCATAGGATAAGTAAGATTAATTGCGATTGAATATACCAATTTGTCCTATATAAAAATGAAAAACAGAAATGCAAGAAAAATTACTAAGATCTGAAATTGAGATGCATTATATCTTTCTTACTGTCTGGTGAGATAGCATTATTTATAGCAACTATGATTCCAAATTCTAAGTCTAAACCTTTAAGCTAGCACCAAACATAAGCTATAGGATTCTATATTTGGGGGAATTTATCATTTCATGAACAGGTGCCCATACCCTACAATAAATAAATACTTATAAGCTCACAAATTTTGCTTATGAACAGGTGCCCATACCCATTCTACTTTTTCTAACTTACTAACTCAAATTAAAGTTCATGAATTTCAATACAGTCTCACCTAATTTTGCTTCACAAATTGCATAACACAAGCAAGTTGTTCCTTCAATAGAGATACTTCAGCAAGTTGTGCCTTCAATAGAGGGGAGCTGTAGGGCGAAGAAGTGTGCTAATTAGAGAGACTATAAGTATATGAAGATGATGCAAACTTATATTAAAAAGCATTCAATTGCAAACTAGCAAACCGATAAAAAATCAATAAGGTTTCAATTAAATAAGTCATTTATTTAGAATACTAGTGCAGTAGTATTGGAGTAACGGACAAAGCCTATAGTGACTGTCCTCTATCTTGATGGCAGGCTGAAAGGTTCTCAAACAAACCCACTAACAAACAAACACAGCATCAGTAAATGGAACTGAGAGTCAAATTGGACGAATTGTACAAGCAGAAAGGATAAAGGTCGGGCAAGAAAAGAAATCTCTTGTTCATCCCAATCACTCCACACCTCACCTATTAAGGACATTATTCTGCAATTCTATCTGTTTATCTTCCCAACCCCAATTTCAGAAAATCATCAATTCAAGAGATTAAACATAAAAGAACACAAACTATGAAACACAGATTAAAAGAAACACAAACTAATTAACGCATAGAAAAGTAAAACTAATCTCTTGAAACAATTTCAAGACTATGCTCTCTCATATTAACACACTAATTGACACTAATCTATATTCTGTTCTCCTCTAATTGCCAAAAACCAAAACATTCCAGCAATCAATCAGAAGAGAAAGAATGAAAGAGCAAATTTAGAAACCCTAACCTGTTGTTGAGATGAAGAGAGAAGTAGGTTTGCTGAAATTGATGACAGATCAACTGAAATTGATGACAGATCAACATATGAACTCATTGGTTAAATAGTTATAGTGTAGGCATAAGATAGGAAGGTTTCAAAGCTTATGCTGCCAGTTTGCAAATAGATCAAAGTTTAGTTAAGTTGGTTATATACTCTCTTTTTAAGAGTTATTTATTTATACCATACTATATATCTTAACCATCAATTAATTGATAGTGTTTTCAACAAATACAACACAATTAAAACAGCACAAACATTAATTCCATTTGTTGATCACATAACAGCACAAACATTAATTCCATTTGTTGATCACATAAGGCTATAAAATAATACCCCCCTTCAAGCTTTTCTTTTTTATTCATTCACTCATTTACCAATTACCAATAACATTTCGAATCTTGTCATATGAACAACTACCTTGATTAAGTGCAAAACAGAGATTCATGGATTTTGGAATGAATATGAGTTGACAAATTGCACGTATGTATCACTAACCTGAGATGATGTAAGGTTACTGAGATAGCTGAGACTGCCAAACCCTCACCTGTTGCAACAAGAATGAACAGAACTGTAAGAAAGAGAAAAATCGAAAGAGAGGAAGACACGAAGAGGAGAAAAAGATGAAGAGAGAGTGTAATGACCTGCACAAATATATATATACACATGGTAATAAGTTAATTATATAGGGAAGGGTTAATTAGTGTGCATAATGTTGCCAACTTAGTAAAATAAATGGCTAATTAATTACCTTGGAGTTCCAACAGCATTAAGGAGTGTAATGATAAAAGGTATATAGATAGCACCCCACATGGGGACTTCAACCTCTGGAACTAAAACAGTTGCAGCCAAAATGATACAATAGAATGAAATTGTGACCACATGGGCAATGATCTTCCGGACAAAGAAAAAACTATAGATCACATAAAACTTCTTCCTCATTGACACTTTCTGCACCATATGGTAAAAAATGAATTAGAAGGGAAGATATATGGCAATAATAATTTGACTTCTTAAAGCAAATTATGGACAGTATAAAAAATAAAGGAAATTCCAAGGGGTTAATACGGTCTTTCCATCCACCAGCTTCATTTAGTGCTGAAATTCTCCACACACCAGCTGTGCCTGCACCATATAGAATCAATTAAATCTAAAATCACTGCTTGTTCAGTTTTTCTACTACACTTTTTTTAACGACAAATATTAAAGTGTTAGTTGTTATGTTAGTTTGTCTAGCTCGAACCCGAGACCTCTAGTCACGTCTTTAGCCGACCAACTAAACTACTTTCTTAATACGTTCTACTACACTTTATTATGCTTCAACTAAAACTGTGAATTAAGCAGTATGATTAGAGAAAATTAATGATTTAGCATTGAAACCAAAGAAGGCATAAGTAGATGACCCAACTTCCTGCTCCACAAGGAAATGATAGTCTAATGACATCTCTTGCATTCTTGTCATTAAGCATTCATTGGCATTAATTGCAATATATACACAACAAGGAGTAATCAGTGAAACACATAGACAATAAACATAACCATCAAGACTGAATAACTTTGATGGTTCAAGATGGAGTAATATCAAAATCACCCAAAACATTGGTACTCATTTTTGTATCAAAAGATCAATAAGCAAGACTGAATAACTTTGATGGTTCAAGATGGAGTAATATCAAAATCACCCAAAGCATTGGTACTCATTTTTGTATCAAAAGATCAATAAGGATGCATATACACTTTCACACAGCAGTAATTCAATCTTAAAATACTAATATCATACAATTTTGCTACCATCAAACATAATACTCCAAGCATCTATCATGATATGTGGGTGCTACTTTAAAAGAGTTTGAAAGAACTTTAACAGAGTTTGAAAGAGTTTTAAAAGAGTTTGAAATTGAAACTAATATTAAGAATCACAAACCCTTCAATTGATCCCATATCACTGCCAAAGTGCAGACGCTTCAATTGATCCCATATAATGCACTGCCAATGGCTCACAAATAAAAGAAACCTTCACAAACTAGCTACTCACAAACCTGTATCTAATAAATGCCTGATTCCAGCCTCAATCAAGACTGTGCTCCACCTAGATCAAAGCCATCATTCACAATTGTAGCACATAATAACGCTGTGGTACTAGCAACAGCCAGTTAATAGAGCAATCTACTTCTCGCATATCATGATTCCAAATACATGCATGCCTACTCAAATAAGTGAGCAACAATTAATGCTTTAGTGCAGACCCTCATTACCAGGTCAGAGAGGTCGAAAATCCATTTTAAGTACATTCATTCTTCAATTGCTACATTCATTCACAATCTAATTTCAAGTACATTAGTACAATTAACACAGAGAACTCTATCCACAATCTAATTTAATTCATACATTTAACCACCAAGCTACATTCATTTATGCATCACCATAATTACTACAGGACAATATCTTAAATTCTCACATCACATTCGCACAATTTACAACAAGGAAACAACTGAATAACAAAATAATCAATGATCGGAGTCAAATAAAACACAAAAAGTGAAAGATTGAAACAACCAGAAGCTGATTTCCCTAAACAAATTCCAGAAACAGGCAAAAACCTAATAATCACGAAATATTTGTGAAAAAATTTGTTTCCCAAATAAAAACTAAAAATAATCACTAACCTGTTGCTGAGATGATGAACAGAGATGTAAGGTTGCTGAGATGATGAAGATAGATGTAAGGTTGTGGTATTGTCGATACTGTCAAACCCTAACTGTTGCAACAGGAAGAACAAAACTGTAACAAAAAGAAAAATCGAAAAAGAGAACAGAACAACTGTAAAGAACTAAAAATCGAAGAGCGGAAGAGACTAAGAGGAGGAAGAGAGTTTGTACCTGAAGCGTAGAGGGGTAATGGAAATCGTAGGGCAGGAAGAGATGATGAGTTAGCGAAGAGGAGGAAGAGATGATGCAATGGTTAGCGATTTTGTTCATCCTTGAAGTAAGAGACGAAGAAGAGGAAGAGATGAGTATTAGGGTTTTCTTCAAGTTGAAATTTCTTCCCTAAAAACGGTGTGTGAGAGTGTTTGAGATGAAGAGACTTTGAAGTTAGGGATAAAACGCGCGCCAAAACGAAAATAATAGCGCGCCTTGCTTTTTTTCCTTCTGAAGTTCGCAACCGCCGCCATACTTATAGCACCCGCCGCCGGTGTTTGTTGTTAAGGGCTGTTAGCTGGAACCTGTAACACCCATTTTCTAATAACTTTACTATTTAATAAAATCAGAGTTTCTTTTTTTTTTTGAAAACAATCTAAGCGAGTGCTACACTTACTTCATTAAATCAACAACTTCAATTTTTCATAGTTCGGTTAAAACCACAAGATACATAGCACCATGAAATACCGTTTAGTTCGCATCAACTAAATACTAACACTACCGCAGCGGAATAATAACAAGTTCGAAAATAAAACCAATACAGCATCAATAATAGTCTAACAGCATAAAGACAATAACACATAATCATAAGACGCCCCCCCGGTGCTACGTATCAGAGCATGACACTTCCTACCAGACGAAGGCATAAGGGTAACCTTCACTCGTTATTACCTGCACGTTGCCGACATAAGAAACAACATAAAGCAGTAGGGTGAGTCTCTTTTCACAATTAATAACATATGGAAATAAGCACTGCATAGGAAAAGGTAACTAGGCACACCAATTCACAATAATGGCAGCAACCACATCACAATTACAATCTCCAAACAACAATACAAAGGTATGGTTATGCATGAAATGCAACCCAAACTCCACGGGCACATGCATGTCGGATCCGTCACCAAATACGAATAGGCCGTAGCCTCTACTCACCAAATAAAATTAGGCCGAAGCCTCTGCTCACCAATAATGCACATGTTTCAAGAGATGCTATGGAAATGCACCACAACACACCACACAATTCATCATTTCACCATTTAATCAACTCACCATTTTATTCATATTCTCACCATTGTATTAATCAGCTCACCAATTAAAATTAGGCCGAAGCCTCTGCTCACCAATCACACCATAATACATTCACCAACTCAACCCACCACTCACACCAACACCAATTTCAATTAGGCCAATTTAGGATTTGACACGACATAGGGAAAGTGAATAAAAATTGAAATTAGACACCTTGAACAACTTCAGTCCAGAACCACCAGTAAAATAACTCATTTTTGCTTAAAACCAGAATATTTGGATAGACACCGAAATTAGCTTCGAAACGCATTTTGAACCGTTAAATTTGGATAACCGAGTCAAAAGTTACATTAAAAACAAGTTTGGGAAAATTTGGGCAACATCCTGATTTTGGCGCCCAGCAAAACTGGCGCAGGGCGCCTAGCGCCCAGGCACATGATTGGCGCAAGAAAACTGGCGCAGGGCGCCTAGAAAAACTGGCGCAGGGCGCCTAGCGCCCAGACACTGGCGCAGGAAACACGGCGCCCATGCATAAGGCGCCTTAGCATAACACGCAAGACAACTCCTTTAACTTCGAAATTAATTTTGCACGAGCCAAATACTCAGAATATGAGAACCCAACAAAAATTTTGGCAAAATGTGACACGCATCTTTGGGGCCCATGGACTAGGCGCCTAAGGCCAGGACAGACCACAACTCCTATGACTCCAAAAATTGTTTTGCACGAGCCATTTAACTTGGACATGAAAACCCAGTATCAATTTTCGCGAAATAAACAACAGAAAATTGGGACCCTTGGCGCCCATGGCACAAGGCGCCTAGTGCCAAAGCTGGCAACACAGTGGCACAGGCGCCCAGGAGGGCACCCAGTGCCCAGACACAGCAACAGACACAACAGTGGCAGAATTTCCAGCAACACACACACACCTAGGGCGCCTAAGGCTCCATCACTTTTTGAGTTCCTCTCAACAAAAACTCACCAAATTAAATCACCAATGCCAATTTATTATATGAACAGTAGCCATCACCCTTTTCCACCAAAAAAGATTCATTCAATCATAACATCAAACGATGGGCATGCTCAATTCTTATTGTGTACAATTTCAACACCAACCAAATATATCTTTGCACAATTAAAATTCAGCATAACCACAACATCAAAACATACTATTCAATCATAGAAATCACCCTAGAACCTAACCCTAGACAATACCTATCACATAAGCTATTAAGAGTAGAAAGAAGAGCCCCCTAACCTCTTAGAATTCGAACCACCAAGCAAAGCTCCAAGGAATTGCAAGACACCTACAATCCTTCTCTTCCTCCTTGAGTGATTCGCCCTTCTCTTCCTTCTCCTCCTCTCTTCGCGACCCCTTTTCTCACTTCTCCTCTTTTTTACGTTTTCTTTTCTTTCTTTTGCAATTGAGAAAAATGAAACCTAACTCACAAGACCCCTAAGTGAGTCGAATTCCATGACTAGACAATGGGCCACGGGCCTAATTGTGGATCATGGCCCCCAAGCACCACCTAATTCGTGACAACACCTCCTAAACAAATAAAATAAATTAAATTAAATTCTGAATTAGTTAATTAAATTAAATAAATATTGTAAGCCTTAAATAACTTAATTAAATAAATAATTAAATTATTTTGGGGCGTTACAGAACCGCCGCAGGGAGCAAGTGAAGCGGCGACAGTTAGGGGTAACCGCCACGACGTAAGTGTTGCTATTGGTCCATTTCTTTGTAGTGTTATTAATTGTAGCGCACTAAAATCCATTCTAAAAAGTGAAAAAATATAATACAAAAATATGGGAGACCAGGCAAAGACTCATGCAAAAAAATATTGCGTATAGTGATATACGTCCTGTTTTTGCTGTTGGCAAAACAAAACATTCCACCTGTCCCATTGATTGTAAATCCAAGAAAATGGGTTAACGTCGTTTTTTTATCAGAATGACGTCGTTTAAGTTCCATCAATGGGGGTTGCTTTGTTATCTTCTTCCCTCACTCTTGAACATTCCTTCGAGAATGTGAACAAGCACCACCGGAAAATCAAAGCATTATTCTCGTGACCATACCACAGTGAGAAGGAGATCCACCCGCTATCATCAACCTATATCTTTTGTCTTCTTCGACCAAAACAACCGCAAATGGAACACCAAGCAAACCACACAGAATGACTCACACAGGGGGCAGAGGGTTGTATGTTAATGGGGTAGTCTTGGCTACCCCAAAAATAATATATATACTTAAATAATTAGATATATTTTATATTTAACTACTTCAAAAATAATAACATAAAGTAATATCCAGTCTAGCATAAGATTTTGAATAGACAACATGCCTCAAAAATTGAGTAGTAACATACTGGCAAAAAAACCACTCCAGCATGAAAAAAATTATTTACCAAAATAGCACCATTTTTAGATTATATACCAAACTAGAACACATCCAAAAATTAGGTCAGAAGTCGCCCCCAGGGGAAACGACTTCTGAACTGTGCTTTGCAAATTTTTTTAATTTTCATGTTCAGAAGTCGCCTCTTGGAGAAATGACTTCTGAACTGTGTTTTGCAAATTTTTTTAATTTTCATGTTCAGAAGTCGCACCCCCAGGGTGACTTCTGAACTGTTTTTTTATTTTTGTATTTCTTCTATATTAATTTAAATAAATTTAAATTAATTAATTTTGAAAATTAGTAATGTTAATTCTAAATTAATTATTATATTTGTGGTGAAAATTTTTTGAACACATTAACATATTTAAAAACGTCGGTAAGATCTCGTGCGTCCAAAAGTGTCGGCAACATCAAGACCATTGAAAAAAACACAAAAAAAACGGTTTGTTTTGTAGTGCAAAAAATTAGTTTTTTACTATGTTTTGACCACTTTTAATCATATATTTTTATTTTTTTATTTAAAAAAAATATATCTACCGTGTAGAAGAGGTATAAAACTATCGTGTTGAGTTATGAAATCTGACATACGGATTTAATTTGAACATATATTATAATCGTAAAGAACACTAAAAAAACACGGATTACATTGATTGAAAAGTGGATTACAGCCACGGAAACAAACATAAATACTAAAACATGATAGAAACAAATACAAATTAATTAAAACATTGAACTACTGTGATGGTGGAATAAACTATATTTGTTTAATTAGCAGTACATTACAAAAATCGGATAGAAATTGGAATAACGAAGGATTTTGACTTGTCTAGATTGTGGTTTTGACAGTTATTTTTGTTGTGACCCTCATTTCTACAAATACCACATCTCTTGGTGCGACTACCCCTTTCTGTTTGATCCATCTCTGTACGAATACGGATAGACAGTGGACGACCCTTTTTATCCCTCCGTTTAGATGGATCATGCTGCAGTTCTGGGCCATTGAAATCAAGCCATGACAACTCAGATGGCAATGGTGAGAACTCCTCAAAGTATGTATTGAAAACATACTACATTTTGTATTGTGGCTGCACGAATTCCATGTGATCGTAATTAACTTTTGAACATGCTGCTGTCACATAGGAACAAGGATAGTGCAGTGCCTGAAATTCCCCACACTCACACATCCTGTCTCTGAAGTTAACCATAAATGTGCCCGCAGGTCTCCCATTTTGTGGTCGTATAATTTCTTCCACTCTGAACAATTTTTGGGCACGATCATGAATTGCCACGTTGTGCGTGTTCGAGACAGCTCAGTTGTGATCTATTTTTTCCATCCATTTTTCTGAGTACATAGTTCCTGACTCCAACATTGCCTGTGCCAGGGTTCCCCTTTTGACAAAAGTCTCGTTCAGCCTAAAATATGAGGCTGCGATCAAAGAATGTATAGGGAGATTTCACATTCCCTTGAACACTTTATTGATACACTCAGCAAGGATTGTTATCATGTTCCCCCAACGGTAACCTCCATCGCACCATTGCATCCATTGTTCGGGGTCAATGTCCTCAACCCAAGCCACCCCATCAGGACCCACTTCATCACCAATCTTGACTTTGTAGTGATTGGCCGATTTTTGTGTCATTGAGTATGCTGAAGCACAAAAACATAATGTTGTTAATAATGTAATATGTAATGAAAAAAATATTAGCGTTTTTTTATAAAAAAAATAGTACTCACCCATATTGACCACAACTTTCCTGGCAGAAGTGTTCTTGAAGTGATATCCGGAGTCCAACTGCGTGAGTTGATGGGGTGAGTGATATCTGGTCGCTCACAGAGTTCTGCCCGGGTTGTACCTGCAATGACACTCTAACGCCCAAGTCAGTGGAGTAAGAGTTTAAGCAGAGTAACTGTTGTAAATTTTGTGATATTTCAAAATTTGTAAGTGATTTTTGTGAAACAATAACATTTCGACAAGGTCAAATATTTTCGACAAATATTTTCGACACAGAACATCCTTCTCAGTTTTGATCGAAATGAGTTGCAGATGTCCTTCCCAGTTTTGGTCGAACTGACTGGTGAAATGATTTGGTCGAAAATTGAAACATAATTCCCTCTATTTTGTAACTGTCGGTTTCTTCCAACGGCTCTTTTTTCTTTTAAACCCATTTATTCTGTAACCGCAGAGTTAAACCCTTTGATTACAATTGATTTTTGAAACGGTTTTTTGACTGGCTATTGATTGCTGGAGCCTATGTCTCTAACAGCTGTTTTCTTAAAGCCTATATAAACAGTTTCGAGTTGCACTGGAAAAGACATCAGAAAATTCATTTTCCACCTTTCTTGAAAAAGAGATCTGGGTTGCTCTCCTGTTACGATTCAGTTCTTCTTGCTAGTTTTGATACCTCTTTCGCTACTGCGATTGAGAAGACCCGGTTGTACCTCGCGGAATTTGCGCTGTAGTGGCGGATAAATTCTTCAGGGCAGTCGCAAGACGCCTCCGGTTGTTTAACTAACGTTTATTGTGTTCGCAGGTTTGTTCGCAGGTTTTCGACTGCATCATTTCGACTTCATCTTTCTACTGCAATTCGACTGCATCTATCGTCTGCAATTTCACTGCATATTTCGACTGCGTAATTCATCAGCATCATTTGACTGCATCTGTCTCAGTTGGTTCGACAACAAATTTCAGCAATATAGCCAACAATCTGAAGAATTTATCCTATAGCCAACAATCTGAAGAATTTATCCTATGGCTGACGCAACCATCGACAATGATACCAGTGCTACCGTCAACAACAATAGCAGTGTTATTGTTACACGAAGCCTTTTCCTGACATCTCCAAAATTGAGGTCTTCGCAGGAAAAAATTTTCGCAGGTGGCAGGAGCGCTGAGTTCTCTTCTTGACATGCACGGAGTTGCAGCAGCGCTTACTGACACCAAACCTTTCGAGCCTGCAACTCCCAAACAAGTCGAAATTTGGATCCATGCCAACAAGGTGTGCCGTCACACAATTCTCAGCACTCTCTCCAACGAATTGTTCGACATCTACTGCACCTCCAAGGAAGCTAATCAGATTTGGGAATCAATGAATCTCAAATACACTGCTGAAGATGCTAGCAAACAGAAATTTGTCATCAGCAATTACTACAATTGGGTCATGAGTGAAACTGACGAAATCAAAACTCAAATCAATCAGTATCACAAGTTACAAGAGGAAATGAAGGCTGAAAATATTGTTCTTCCAGACGAGTTCTTTACATGTATCTTGATCGAAAAGCTGCCTGAATCATGGAAGGACTACAAGCAACAACTGAAGCACAAACACAAGCAACTGTCACTGAACGAACTACTGACTCACATCATTATTGAAGATACCAACCGAAAGGAGAGTAACAAGGCAAGGTCGAAATCTATTTCTGCATGTGCAAACATGGTGATAAACAACCCTTCAAGGTACGATAAAGGCAAACCTGACTCTTCCAACAACTAATCAAAAGAACCACAAAAAGAACAATGACCATTATCATGGTGTCCCTAGCTCTGAATTCAAGAAAAGAGGCTATTGTTTTGTTTGTGGAAAGCCAGGACACTAAGCACCTAAATGCGGGCATAAGGAGAGAAATGACAATCCTCCTAAGGCTAACGTCAACTTGGTTGATGCTGGTGGAGATGATAATGAGGATGACGATGTCATTGCTGCTGTCGTTTCTTTGGTCAACATGGAAACTATTGTGAACAAATGGGTGGTAGACTCTTGAGCCACCAAGCACATCTGTGCTAATAGAGAAGTTTTTACCTCCTACACTGCTGTAGGGGAAGGAGAAGAAAACATCTATCTGGGTGACTCACATCCAGCCCCAGTTGTGGGGAAAGGAAAAGTTCTTCTGAAGCTCACATCGGGAAAAACTCTGACCCTCACAAATGTGCTTCATGTGCCTAATATAAGGGGAAACCTGATTTCTGTCGGTGTTCTGCTGAAGCATGGTATCAAAGTGACATTTGAATCTGATAAGATTGTTCTTACCAAGAACAACATTTTTGTTGGAAAGGGATATTATGATCATGGACTTTTTGTACTCAACACTTTTGATTTCAATAACAATGTTTCGACTTCTGCTTACTTGATTGACTCTTATAATATGTGGCATGCTAGACTAGGTCATTATAATTTTCGGTATGTTATTAAATTGCAACGTCTTGGCATGATTTCGATTAGTGATAAACAACATAGCAAATGCGATGTGTGTCGAATCCAAGTTAACAAAGAAATCATGTCCCCCGGTACAACGTGAATCTGAATTGCTTAGTTTAATTCATACGGGCCTAGGAGATTTAAAACAAACTCCAACTAGGGGCGGGAAAAATTATTATGTGACGTTTATAGATGATTTTTCACGATACACTAAGGTATTTTTATTAAGACAAAAAGATGAAGCATTTGAAGCTTTTCTTTCATATAAAGCTAAAGTCGAAAATCAATTAGATAGAAAGATTAAAAGAGTTAGATCCGATCGTGGAGGAGAATACATATCTTTTAATGATTTTTGTGAAATGGAATGTATAATACATGAAACAACTCCCCTCTATTCACCTGAATCTAATGGCATAGCCAAAAGGAAAAATAGGACATTGAAAGAGATGATGAATGCTATGTTAATTAGTTCTAGTGCCCCAAACAACTTGTGGGGTGAGGCTATCTTAATTGCATGTTTTATACAAAATAGAACTCCTCATAGGAAAACCGGAAAGACCCCTTACGAACTGTGGAAAGGTTATCAACCTAACTTGAAATATTTAAAAGTGTGGGGGTGCTTAGCTAAAGTTATGTTGCTTGATCCTAAGAAAAGAAAAATTGGTTGCAAAACCTCTGATTGTGTTTTTATTGGATATGCAGAACATAGCGCTGCTTATAGGTTTCTTGTTGTGAAAAGTGATGTTTTAGATATAAACACTATCGTGGAAACTAAAAATTCTGAGTTCTTTGAAAACTTTTCTCCTTTGAAGCATGATAGTATATCTAGACAACCATTAGTAACTACTAATGATGAAACTCATGAGGAACCGTATGAAGAACTAAGGAGAAGTAAAAGACCAAGAAAAGAAACATCCTTCGGAAATGATTTTTATACTTATCTTGTCGAAAAGGATCCAGAAACCTTTTCTGAAGCAACTTCTTCTTCTGAGTTAAAATTTTGGAAAGAAGCCATTAAAACTGAAATAGATTCAATTTCCAAATGTAACACTTGCACCTTAGTTGATTTACCTCCTGGAGCAAAATCAATAGGATGCAAGTGGATTTTCAAAAGAAAATATAACCCCGGTGGGTCTATTGATAAACACAAAGCTAGACTAGTAGCAAAAGGTTTTTCGCAAAAACAAAACGTTGATTACTTTGATACTTTTGCTCCAGTAACAAGAATTTCTTCTATTAGAGTTTTAATAGCTTTGGCTTCTATCCATAAACTTGTTATTCACCAAATGGATGTTAAAACCGCTTTTTTGAACGGTGACTTAGAGGGAGAAATTTACATGACTCAACCCGAAGGATGTATAGTTTCAGGTCAAGAGAACAAAGTATGCAAACTCCTTAAGTCCTTATATGGTTTAAAACAAGCACCAAAACAATGGCATGAAAAGTTTGACAAAACTTTAATTAAAGATGGTTTCTCCACAACTGATGTTGATAAATGTGTTTATACTAAAACTTTGTGTGGAGAACATGTGATTATATGTTTATATGTAGATGACATGCTTATTTTTGGTACTTGTCTTGATATTGTTACTAGAACAAAATCATTTCTTTCATCTAGTTTTGATATGAAAGATATGGGTGAGGCAAATGTAATATTAGGAGTTAGAATCATTAGGGAAGGTGATAGTATCATACTATCACAAGATCATTATGTGGAAAAACTTCTTAGGAAGTTTGGTCACTATAACTCTACCCCTTTGAGTACCCCCTATGAAGCTAACTCACACTTAAAGAAAAATAGAGGTGATCCTGTTGACCAATCTCAGTATGCCTAAGTAATTGGGAGCCTACTACATTTAATGAACTTCTCTCGACCAAACATTGCATACGCAGTTGGTCGTCTGAGTAGGTATACTCATAATCCTGGTCAGGATCATTGAAAGGCAATTGCTCACCTTATGAGATATTTGAGAAGTACCACAAATATGGTATTACTTATAGTGGATTTCCCGCAGTATTAGAAGGATACTGCGATGCTAACTGGATATCTAATTCAGATGAGACCAAATCCACTAGTGGTTATTTTTTCACACTTGGTGGTGGTGCGGTAACATGGAGGTCAGCCAAACAATCCATCATTGCTAGATCGGCTATGGAGTCGGAAATTGTAGCTCTGGAATTGGCTGGTACTGAAGCTGAATTGTTGAAGAACCTTTTAGCTAATATTCCTTTGGGAATAAAACCGACACCATCAGTGTCAATACATTGTGATAGTCAATCGGCAATAGCCGTTGCAAAGAATAAGACCTATAATGGCAAAAACAGACATGTGCAATTAAGACACAATGTTGTCAAACAATTGCAAAAATATGGAACAATATCGATCGATTATGTGAAGTCAGAAGTGAATTTGGCCGATCCTCTGACAAAGACCTTAGGGAAGAAAATGATATGTGAAACATCGAGGGGAATGGGACTAAAGCCAACTGATATTAAGAAGTGATGGTAACCCAACATTTGTGATTGGAGATCCCATGAATGAGGTTCAATGTGGTAAAAACAAGTCAACTTCTTGATAGTGCTAGCACTGAAAATTAATTCAAGTAATTAATTTTATTATTGTCCATTCCTATAGTGTTATTGTGATGGTGCTAGACTGCAGGGTTAAAAGGATAAGCTTAAAGCTTTTATTGATTTTCGTAGCCCTTATGGGTGGTGTATGACTTGCAGCATACACTTGATGAAATCACCTATATGAGTGTCAAGTGGGGCTGCTTGCATGAGATACTGGTAAGATCTCTAGAGCACTCATGAATACCGAGCACGCGCAAGGCCTAGTAGCGCAACACCGCGGAAACAGCAAGAATTGTGGGGGTGTAATGTGATGGTAAAACCTCTAACATATAATATGTGTCTTGGGTTCCATAGCTTGCAAAACCAATTCACTGTATGTCATGTTTTATCTGTCTAGGACTGTTTCCATAGCTTGCTATACAGCTCTGATGTTAACCCAGGAAACTTCTTTCTTTATTCAATTCTAAAATTTTTGAAATATGTGGGGGATTGTTGTAAATTTTGTGATATTTCAAAATTTCTAAGTGATTTTTGTGAAACAATAACATTTCGACAAGGTCAAATATTTTCGACAAATATTTTCGACACAGAACATCCTTCTCAGTTTTGATCGAAATGAGTTGCAGATGTCCTTCCCAGTTTTGGTCGAACTGACTGGTGAAATGATTTGGTCGAAAACTGAAACATAATTCCCTCTACTTTGTAACTGTCAGTTTCTTCCAACGGCTCCTTTTTCTTTTAAACCCATTTATTTTGTAACCGCAGAGTTAAACCCTTTGATTACAATTGATTTTTGAAACGGTTTTTTGACTGCCTATTGATTGCTAGAGCCTATGTCTCTAACAACTATTTTCTTAAAGCCTATATAAATAGTTTCGAGTTGCACTGGAAAAGACATCAGAAAATTCATTTTCCACCTTTCTTGAAAAAGAGCTATCATTTCAAGAAAGGTGGAAAATGAATTTTCTGTTACGATCCAGTTCTTCTTGCTAGTTCTGATACCTCTTTTGCTACTGCGACTGAGAAGACCCGGTTGTACCTCGGGGAATTTGCGCTGTAGAGGCGGATAAATTCTTCAGGGCAGTCGCAAGACGCCTCCGGTTGTTTAACTAACGTTTATTGTGTTCGCAGGTTTGTTCGCAGTATTTCGACTGCATCATTTCGACTTCATCTTTCTACTGCAATTCGACTGCATCTTTCGACTGCAATTCGACTGCATATTTCGACTGCATAATTCAATAGCATCATTCGACTGCATCTGTCTCAGTTGGTTCGACAGCAAATTTCAGCAATATAGCCAACAATCTGAAGAATTTATCCTATAGCCAACAGTAACAGTATGGGTTAAGATTATGTCTCCCTCTTTAGTGAGAGCAATCACTCTTTATATAGTATAAGAGGGGCAGTTCTAGCCATCAGATCAGTATGGTCGATCTCGACCATTTGATCAAGCGAGTCTCCTTGAGGGTAGATCTGAATAGTTGATCTCAATGGATCGAAGGCCCAATCATCACTTCTCCATTTTGGTAATGGGTCGGTCCTGGCCAATTCAGCATCGGATTGGGCCGAAGAACACCCAAATAGTGATAATATGTTTGTGGATATGGCAGCAATTGATGTCTTCTTGGCTTACATAACTAGAGGAGAAAATCCCATGCCAGCCGTGCTAGCTAATGTTTACTACACTATGCACTTCTGTCATAATTAAGGAAAAAGGGAAGAGAATATTGTGTTGCTTGCCCGTTTTATATGTCTGGGTCACCTCCCATGTGTTTACCAGAAGTTATAAGGCTACTTCTCCCATTGATGATCTTCTAATTAAGCTTAATGAAAGGACCGTTCGATGGTACTCTACATATCAAAAGGTTGTAATATACCAATGTGGCAACTTTCCTAATGTACCTCTCATAGGTACCAATGGGTGTGTTAATTATAATCCTTGTTTGGCGTTAAGGCAACTAGGATATCCCATCATGGAGCCACCAACAGATCATATGGTTACCCCATTATTCAACATCTATAAATTTGATCAAAGTTTGCCATTTTATGTTGCAAGTTCATCTGATGAAAAAGCTCCAATACCTCCTTCCGATGACACTGAAGAATTGAAGGAATTGAAGGATGCATTGGCAAGAGCTGAAGTAGAGAAGTTGAAAATGAGGATGGAATTGGTAGAGGTTCACCGGGCATATGAAACTGAACAACTTAAAAACCTTCAAATGATGAAATCGCTAGAAGATGCTAACAAACGGGCAAGTGAAGAAGAGAAATGTAAGAAGAGAACACAAAGCTACCTACGCGCTTCAGACACAGCACTTAAAAACTACAGGAAGCTTAACAATATAGCTCAGGCTAAAGTGTTGTACTTGAAGGAATCATTAAGAAGTTCTGAAGCATCAAAGCGAGACATGAAAGACAAATTGGAAAATCTTCAACAACAACTACCAATGCCGAAGCATGTCCAAGATTGATAAAGGTAGGAAATTCACATGGCGATGTTGCTTTACTGTATGAAAATGACTTGTATTGATTTTCCGATGACGAATAGAGATTACTTTTTGCATCCCTACTATTTACATGGTCACCTTCAATGTGTTATTGTCTTAATGATTATGTTGAACACATTGAAATATATTCCCTTGAATTCTTGAGTCTTCCTTGATCTTTTTGGTCTTTTTATAATTGTGATCTTCATCTAAGCTCCATGTATGTGGGCTCACATCAATAGCACCCCGTCTTGCCAACAAGGATCTAGTAGCCAATCTATCTAGCAGTATCCTCCACCCAAAAATTTGACCCTTTGACGGCTCCATGCATGTTGTTGAAGATTCTCCAATTGCTCTTTCATGTTTTGTTTTGATGATTCAGAACTTCTTAATGACTTCTTCAAGTACAATACTTTTATGACTGGTCTGTTGATCTTATTGACAGTATCTCTAGAAGATAGTTGTTTTATTTTTGGGTCTTGCAATATATACTTTCACCTTTTGTAGCTTGGTCCTCTATTTGAGGCAGTCATTAGCTAGGGAATTAGCGAGGAAAAATTCCCTCGCTAATTAGCGAGAGATTCAAATTCTCTCGCTAATCCCATTAGCGAGGAGGGAATTAGCGAGGGAACCAGTCTGTCGCTAATTCCCTCGCAAATGACCATTAGCGACGGATTTAGGTCATTTTGCGAGGGGAGGGGTTACGGTGGGGGAGGGGAGGGGGCTGTGAGAGAGAGGAAAGGGCTGTGAGAGAGAGAGAGAGAGAGAGAGAGAACAGTGCTGTGAGAGAGAGATGAACAGTGCTACCTACGTGGCAGTCTACGTGGACTGCCACGTAGGATTGAAAGTCAAAGTCAGTTTTAATTTTGACCAAATTAAGAGGGGGACCTTGATTTTACAAATTGGGAAAATAGGGGGATCAAAATCGTCAAATTAAAACTTTGGAGACCAAAATCGTGAGTTGGTCATAATAGAGGAACCAAAACTGTAATTAAGCATTTTTTTTATTTCTTTTGGTCACTTTTAGATTCTTTGTTAAAAAATATGCATGTCATGTACATGTTAGTCCCCAACTCCATTTTTCAAATTTCGGAAATAAGATAATGAGATTAACACTTTTTTCCACTTCAAAGCCCCACTCTAGTTTTGCTTAACCTAATCAAGAATTACCATTATGGTAAGTATTTTATCCAAGAAGAAAGACAATGGGTATGGCCCATAATGTCAACATCTCTTGACTCTTGTAGTCCAAACCTCTCTATTATTTAATACTTAATTAATCACATAATTCTGATATCAAAATTTTTAATCCTCTCCCTCTCTCTCATGTACGTCGCGATCACAATTGCAATAGCTGGAAACTCGACTGACAACTTTTTGAGATTTTAGTCTAACATCATTAAATGTGCAAATATTTCAACTTTTCTTTATTTCTTTTACCCCCTTTATCTTTTTGTTTATTTGTGTTCTGTACCGTATCTCGGAGTCTCTGACCGATCCAGGATAGTTGGTAGTAGGTGGTCTTGACCGACGGGCTCCGTTACGATCCGAGGTGGGGTGTTACCTGCAAAGACACTCTAACGCTCAAGTCAGCAAGTGAATTGATTACAGGTAAGAATGTTGGTAACTGTGTGTACCTTTGGCATTGCATTAATGCTTATTTATAGAGTCCAATGGGTGTTTGACCTAGTTGATCAGAACCATTCATTATAGGGTTTAGATCTCAACCATTCATTCATGGACTTCCCATTGGCTTTGGGCCTCAGCCACAATACGGGTGCGACCCAACCCGTAACAGTTTCCCTCCAAGTCGGGTTACCTTGGGGCGATCCTGACTTGTAAACTTATCTGGGCTTCGTGAGAGTTTTGAGTTTGAGGCCGGACCTTCGTGGATTCCTTCTTCAAGGCCGGGCTTCTACCTTCGAGGGTGTCTGTTCCCAGCCTCAGAGTGCCCGAGATTCAGAACCTGTCATGTCGTCCTTACCTTCTCCAAGGCCGGGCTTATACCTACGAGGGTGTCTGCCCCCAGCCTCAGGGTGCCCGAGATTCGGGGCTTGTCATGCCATTATTGTGTGGTGTGAGCGAGGGGGTCGTTTGTCATACCCTAATTTTGTCCGGCTAATTAAAAAAATCCAAAAAAAAGTGTTTTGCGTATATTTGATTCCTAATCCCTCGAATAGGTCATTTTGCGCTAATTTACTAATTTTGCGTTGCTATTACTTTTTTTAGTGGTTAAACAAAAATTAAAAATATGCTAACACAAAAAATTACATAGTAGATTTAATTTATTTTTCTTGTTAAAATAGTTTTAATTAAAAAACGAAAATAAAAAATAAAATAGATAAGAAATAATACAAATTACAAAAGAAAATAAAAAAAGGGAGGTGCAATAAAAAATTATTATTACAAAAAAGGAGAATGTCCATGTACATGACTTGGCCCAAGAATGCTAAAGTTACAAAAATACAAAAATAAACCAAGTACCCAAAACTGCAGCTACTTTGCAAAGGTGATTTCTCTCTCTTCGGACATGATTTCGACGATCCGAACGGTGAAAGTGAAGATATATGTCGCACGAACCTGCTGTCCAAAAACGAAGACGATCCAACGGTTAACGAATCCGGAATCGCACTGTCAATATGGCTAGTTTGAGAAAAAACGGGATTAGTTTTTAGCTACTTTCCAAATGCAATTTCTCTCTCCTTAGAAATCTTCTCGACGATCCGAATGGTGAAAGTGAAGATATATGTCGCACGAACCTGCTGTCCAAAAACAAAGACGATCCAACGGTTAAAGAATCCGAAATCGCACTGTCAATATGGCTGGTTTAAGAAAAAATGGGATTAGTTTTTAGCTACTTCCCAAATGCAATTTCTCTCTTCCCAGACATTTTTTCAATGATCCGAACGGTGAAATTGAAGATATATGTCTCACGAACCTTGTGTCAAAAAACAAAGATGATCCAACGGTTAAAAAATCCGAAATCACACCTTTACGGAGGCTGGTTTGAGAAAAACGAAAATTGCTTTTTCTATGTTGTTTTAGTCCCACATTGTTTGGGAGAAACAAGAAGTACCTAGCCTTTGGCTATAAAAGAGATGGAGAAGCAAAGGCTATGGACATGGGTGATTGATGGGGTAAGTGATCTTTTGGGCTAGCATTTGCAGTCCATTAGATTAAAAGCCTGTCTTTAATTCTTTTGGGCTAGCTTTTGCAGTCCATTAGATTAAAAGCCCGTCTTTAGTTATTTTTGGGAGGGCCGTTGAGGTCCTTTACTTGGCGATTTTCGGGTGAAAACGGACCAGATAGGAGTCTGGTTTGCGGTTGACATGGTCAGATTGCTCGGTCTATTTCGGTGTTGATCGCATTGATCAGCTTGAGGTTAGTTTTGCATTTATTTATTTATTTTAACTATTTATTTATTTTTGTACATATTTATTTATTCTGTATACTGTTTATTTATGTACATACTTATTTATTATTTATGTTGTTTATTTATCTATGTAAATAATTATTTATTATTTATTCATTTATATGTATAGTTATTTATTTATTAACTTTACTCTTTATTAATTGTTAGTGTCGTCATTAATTTTTTAAATACACAAATAATTTTATTTTTTCAAAAATATAAATAGGGGATTAAGTCGACTGTACAGTCGGGTTAGTCTGCTTTTTAGGCCACTAATGAACCGTTACGGATCAGGTCCTAAAATCCCTATTTAAAATAAATAATTTCTAAATTAAAAAGAATACAAACACATCTCTTTCATTTCAAAAATTAAAAAATCTTATTTTCAAAGTAGGGGATTAAGTCGGTCGTACGGTCGGGTTAGTCATCGTTTTAGGATAAGTGAACTGTGGTCCTTCAAAGCCCCAGCGCTCCTTCAGCCCTCAGCGGCCCTTCTGAGCCCCAGCACTCCTTCAGACCCCAAGTGGTCCTTCAACACAGATCACACAGTCCTAAAACCCGTATATTAAAACAAATACCAACCAACAAACATTTTCTAACCAAAGAACTACGTAGCTTTGATTTCTCCATCGCACCTGGAGATACGTAGGAGCGGGGGCCCACTCCTATCAAGCATAAAACACTAAAATTTTTATTAATAAGTCTTTTTTTTTCTTTTCAATCACAATAAAAGGGTAAAAATAAACGTTTTCTAAATTAATATTCTTTCTTACAACTAATTAGAAGGTAACCTTCCTTAGGAAGGATGTCGTGGGGTGCTAACACCTTCCCCATGCATAACCGACTCCCGAACCCAAATCTGGTCTCAAGGACCCTTATCCATTCCAAAAGAGGTTTTCCAATGTTTGCCCTAAAAATTAAACTTTCGTGGCGGCTTCATTTTTGAACCTTCGAGGAATCCTCACCCGGATTTTTCGGTCGCTACAGCTGGCGACTTCACTGGGGATGTTTTAGAGAGTCAAGCCTAGTCTAATTAGTTGTAGGATTAATTGTTGATTTAATGTTTATTTTTACCCTATCCTTTTGTCTTTTATTCTTGCGTGTTATATTATTTTCATATGATATGTAAACCTTAGGATAGAAGACCATTATGTTTGTATATGTGATTATTCTTTTATTTTATTGCCAATTATATTCTTTTATGTATATAAACCCTAGGGTAGAAGACTATTATTGTTGTATGTGTGTTTGTTTGTTTTGCAGCTTGGGGGGTATTCCTGATATTTTGCTCCTTCACACTCTCCACTATCACACTTTTGCACACACGTGAGAATAGTCCTATACCCGGACTGGAGCATAAACTAAGTTAGAATGAGACTGCGTAGTAATGACCCTCTGGATGTACGTCCAGCTCGGTGGTTACGAAAGTCTCACCTAGAGTTTGGTCCCTTTTGAGGATGCTATCACTTCTAATAGCTTGCCTATTGTCGCGATTAGCGTTCTTAACTGGGGTTGTTGGCTCTAGGAACCTTATTAGGACCTTGTAGAGCTACCCTTTGAAAGGTTTACTCAGTATAAAGAATCTTAGATCTATTCTCAAAGGAACCCTTTTTAGGACACAAAGAATCTTCATCCTGTCGCATTCAAACAAGCATGGATACATTTCCTTCCCATTTTTTTTGAAAAAGAAACCAAAAATCATATTTCATTTGTTCGAGCTATTTTCTTTTCTTAAAACCTATATCATGCATTCTTATTTTTTTTCTTCTTTGCATATCACGTAAATAAACATAAAAACATCCCATTTTGCATGACCGCCGGGGAATTACAAAAATTTTTTACAAAGTGGTGGATGAAAGTAAAAAAAAAAAATTGAAAGTCAGACCACCAGGATCATTTTTATTTTAAAAAAAACTTGTCATTCCCCGACAGATGAATAAAACCATACATCTGCATTTCATGCACATTCATGCGTTCCTTTGTATTTCCAATAAATCTGACCAAAAAGGCAAGTTGATTCGCCAACGCTCATGCATTTGTCTTCCCTTTTCCAAAAAAGAAACAAACACAATATTGAAAATCATGTCAAGCATCATTCTTTCCTTTCCACGCATTAAAAAAAATCGCTGCGAGTGTCATGCATTTTGTTTCCTCGCACACAAAAAAAAAACAATTTTTACCCATATAACATTAGTATAACATTTGATAAAAAAACATTAGCATCATATTTAACTTGCACCGACATTCATTCATAATCATTCAAAATCATTATTACACACCGTAGGCATCACATCATTTGTAAAGTCATGAATTACATTTAAAAAAAAACATATCATTCATACATCATTTTCCCTCATGTTGTCATCCTAGTTTAAATGCATCAACTCCATATTCGTGTATCATTTTCCCAAATAAAATAAAAAAATAACTTCATTATAATTGTATAATTCGTCATCGAATAAATCAAAAATAAGAGTCTGCATACATGTTGCACTACCTCTTGAAAAATAAAAATAATTGCATCAAGATCAAACATTTACTTCTTCATGCATACATGCATTTGCATTTTCCATACATATCCGTCATCATGGGCATTATATTTTGCTAGAAAATAAAAAATCACCATAGAATGAATCACTTGTTTTCGTATACATCTCGTTCTCATGGTACTAACATGCATATCATCATCATCCAAAAAAACAAAGACACTACATATTTGCCCAACTTGCATCATCTTGCATACTCATATAGAAAAAAATATACTATATTCATTACTCCTCTTCATGCAAAAAAAAATATAAAAATAAAAACAAAAGCTCTTCATTCTTAACCACCTCGAGTGCATTAGTCATCTTGCATGCATCAGTTCCAAATAAAAAAATAATTCCACTTTCTTGCATTAAATCATTTTTGGACAGTCAATCTTTTCAAGTGATCATTCACATTCCATGCATCTGCATCATGCAACATCATTTGTTCACTCATGCATTTTTTTTCTTTCTAAAAAAAATTGGAATATCTCATTTAGCATGCACTTCCATTCACAAAAAACCATCATCAAATAATGTAGACATTTCATCATTTGCAACATCATGAGATGCATGTAAAAACATAGCATTCATACATCATCTCACTCAGCCTAATAAATAAATAAAAAACCTGTTTCATCGATCATTCATGCGTCATTTCATTCCTTATTTCGGCATGCATCATTTCACAAAAGTTATGAGGCCCTGCATCAGCCACATGCTGTATTGCCCCAAAAAAAATCATTTAGAATAATTGGTCTTTCCAAGTGATCATTCATGCGCGCATTTCATGCATTTGCATCTGCATTTTCATCATGCATATCTATCACCATGTGTTTATTCATGCATTAGGACACAAGGGGCATGTAATTTATTTATCATCGTTGCATGAGTATAGTTAATCTTTTAACTAGAAAAAATCATCATGCATTCATAATAGGAATAAAATCGTTGGTCTTTTCAAGTGATCAGTTCCTCCATGCACTTCATACATTTGCATTTTCATCGTACATATTCATCATCGTGTTCTAAAACAAAACAAAAAACAAAAATATATCATCACTCTTTTTCATGCATCATTGAGCATCCAATAAAAATGAGAATTTGTGACTTTGCATCCTTCACAGGTTGCATTGCCTTCAAAGATCATTTAGAATCATTGGTTTATTTCCAAATGATCGTGCATTCACGTGTTTCATGCATTTGCATTTTCATCACGCATATACATGATCATGTGTTCATCCATACATAAAAAAAAACATGAGCATTGCTTCTTCAAAAAATGGATGAGAGATGAGACGAAATTGTTTATTTTTCTTTGGAAAAGTTTTAGCTGTACAAAACACGGTCAAACTCAGTTGCAAACTCAAGGTGTTTTAGAGACACTCAATTTTCAAAATTTTGGAGCTCGTTCACAAATTTTTACCAGCAAAACGATGCATCTCATCAGTCCCATGATAAACGATCAAAATGGTCCATTTTGTTAACCAATGTGTTATCAAAAATTTCTTCTATCATGTCGCTAACTATGTTAACTCTCTGTGAAGCATTCGTATAGTGAACTTGTATGCAACACGCATTTACTCTTGTTTGAGTCAGTTAGTGTCCGTATCTTTCCCATCATCATCCCTTGTTCATGTCCAGTCCCACCCCGACCATCCCATAAGGTGCATATTCTCCACAAGTACCTAGTCAACTATTCGGTTAGTTCCCAATGATGAAATTTCATAAACTAACACTTTAGGTCCCCATGCTGGGGCAAATTTGTGATCACTAGATATCTTGTCAACATTGTATTCCCGTGGTGCAAGTCCTTTACAAAAAAAAAACAAATAAGCCTGTTAGGTTGAAAACTCGCAAGAGCAGCCTAAGCAAAAATTAGGTTAAATTAAAGAAATAAAGAGAAAAAGAGCGGATATATAAAAATAAATAATTGTTGTCCTTGAATTAATTTTTGAGAAAAACAAGCAATCATGATTTGAAATGAAGTTTGGTCGTCTTCCCGTATCCTAAAAAAGGGTTCTTTACTACCCCTTTGAGAAAAAAAAAATCAAAAAATCTTTCAGTCACCCTAGACAAGGATCAATTCCACATCAAAAATGGTGTGTCGCTTTTATCAGCTCACTCTACTCAAAAAAAGAAAAAAAACACAAAAAGTGAAATTTAAAAAAGAGGATTAAAAAAATCCTCAAAAAGAAAAAGCAAAAGCCGTAGAAATTGTGAGCTGATACATAATACCACCGAACACAGAAGATATCCTTGTCCGAATAAACCCACAAACAACTCATTAGGCCGAATTATCATTTCTTCCACAAAACCCCAAATCATTGACCTCAAGTTAACACTTCTCTGAACCTACTTATTTTTTAAAAGGTCATTGTATCAATAAACCATCAAACACCTCTCTGAGCCCATTTGAGCCTATGCTCCACAAACCCATAACCATTGACCACATTACCGATAACATGTAACCACATCACAAACCCTTCTTTCATAAACCCCTAACCACTGGCCATGTTACAACCCTAACGAGTCCATGCTGATCAATGATTGGTTGTTTTCGTTTTCTCAAAGATTTAATTTTAGGACAAGTAAGTATATTTATTTACAATATATTTGCAAAAAAAAAATTCTCAAAAAAAAGAAAGCTGAAAAAATTCAAAAAAAAAAAAGAAAAAAAAACTCAAAAGGCTTGCACTCCATGTTCATTCAAATCGCACTGATATCAAGACAATGTATAGTGATCACCAATTGAAATTCTCATCATATCAAAAAACTCAAGACTGTCACAGTCTTTGGGATTTACCTAAAAGAGATACAAAAGTTTATACTAGGACCATCACCTAGATCCCAAAGTGGGGCATACCTTCCACCTTTCATGCTTCTTGAACTTGGAAAATGTCCGACATCCATCCCATTCATATACCCCATCCAATCCATACGACCAATTCCAAAGACCCATGACCCTAACTCAGTTACCTTTCATAACCCCACTAAAAGCAATCATTTAAATATCATTCCAAAGTGGGACAATCCCATCACTCTTCACTTCACCTAAAGTCGCGGAAATTCGCTCTACACCCATCTCATCCCCTTGTCATATCCACATCCACACAACCATGTCGAGGCATCTTCTCTACCCATTATCCTAAATACAGCCCTTCACAATGTTACTCCAGTCGGGGCAACCTTGCTCTCGTCAAGATTGGGGCAACACCAAACGTCATGGGTTGAGATAAAATCCCTCGTTTGCCACCCTACATTCCAAAGTCATGCTATTCCCAACTAATTGTTTCCTCTACACCCCTTGCTGTTGTAATCACTATACAGGGGCAGACTATTCGATAACCTTCACTGGTAGTCTAAATCGGGGTAGCTCCACATTTCTTGAGCTGGGAAAAACCTACCTTTCATGATTCTGGGGAAAACCTACCATTCATCTCATCACGTGTCATATCTGTCTTACCAAGTCAACTGATTCAGTCATTCGTATTTGCACTTCTCTACATGTCTACTAAACAATGCTTCAAAGAGAGAGAACACAAGTTAATAATGTGACGTTGAACGCTCACTCTGTTAACTTTGTGGACCTAAAATTCAATCAATCATGGGACACCGTAAGGGAAGAACAACGTGAACGAATATGTAAATACAGTCAAGTACGGTTGCACATCAGTGACTGTAAATAACAACCTTGAGATTGACAAAGCTTGAATTCAAATAAAATCCAACTTTTTTCCAAGGAACGATAATCGCAAAATATTCACTTCTGCATCAAAAGCCTCATCTCTCATCATTACAAAAATCTTTCTGCATCATCAATAAAATCATATCATAAATCATCCCGCCATACAACCATGCATCCAATAAGTGATGATTCCAAAACATCCACCTCTCAATTTCTCGCATAAAAAAAAAATCTTTCTCTCATCTCAAAAACCGCAAAAATGCATCATCAACAAATCATACCATACATTTTATTCCAACATCAAGCCATGCATCTACCACAACTTTTGCATCTAAGCATTACATTTGCACATTCATTCATTCATATACCTACATCATATATTAAAAAAAAAGTAAAAGAAAAAAAAGAAAGTAAACAGAGGCAAAAATCATCCACATTGCATTCATTACCCCCACCAAAGTATTGATCATTGCATGCGCAAATATTACATGCGTTTCATCGCAACACTTACATCTAAGCATTACAATTGCATCTTATCTGCATACGCATACACAGTGTATCAACTTTACTATTCCAGCAACTTCAGCATCCATTATCCACCACATCTCATTCACTACCTTAACAAACATAAATCATTGCATGTGCATACATTACATGCATGTCATATACATAACATCTATTACTTCAAGTGTCGATCCCTATATACTTCCACTTCTTAAGTCAATACGACAAGCGTTGAATCTTATATCAAACACCCGATCGCAGTGTTAGCACAGAGTCTAGCATAGATCCTTCAGACCAGTTTGGTCCTTTAGTTCAGTTCGAATTAACACGTCAAAACGACGGCTTCGAACTCTACCATCAGATCTTGACGTCGCCACTGAGCGCGGCGGATCCTTCAGACCCCCAGAGGTCCTTCAGATTAGCTGTGTCTGCCTAAGACATAGTGGACATCCTTCGTGGTCAACATATCAGTTCTAGATCTGATCTTGACCCTCACGGCTGCATCGACGTAGGTCACCCTCAGAATGTTTTATTAGTACCATAGATAGTTGCAGTCCATCAGACCATTTTGGTCCATCAGGCCCAGGCAGCCCTTCAGACCCACCAGTCCTTCAGTTTAATTCAAATCAATGCGACAAGCATCGACTGCAAATTAGACCCTCAAATCATTATGCCGATACTTCAGGGCATCGATCCTTCGGACCCGCAGTGCTCCTTCAGAGCCCCAGTGCTCCTTCAGACCCCCAGCGGTCCTTCAGAGCCCCAGTGCTCCTTCAGAGCCCCAGTGCTCCTTCTTTATTCCTTTCTCGTCGGTGCCCCGAGTGTTAACCGTTCTCTGTTAATTTTCAAACTCTACACTTTTCTACTAAGAGGACAAAATTAGCATTTGTCTTATCTTTATTTCTATTCCTACTATGAAAACCGTTCAGTTTATCTACGGAATATAAATAAAGAGGGGCAGCTGTCATACCCTAATTTTGTCCGGCTAATTAAAAAAAAATCCAAAAAAAGTTTTTTGCATATATTTGATTCCTAATCCCTCGAATAGGTCATTTTGCGCTAATTTACTAATTTTGCGTTGCTATTACTTTTTTTAGTGGTTAAACAAAAATTAAAAAAATATGCTAACACAAAAAATTACATAGTAGATTTAATTTATTTTTCTTGTTACAATATCTTTAATTAAAAAACGAAAATAAAAAATAAAATAGATAAGAAATAATACAAATTACAAAAGAAAATAAAAAAGGGGAGGTGCAATAAAAAATTATTATTACAAAAAAGGAGAATGTCCATGTACATGACTTGGCCCAAGAATGCCAAAGTTACAAAAATACAAAAATAAACAAAGTACCCAAAACTGCAGCTACTTTGCAAAGGTGATTTCTCTCTCTTCGGACAAGATTTCGACGATCTGAACGGTGAAAGTGAAGATATATGTCGCACGAACCTGCTGTCCAAAAACGAAGACGATCCAACGGTTAACGAATCCGGAATCGCACTGTCAATATGGCTGGTTTGAGAAAAACGGGATTAGTTTTTAGCTACTTTCCAAATGCAATTTCTCTCTCCTTAGAACTCGTCTCGATGATCCGAACGGTGAAAGTGAAGATATATATCGCACGAAGCTGCTGTCCAAAAACAAAGACGATCCAACGGTTAACGAATCCAGAATCGCATTGTCAATATGGCTGGTTTGAGAAAAAACGGGATTAGTTTTTAGCTACTTCCCAAATGCAATTTCTCTCTTCTCAGACCTTTTTTCAACGATCCGAACGGTGAAATTGAAGATATATGTCTCACGAACCTTGTGTGAAAAAACAAAGATGATCCAATGGTTAAAAAATCCGAAATCACACTTTTACGGAGGCTGGTTTGAGAAAAACGAAAATTGCTTTTTCTATTTGTTTTAGTCCCACATTGTTTGGGAGAAACAAGAACTACCTAGCCTTTGGCTATAAAAGAGATGGAGATGCAAAGGCTATGGACACGGGTGATTGATGGGGTAAGTGACCTTTTGGGCTAGCATTTGCAGTCCATTAGATTAAAAGCCTGTCTTTAATTCTTTTGGGCTAGCTTTTGCAGTCCATTAGATTAAAAGCCCGTCTTTAGTTATTTTTGGGAGGGCCGTTGAGGTCCTTTACTTGGCGATTTTCGGGTGAAAACGGACCAGATAGGAGTCCGGTTCGCTGTTGATATGGTCAGATTGCTCGGTCTGTTTCGGCGTTGATCGCATTGATCAGCTTGAGGTTAGTTTTGCATTTATTTATTTATTTTAATTATTTATTTTTGTACATATTTATTTATTCTGTATACTGTTTATTTATGTACATACTTATTTATTATTTATGTTGTTTATTTATCTATGTAAATAATTATTTATTATTTATTCATTTATTTGTATAGTTATTTATTTATTAACTTTACTCTTTATTAATTGTTAGTGTCGTCATTAATTTTTTAAATACACAAATTATTTTATTTTTTCAAAAATATAAATAGGGGATTAAGTCGACTGTACAGTCAGGTTAGTCTGCTTTTTAGGCCACTAATGAACCGTTACGGATCAGGTCCTAAAATCCCTATTTAAAATAAATAATTTCTAAATTAAAAAGAATACAAACACATCTCTTTCATTTCAAAAATTAAAAAATCTTATTTTCAAAGTAGGGGATTAAGTCGGTCGTACGGTCGGGTTAGTCATTGTTTTAGGATAAGTGAACTGTGGTCCTTCAGAGCCCCAGCGCTCCTTCAGCCCTCAGCGGCCCTTCAGAGCCCCAGCGCTCCTTCAGACCCCAAGTGGTCCTTCAACACAGATCACACAATCCTGAAACCCCTATATTAAAAAAAAATACCAACCAACAAACATTTTCTAACCAAAGAACTACGTAGCTTTGATTTCTCCATCGCACCTGGAGATACGTAGGAGCGGGGGCCCACTCCTGTCAAGCATAAAAAACTAAAATTTTTATTAAGTCTTTTTTTTTCTTTTCAATCACAATAAAAGGGTAAACATAAACGTTTTGTAAATTAATATTCTTTCCTACAACTAATTAGAAGGTAACATTCCTTATGAAGGATGTCGTGGGGTGCTAACACCTTCCTCATGCATAACCGACTCCCGAACCCAAATCTGGTCTCAAGGACCCTTATCCATTCCAAAAGGTATTTTCCAATGTTTGCCCTAAAATTTAAACTTTGGTGGCGGCTTCATTTTTGAACCTTCGAGGAATCCTCACCCGGATTTTTCGGTCGCTACATCGTTGAATGACCCAAGGTGCATTGATCGGCGCGCCTGAAATTAACGACGTTTTAATGTCTGGCGCGCTTTACGATGGTGGCTAGAGAAATGATGGCGCTTCGATTCACGCGCGTGCCGCTACTATTGTTGATTAGACGTGTCTCTTCGGCTTTAGCCCAATCCATGGCCTTTGGCCCACTATATATAGGGGCTCAATCCCCATTCATTTGTTTTGAATCCTTGCTATTCGCTCTAAAAAATGAGCTTAACATCGTCTTTCCGAGCTTCGTTCTCCGATCATCATCTCGTGGCGAGGGTCTCTGCTTTTCAGTGGAGTGAGATCGTCAAAATACGCGAGTACATTCAACTTCGTCAAGCTTCCGTTATCCGTTAGTGACTTTTATCTTTGCTCTTTACTTTGGCTGGGACTTCCCCTAGCCTTTTTTTATTCGGACAGGGGTGGGGTCGTTAGGTAGGGTTCCGACTTGGTTGCGGACCCACAACATCGCTCAAACCTGACTTTGTATGCCCCCACTTCTGTGGGTCCGATCTGTCGAGAACGAAACAGACCCTCCAGGTTGTCACCGATGAACATCCAAACATCGCAAAACTGATGAGTTCCATTCTGAACTCTCCGGTGGGTAACCTCCCCGAGAATGCCGAAACAGCAGAACCCGAGGTCCAAGAGCACCTAGATTTCTCCCCCACGAGCTATCAGGCGGATCACCACCTTCGGGCTGAAGATCGCACTCCTGAGGTTCCAACAAACGAGCTGATGGAGGAGGATAAAGCGAGTGAGAACCGATCTGAAGATTTGGTGATTGTTGAGTCGAATTCGTCTGAGGCTAACCGAAGTGTTGAGGATTATGGGAACACAAATTCTAACCGGAGTTCCGAGGCTAGTGAAACCGAATCCGAAGCTGTGGAAGATGGCTTTTAAAGCGGGGATGAAAACCGAAATAATGAAGGTGACTCCGACGAGTACTCCAGCACCGGGGCCCGGCCGGTGGATGTTCCCCTGTTGTTGTCTCTGTCAACCCCCCGTGAATATTCGTCGGTTTCAGAGTCATTACTCGCGACTCGATCCCAATACGAGGCTGGAATCGACATGAGCCAATTCATTAATATGAGTCACCTTCATTATGGAATGTGGAGGCCATTGGGAGCGACCAGCATGCCACTGTTTGGGCCTCCGCCCTCAAGTTCATCATGTACGAGATGACGATCTCCACCATGAACATCCGACCTCCACTCACCGCCCTTCAGTAGGAGGTGTTGGGAACGCTGAACCTGTCCCCCTCACAACTTCACCCGTGGGCCTTCTTCCGAGCTTTTGAGCTGGTGTGCCTTCATTTGGAGAGGCCGGTGTCAGCCAATTTGTTCTTTCACCTTTTTGAGATAAACAGGAGGCATGAGGAGGGATCCAAAGATCAGTGGGAGCATGTGAGCCTCCGAGCTAGATGGAAAACCAAGATCTTCCAGTCCTTTACCGACTCTTTGAAAGGAAGGTGGAAAGATAAGTTTTTCTTCGTCGAGCCAGTGAACGCCGATGCCAAAAACTATGTCGGAAAGTACAACGAGGACGGATAAATTCTTGAGTCCACCAAGTTCCCTATTGGTTGGACTCTTGCCCACTTCAATCGCCCACCTAAAGCTTAGACTGTTAGCAGGGGGATGTTAAGTGACGTAGATAAAGAAACCATGGCGATCCAGATTAATTGCACCGATCTGATCCCTTATGCCGATCCCAAGAAGCTCGGTTTCGATACAACAAGCTTGGTTCAGGTTGGTACCAAGTCAGAGGTTTTAAGAGCGCTTGGTAGGGTCGGACACCGATAGGATATCTTATCTTCAATTTTATCTTAAGAGCGCCGATAGGTTTTTAATTTATCTTCAAATTTGTTTGTTTTTCGGATAAGATGTCTGCCGCCGATAGGTTTGCTTCTATGAGGGCGAAAGCTTAGAGGAAAGCCGGTTTGGGCAAAAGTGGTTCTGAGGCTCAGCCGACCCCTCGATCAGCCCTCCGATCTTCAACACCGAAGGCTGCAGGTGGACCTTCTCAAGTTACCTTGGCAGCTCTTCAAATATATTGTCATAGCTAGTAGAAGCCTGGGGGGCACCTGTCAAGCACAAACATAACATTTTTATTTGAGTCTTTTTAATCCAATTTGAATTAATAAAAGGGAATAAATATTTTTAAAACTTAATAATATTTTGCACGATTAATTAGAGGTGACATTTTCCGAAAGGAGTTTGTGAGATGCTATCGACTCTCGAACCTCGCCACTAGAAGAAGCTAATTTAGTGACCAAAATTAGTGACAAAAAATTATAATTCGCTGCTAATTTTGGCATCAAATATTTAGTGAGAAATTTAGAGACGAATTTCACATTTTATGTCACTAATTTTTCCTCTCTTATTTCATTTTCTTTAGTAGTGCCCAAAATCTAGTTTTCACTACCTATTCTTCTTCAAAGAGACACAGGAGTGAGAGGTTGTTAGTGATAGTTTCTTCAAATCCTCTTTCACGGATCCCCTCGCGTAAGATCAACTTCCTATTTGGGGTCACATTCCGAAATGGTACTTGTTCTGGACGGGACCAAGAGGTCCATTAGCAAAACCAGGGGGTACGTTTAGCAATCGGATATGGATCAGCCCAATCGATTCGGCCCATATCCACACCAGCCTACCAAAATACTGCTAGGTACAGAACATTGGCGACCACAGTGGGAGATATCTATCTTTCACATCATCACTACTTGAACTTTTCTCTTGCTACTCCATGGCTCCCGGAGGCAGACCCTGGGTTCGAAGCATTGCCAAACCCGCACCCCGACCGGAGGGTACCCCTGAGGGTAACGTCGCCTGCCTACCTGACGAAGGTACTAGCCAACCTGCCCCACCTTCGAATGCAAGCCAACCTTTGGATTTCCTGGCCGATCACCCCATCTGGCAGGAGGGCGCCCAAGAGGGCGCCTGGCAAGGTGGCGCCTAGAAAGAAGGCCAGATCCCAAGGGCCTTGTGGCCAGCGGCCATGATGATTCAGGGAAGCAACCCCCTTGACGATTGGGGGTCGAACAAATCAATGAAAAAGAAGTGGAAGGAAATCTTGAGCGTTGCATCAACCTCATCCCCTAGGAAAGGACCAACCAGGCCGCCCTTATCCTTTGACGACAAGGATTTGCTTGGTGGAAAACCAAATAAACACGTTCCACTGCTCATTACTGCCATTATGGCCAATATTGAAGTAAGAAGAATCCTGATCGACCAGGGAATCTCAGTAGACATCATTTTTGAAGACCAGCTGCAAGTTTTGAACATCTCCCCCGCCGACCTGACTCCATATCGAGGAGAAGATTTGACTGGGTTCAACGGATCAAGAACTAGGCCACGAGGCCACTTGGAGCTGATGGTCACCTATGGAGACCCCGATGGTGAACCACCTTTGTTCAGAACTGTCAAAACAGCTTTCCTAATCCTCCCATGCAAATCTGTCACCAGTGCATTATCGGGAGGCCGACGTTGGGCAAGCTGGAGGCGGTAACCTCAACAGTTCACCTGACAATTAAATTCCACAATTCAGAGAATAAGATTGTGACCCTTCGGGCAGACCTGGATGCAGCACGTAGATGTTACTACATGAGCCTTAAGGATGAAAAAGAGACTACAGAAGTAAGAGACTCAGACGGGGAATCCGGGAGAGAAGCTGAAATAACATTGGCAGACCTAGATGCCAGATATGATCCGGACAGTGAGGAAGAGGAGGATGATTCCACCCTCACTAAGGAAATCAAAAATCGCATGAAGAGGTCCGAGCCAGATGGCGCCTTCATCTCCATCCAGTTAGGAGAAGACCCCACCAAGACCATCAAGATAGGCTCCGACCTCCCCGAGGAGGTCAAAGAGAAACTTACCATCTTCCTGAGGGAGAATGCGGAGCTGTTTGCCTGGTCTGCAGGTGACATGCCAGGGATACCACCCGAGGTAGCCTGCCACCATCTAGCCGTTAATCCCAACAATAAGTGGGTTGCCCAGAAAAGAAGAGTCCATAAGGGAGAAAAAGCCGAAGCTACTGTGAGGGCTGTGAAGGACCTCATAGAAGCAAATTTTGTAAAAGAAATTAAGTACACCACCTGACTGTCAAATGTGGTCCTCGTCAAGAAATCAATCGGGAAATGGAGGATGTGTGTTGATTATACCGATCTCAACAAGGCATGTCCCAAAGACGCCTTCCCCGTCCCAAGCGTAGATAAATTAGTCGATAGCGCCTCAGGCTTTCGTTTTTTATCTTTCATGGACGCGTACTCGGGATACAACCAAATCCCAATGTTCCCACCCGATCAAGAGAAAACAAAATTCATGACAGAACAAGGAAATTTTTGCTATCGCGTAATGCCCTTTGGACTCAAGAACGCCGGGGCGACCTATCAAAGAATAATGAACAATGTCTTTAAAAGGCAAATCGGCTGGGTAATCGAAGTGTACTTGGACGACATGATAGTCAAAAGCAAAAGCGACCCAGATCACCTCAAGGACCTGACAGAAGTATTTTCTGAAATCCGAAAGAACATTATGAGATTAAACCCGGAGAAATGGACTTTTGGAGTCCTTGCAGGGAAGTTCGTCGGTTTCTATCTCACTGAAAGAGGCATCGAGGCAAACCCAGACAAATGCAGGGCCGTGACCGAGATGGATTCCCCGACTATGAAGGAAGAAGTTCAAGAGCTCACGGGATGATAGCAGCGTTGTCCAGATTCATTTCAAAAGCAGCCCACAAGTCACTACCTTTGTTCAAGCTTCTTAAGAAGGAAACAGGTTTTGATTGGACCGCCGAGCAAGAGCAGGCACTGACCCTTTTAAAAGAAACCCTCTCTGAACCACCCTTTTTGACACGTCCCGAGGAGGGAGTAACCTTATACTTGTACCTCGCCGTGGCCGATGAAGCGTTAAGCGCGGTACTCGTCAGGGAAACCAGCATTGGCCAGAGGCCAATATACTTTGTAAGTAAGGCGTTGCAGGGACCCGAGTTAAGGTACCAAAAAGTGGAGAAGGTCGCCCTGGCAGTCGTGATCGCAGCCAGGCGCCTTAGGCCATATTTCGTGGCATATCAAGTAGTGGTTCGAACCAATCAGCCAAGCAGACAAATATTGCACCGTCTCGACCTGGCTGGAAGAATGATCAAGTGGGCAGTCGAGCTCTCAGAATTTGGGATCAAGTACGAAACAAGACCGGCCATGAAGGCTCAAATTTTGGCAGATTTCGTAGCAGAAATAACAACGACGCCACATGAAGACAGAGCAAAAACGGCGTGGACCCTCCATGTGGATGGGTCCTCAAACAGTAAAGGGAGTGGAGCCGGGCTGATACTTGAAAACTCAGAAGGACTCATGGTTGAGGTGTCCCTGACCTTTTTGTTCTCCACATCCAACAATCAAGCGGATTACGAGGATTGCATAGCCGGCCTACAGCTGGCCAAAGACTTCGGCGCCACACAACTTGAGCTCCGCACAGACTCACTGTTGGTCGTCTCGCAGATCAACGCAGCATTTGGAGCCTATGACCCGGTGCTGCAGAAATATCTTGCCAAGGTAGGTCTCCTTGGATGGTTCAATAAAGCGGAGGTAAAACATGTACCCAGGGGAGAGAAAACAAGGGTTGATATACTCTCCAAGCTGGCCAGCACCAGAACACCAGGGAACCTTCAGAGCGTCATTCAAGAAACCCTGTCTAGTCCCAGCATCCTCCTAACCAATGGATCGCCTACCTCTGTTCTCATCGTCGAGGCGAGCCAGAAATGGATAACCCCAATCCGTCAGTATATTCTCGAGGGGCAAGAGCCCGCTGACGCCAAAGAAGCAGCCTCCGTGAGGAGGCGCGCAGCATCATACCCGGTCATCGAAGGACGACTTTTCCGTAGATGCTTCTCTATTCCTCTATTAAAATGTGTAGAAGGACTAGAAGCAGATTACGTGCTCACAGAAATCCACGAAGGGATCTATGGACAACACCTGGGGGGACGAGCCCTCGCGGCAAAAGCACTCAAGGCAGGTTATTACTGGCCTACCATGAATAAAGATTCACAGAATCATGTAAAGAAATGCGAAAAGTGCCAGAGATACGCTGACGTGCATGTCGCCCCCTCCTCTGAACTGACATACCTAAGCTCTCCCTGGTTTTTTGCTTGGTGGGGAATCGACCTTTTAGGTCCCTTTCCGCCCGGCCCAGGGCAGGTAAAGTACTTAATCGTCGCGGTCGATTACTTTCCCAAATGGATCGAAGCCAAGCCCTTGACCACGATCACGGCGAAAAATTGAATGAAATTCTTTAAGAAAAATATCATGACCAGATTCGGCATACCGGAGGTAGTCATCACCGACAACGACATGCAATTTTTTGAGGACAAAGGTTTCAGACAACTGATGGCCAGCCTGGGCATCAAACACCGTTTCACGTCAGTGGAACACCTCCAGACCAACGGACAAGCCGAAGCAGCCAACAGAGTAGTTTTAAGAGGTTTAAATAGGAGGCTTGACGAAGCAAAAGGCTACTAGCCGGAAGAGCTACCTTATGTCCTATGGGCCTACAGAACCACCCCTCACTCACTAACAGGCGAGTCGCCCTTCCGGATGGCATACAGAACAGAAGCAGTCATACCCGTCGAGGTCGGAGAGCTAAACTGGAGAACCAAGAACCCAAGCCCCCGGAGACTAATGATCAAAGACTCCGAGAGGAGCTAGACTTCGTCGAGGAAGTCAAAAACCAAGCAGCATTAAAGGACTTGGTGATCAAACAAAAATGGCCGCAAGATTTAATGCCAAGGTGGTTCCCAGAACCTTAGAAGTGGGCGACCTAGTCCTACGAAGGGCAGATCTAGGTTTGAAAAACAGGTCCCAATAGAAGTCAGCTCCAAACTGGGACGGTCCATACAGAATAGTTTCAGAAACCGGAAATGGAGCTTTCAAGTTGGAAACCCTGAGCAAGGAACCAATACCGAGAACTTGGAACGCGGATAAGCTAAGGAAGTTTGTTGTATGAAAAAAACAAAAATGTTAAACCGATGTAATAACTTGGGATGTTAATGCGCATGAATAAACGAAATTGTACTCTTGTAATTCAAAATATCATCTTGCAATTACAGTTTTTACTCTAGCTCACTAGCATTAACACTTGTTCCAAAGAAAACTCCTTAAGAACAAGAAAGAAAAATGATCCAACTCCATAGTCAGGAGTGGAGCGAGACAATTTTGAAACCCAACATCCTATGCAGGGAGGGACTGCTTGGGTCGCAGGGGCAACCTCAACATTAGCTCACAGCCAAGATCATCTCCCTAAGTATGGGAGTCAAAGGTGTCATGGCACGCTCATCTTCCTAAAGCAAAGCAAGCTTGGCGAACAGCACCATAGAAGGCGCCCAAGCACCCAGGCGCCTATGAGGGCGCCATCAACAACAAGGCACCCATGAGGGCGCCATCAACAGAAGATGGAAAACTTCCCCCCTGAGTTAACATTGCCACGAGGCGATATGAGATCATACATTCAGATGCGCAAGGTGATGACTGGCGCCCAAGGCCATCTTACGCGTGCCAGTTATAAGTATAGGAAACAAGCCTGACAAAGAGTAAGCATGGATGTTTCAAAATGAAACATAAAAAATCAGGGGGCCATGACATCGAAATCAACCCCGTGGGGGGATTATGTGACAATCCTCCCGTCTAGAACCTCATGATCAAATTGAAAGATCGTGGAAATGTCAAACAGATAATGGTAAGGACAGAAGAAGAAATTCCCCTCGGCACCATGCAAGCCCTGAAATTTCATCAAGAAGAAAAACAGGCCAAGAGACAGGATGAGCAACGAAAAAGCAAAGTGCAAGCACACGTCCACACAAGCCAGCACCCATGAAGGCGCCTGGCAGGGCGCTAAGTCAAAAACCAGCCAGCCCCCATGAGGGCGCCCTGGCAGGGCGCCAAGTGAAAGCAGCCAGCGCCCATGAGGGCGTCTGGCAAGGCGCCAAGTGAAAGCAGCCAGCGCCCATGAGGGCTCCTGGCGGCCAAGTGAAAGCAGCCAGCGCCCATGAGGGCGCCTGGCAGGCCACCAAGTGAAAGCAGCTAGGGCCCATGAGGGCGCCTGGCAGCGCGCCAAGTGAAAGCAGCCAGCGCCCATGAGGGCTCCTGGCAGGGCGCCAAGTGAAAGCAGCCAGAGTACATGAGGGCGCTTGGAAGGGCGTGTAACGCCCAAATATTTAATTAAATTATTAGTTCCAGAGCCAAAGATCGTAGTTCTCGAACGTTTAATTAAATATTTAGGTATTCAATTATTTATTTATTTATTTTAGTTTAGTTGGTGTAATTATATTAACGTTGGATTAAGAGGTGTGTAAATGAATATTAGGGGATGGCGTTAGTGACCAGGCTTAACCTGGAGGAAAGCCCGTGATCCAAGTCCACTAGCTAGGCGCATAGGTGAAGCGCCTTGGCTAGGGTTAGTACTCATTTGCGAATTGTTTGAAAAAGAAAGAAAGAGAAGTTGCGAAATAGAGAGAGGAGAAGAGAGAAAGGATTCGGCGCACAAGGGAGAAGAGAAGGAGAGGAGAGTTCGCGAATTCCAAGGGAGCAGAGAGGAGCTGTGTTGCTGAGGTTCTGTTGGTGACTTGATCAAGAGAATTGGTGCTCTCCTACTATAAGGTAAGGGTGGGGTTCTTCCTTATAATAGGGTTTTATGTTGGGGTTATGTGGGAATAGATCCTATGATGCCTAGGGTTTGATTTTGATGTGTAGTTTGATGGTGGTTGAATCATAACTAGGTTGATTGAAAATACTTGCTTGTTGATGATTGTTGTGACCCTAAGAATTGGTGATTCGTTGTTGTTATAACTAATTACATGCTAGATGTTCGATAAAATGTTTGTTTGGTGTTGTGAATAGAAAATCATGATAATTAACATTGGAGGATTAATGAGTGGTGATTGAATTGGTGATATGATTTGCATATGTGGGGTTTTGGTGAATTTGGTGTGATGCTGTATTTGGGGCCCTGGTGCTGGGCGCCATTTCTGGTGGGTGTGTGTGTGTGTGCCAATGTTGCTATTTATAGCGCCTAGTGCATGGGCGCCGTGTTTGGGTCATGTTGCGTTCGGTTTCGTGTTGTGTTGTGTTACAGGAAACGGCGCCATGTGCCTGGGCGCCTGATCCTGGGTTGTGTTGCGTTTCTGTGTGTTGCTGTCTTAGGCACCCAGTGCCTGGGCGCCGTGTCTAGGTGTGTTCCTGATGGTGTTTTGTTGTGTCCCCTGATGTCTGGGCGCCAAGGGCGCCAAATCCTGCTGTGTTGCCTGCTGAGCGCCTCCCTCGGCGCCAGTTCCTGCGTTGTGTTGCCTATGGGCGCCATGGGCGCCATATCCTGTGCCTTGTTGCGTTTTGTGTTGCCTGGGCGCCAAGGGCGCCAGTTCCTGTTGCTGTCCAGTTTCCAGCGTGTTTCCTGCTAGGCGCCCAGACACATTTTCAGGATGTTTCTTCAATTTTTCCCCGGTTTTGTTTTTGACATATCTTTTGACTCGGGAGTCCGATTTAGACGTTTCAAAATGTTTTGGAAAACTTATTCAGAGGCCTAACTGAATATTCTAATTTAAGGCAAATTAGTTCATTTTTCTGGAAAAATTGTTAACCCTTGGTGTAGTCGTTAAATGGTGATGTTTTAAAAAGAAAATTTGTCATGTCTCAAATACTTTGGAAAATTTGTCGTGATCCCAAATGTTTTGGAAAATTGTCGCTTGTCTCTAGAGTTGGGAAAAATCGTTGCGTCTCAAATGTTTTGGAAATTGTTGTCCTCTTGGTGTCTTGGTGCGATTTGAGCTAGGTGTGAAGGCTCAAACCTTGGTGTTGTTGGAACTAGGTGTGAAAGTTCCAAGTCTTGGTGTTGTTGGAACTAGGTGTGAAGGTTCCAAGTCTTGGTGTTCTGTTGTGTCGGGTAATTTGGTGTTTCGGTGTCATTGGGCTTGGTGTGAAAGCCTCACTTTGGTGATATTTGGTGATCGTTGTTGGTGTGTCACATTGTGACTAATTTGGTGATTGTCTGTGTGCATTCATGGTGTCGCATACAGCATATGCGTTTATTTTGGTGAAGGCCTTTGGTCTTGGAGCTAGGTGTGAAAGCTCAAATTTTCTAAAACTGGTGAGCCTGGTGTGAAAGCTCGATTTTTGGTGAATTGGTGAGCCTGGTGTGAAAGCTCTCAATTTTGGTGATGCCTCTATTTACAGGCAAAATTTTGGTGACTTGGTACCACATGCATATGCCCGTTGGTGTGGGTTGCATTCATGCATTGTCATGACATTTGGTGACTGAATTCTGGTGTTATAATTTGATTGTGTTTATGATTATATGTATGTAGTGGAATGGTAGCTATAGTCGTCATGTTCTGACATATTGCCTATCATTTTACGCTATTATATTGAAGATATCTCACCCCTTCTGTTTGAATGTTACCCCTATGCGGTAACGTGCAGGTGATTGCGAGTGAAGGATTAGGTACCTTCGCTATTCTGAGTCGGTGTCGTCGGTGTCCTTTGCTTTGATGTGTAACACTCAAGGGGGGATAAACGCTAAACCTTAGTTGATGCATTTTATTTGTTTGCGTCCATTCAGGACGTTATGATTTCATGTGTTCTGAAACTTGTTCTTATTTCCGCTGCGTGGTGATGTATTTAACTAAACAGGTGTTATGGGCTTAGTCTCTTTTTGATAAAGTATTATATACCGTATGTGACGTTTTGGTTTTGATGAATGTGTGACATCTCTTTTCGAAGTATGAAATAAATTTTTGAAACTCTGATTTTATTAAATAATTATTGGGTAGAAAAGGGGTGTTACATTAGTGGTATCAAAGCAAAAGTTCGGTCAGTCCGGCCAAGTTGTCCAGTCGTAGTGTCAATTGACAATGGTGTGTTGTCAATTATATCTAACTGTTGTTTGTTTTGTAGCAAGTGAATTGAAATGGCTGGGAGGAACGATACGCGATTGCTGCTGCTCTAGCTGCCTTGGCGCAGGCTGTGCAAAATCAACAGAATGCTGGTGAGAATGCTGGGGCTCGGAGTTTGGCTACCTTTCAGAGAGAGAATCCGCCTACATTCAAAGGCAAGTATGATCCCCATGGTGCTATGGCTTGGTTTAAAGAAATGGAGAGGTTTTTTCGAGTGATGGACTGTACCCAAGCACAGAAGGTCCGCTATGGTACCCATATGTTAGCTGAGGAAGCTGATGATTGGTGGTTAGAGACGAGGTAGAGGTTGGAGGCTGCCAATGAAGAGATTACCTGGGAAGTGTTCAACAGAGAGTTTAACCGTAAGTATTATCCGGAAGATGTCCGAGGGAAGAAAGAGATTGAGTTTCTGGAGCTGAAACAAGGTAGTATGTCTGTATCGGAGTATGCCGCTAAGTTCGTGGAGCTAGCAAAGTTCTATCCGCATTACACTGGAGCTAATGCTGAGTTTTCCAAGTGTATCAAGTTTGAGAATGGTTTGAGGCCCGAGATCAAGAAAGCAATCGGATATCAGAAGATCCGTGTCTTTGCTGACTTGATTGATAGTTGCAGGATTTTTGAGGAGGATAGTAATGCTCACTACAAGATTGTGAATGATAAGAGGAGCATGTTTCAGGGCCGTAGTAAGCCGTATGAAGTCCCTGCAGGTAAGGGTAAGCAGAGAGCTGATGCTGGTAAGAGGACTAGTGGGGGAGATGCCCCCGCTAGCATTGTGTGTTTCAAGTGTGGCAAGCCTGGCCACAAGAGTTTCATGTGCAAAAGCGATGTAAAGAAGTGTTTCAAGTGCGGTAAGGACGGTCATGTAGTGGCCGAATGTGAGCGCAAGGCAGTGGTCTGCTACAACTGTGGTGAAGAGGGGCACATTAGTACTCAGTGTCCGAAACCGAAGAAGGAGAGGTCTAGTGGCAAGGTGTTCGCATTGGCAGGAGAGGAGCCCACTGAAGATGATGGACTCATTAGAGGTACGTGCTTCATTAATAGTACTCCTTTAAAGTCTATTGTTGATACTGGTGCTACTCATTGTTTTATTGCTGCTGATTGTTGTAAGAGGTTGAATCTTGTATTGTCTGCTATGAATGGAGAGATGGTTGTCGATACTCCAGCTAAGGGGTCGGTAACTACCTCTCTAGTGTGTTCTCAGTGTCCCTTGTCGATCTTCGACAGAGACTTTGTTGTGGACTTTGTTTGTTTGCCGCTGAGTGGATTAGATGTAATTTTGGGCATGAACTGGTTGGAGCATAACCATGTTCGCATTGATTGTCGTCGCAAGTCTGTGAGCTTTGGAGAGGAAGAGTCTGGTTTGTTATCTGCTAGTCAGTTGTGGAAGTTAGAAAAGGAGGGAGTTCAGTTATTCTCGCTGATGGCATCGCTGTCTGTTGAGAATCAAGCTATCATTGAAGAGTTGCAGGTGGTGCGTGAATTTCCTTAAGTCTTTCCTGATGAGATTCCAAGTGTGCCGCCTGAGAGGGAAGTGGAGTTTTCTATTGATCTTGTACCTGGTACGAGGCCTGTGTCTATGGCACCGTACATGATGTCTGCATCTGAATTGTATGAGTTGAAGAAGCAACTGGAAGATCTGCTTGAGAAGAAGTTTATTAGGCCGAGTGTGTCGCCGTGGGGAGCTCCTGTGTTGCTGGTGAAGAAGAAGGATGGAAGCATGAGGTTGTGTGTTGATTTTAGGCAACTGAATAAGGTGACCATTAAGAACAAGTATCCACTGCCGAGGATAGACGATTTGATGGATCAGTTGGTGGGTGCTCGAGTGTTCAGCAAGATTGATTTGAGATCAGGTTATCATCAGATCAAGGTGAAGGATGAAGATGTTCAGAAGACTGCTTTCAGGACGAGGTATTGGCATTATGAGTATTCGGTGATGCTGTTCGGTGTCACTAACGCGCCGGGTGTATTTATGGAGTACATGACTCGTATATTCCATACTTACTTGTATCGGTTCGTGGTTGTGTTCATTGACGACATCCTGATTTATTCGAAGTCGGAGGAAGAGCATGCGGAGCATTTGAGATTGGTATTGGAGGTCCTGAGAGAGAAGAGGCTGTATGCAAAGTTGTCCAAGTGTGAATTTTGGTTGTCAGAAGTGGGTTTTCGGGGTCATATCATTTCTGGTAACGGTACTGCTGTGGATCCATCTAAGGTTGATGCTGTGATGCAGTGGGAGAGTCCGAAGTCGGCTACGGAGATTAGAAGCTTCTTAGGGTTGGCTGGTTACTACAGAAGGTTCATCGAAGGTTTTTCTAAGTTGGCCCTTCCGTTGACGCAGTTGACTTGTAAGGGTAAGGCTTTTGTGTGGGATGCTCGTTGTGAGGAAAGTTTCCTTGAGTTGAAAAAGAGATTGACGACGTCTCCTGTTTTGACGTTACCAAATCCGGGAGAGCCGTTCGTGGTGTATTGTGATGCTTCGAAGATGGGTCTAGGTGGCGTGCTTATGCAGAATGGGAAGGTGATTGCTTATGCGTCGAGGCAGTTAAGAATTCATGAGAAGAATTATCCAACGCATGATTTGGAGTTGGCTGCAGTGGTCTTTGTGTTGTAGATTTGGAGGCACTATTTATATGGTTCCAGATTTGAGGTGTTCAGTGATCATAAGAGTTTGAAGTATTTGTTTGACCAGAAGGAGCTGAATATGAGGCGTCGAAGGTGGTTAGAATTGTTGAAAGACTATAATTTCGGTTTGAACTGTAACACCCCGATAAATTCTAACATATAGAATCACCGAAATGCACTAAATGGCATACATCAGAGTAACTTCCTGTTATTGAAATATTGAACACAACTAAAACTTTTGACAATACATAATTACTGGTTCTCTGAACCTCATAAACTTTCTGAAAATGCTTAAGTTCCAAAACTTAAGACTTGTACATATCCTGGTGTTCAATACTCAAAACATAAAGTAGCGGAAACGATTTTACAACTTGACAATGAAAGTTATACAATCGGAACAAAGGTCCAAGAGTCACACCAGCTAACCATGCTTTACCGCCTTTGCTTTCCCCTGTTTCTCTGTAAAAACCACAAATATGAAGGGTGAGATAAACATTATCTCAGTGAGTCCTATCGAGACCCCTTACTACTCTAGCGGTTCATTATGACTTGTTTGGAACTCGTGGTCCTAAAAAGCAACCACGTGGAAATACATTCAGTTCCTGTAACTTCATGCTCATGGCCCTCCTAAGCGACACATGAAGCATGCAATCTTTGTTCCATGTTTTTAGCATAACACCTCAGTCTACCTATTTTATAGGCATCTCTTGACCTTTTGGTGAACCCATCCCGCTATTTCTAGCAGGGGAAACATTCTTGAGTCTAGGTTTTGGGGCTCATGACTTCCCCTCCCCTAGTATGCTAACCTCTTAGGGTCGTCACCCTTTATCCTCTTGTATTTATTATACATTTTCAGTCTGTGTACCCGCATTGGGATGTTAGTCATTCCAGTCAAGTACCATGTACCATATCAGTCAATTTTAGTGTATAATATCAGTCAAGTACCGTGTGTTATTATCATTCTTTAACATTTGCACTCTCGCGTTCTCTAAGAGCGGTTTTCCATTTTATTCATAACACACAATCTTTCTATCGAACATGTTCAATATCATACCATTGTTACCTTTACATTGTTGTGGGACCTTGGGGAATGGATTGGAAGAGGATTGGAATCATTTGGAATGGATAAAAAGGTACTTTGAAATTGAAGGTCAGAAGGTCTCACACGACCCGTGCGTATAGGCGCACGATGTAACACCCTAAATATTTAATTAATTTATTTAATTAAGTATTTAGGTATTTCTTTTATTTAATTGGGTTTTAATTATTTATTGGAATTGTTTTAATTGAGGGGTGGTGTGATGCTAGGAGGAGGAGGTGCATTCAAATGGATTGGGCTTAAGTGAAGCCCATGGCCCAATGGCTTGACCTAGGCGCATTTTGGTGAGGAGTCTTGCCTAGGGTTTTCACTTGTGATTTTACGAATTGGAAAGAAAGAAAGAGAGGAGCGTGAGAAAGAGAGAGCAAGGGGCGGCCAAGAGAAGAGGAAGTCGAACACAAGAGGAGAAGGAGAAGAGGGATTTCGAAGATCAAGGAGAGAGGAGATCACCGTTGTTGCTGTGGCTCTGTAGGTGACTACTCCTAGGGTTCAAGCTCTTCTTCTTTGAAAGGTTAGGGGAGCTCTATCCTTCCATCTAATAGATCTCATGATAGGTCCTAGATCTAGGATTTTCGACTAGATCCTTGATGCTCTTGATGATGTTTCTTGATGTTCTTGATGATCTTGATGTTCTTGATGTTAATTTTTATATATTCATATATGTATATGCGAATTTGACCCATTACTTGAACATGATCTATGATTTTGCATTATTGATGGTAAAATGCGCATGTGTTGGGGAGCCCATAATATTGATCTATGTGTTTGGCTTGGTGGTGATGAGGTCGCATAGGTGATTGTAGATGCTTGGGCGCCTAGGGCGCCATGATGATGTTGGTGATGTTTTTCAATGAGTTTTGGTGATCTTGAATAAAATAAGTGCATTTTTGGATGCTGAAAAATATGAATTTTGATATTTTAAAATTGTTAGGAATCAATTTTTAGTGTTGAAAAAGTTGCTGGAAAATTCTGGATGTTTTTGTTGCTGTAAGGGCGCCAGGCGCCTGGGTGTTGCCAAATGTTGTGTGGTTGGGGCGCTGGGCGCTGCGTGTTGCGCTAAGGCGCTGGGTGCTGAGCGCCCGTGTGTGTGTGTTGCTTGTTGCGCCAAGGCGCTGGGTGCCAGGTGCCTGGGCGCTGGGCGCCCATGGCGCCAGTTTTCAGGATGTCCCAAAATATTTTCGAAAACTGTTTTCGCTGTATCTTTTGACTCAGACATCCGTTTTGAACGATTCAAAAAGCGTTGTGAAGCATTTTCAGTTGTCCATCTGCGTGTCCCATTTTTTTTTAAAAATAAAGACTTATTATTTCTGAAGGTTGCTGGGGCGCCCAAGTGGCTGTTCCCGGTGATCGTTGCTGTGACAATAAAAAGACGTTTTGAGTATCTTCAAAAATTCCCTTTTTGCGTACGACCAGTGGTTTTTAAAGAAGTAATGTCAAAAATGATGATTTTGACGATGATGCCCCTAGTGGCTAGTTAAATGACTGTTTTGCCCTTAGTGGCTAATACTATTTTATAATGACGTGTAAATGACTGTTTTGCCCTTAGTGGCTAATATTAATTATAATGACGTGTAAATGACGATGATGCCCTTGGTAGCTAGTAAATGACGTTTTTGCTCTCAGTGGCTATTGTTTGAGCTGATGATATTTATTGTATAAGTGACGATGAAAACCCAGTGACGTTTGAGGCCCAAAAGGCTAAGTGATGTTAAGGTCTAAAGGGCCAAGTGACGTTGTGTGTTGATTGTGAATTTGACAGGTGCTGTGCTTCTTGTGAGCAAACCGGTAAGTGACGGGTCACATAGTTGACTATGATTTGGGTATTTGTGTATTTGTGTGTTTGTGAGTGGTGCATGTCATAGTGTCTCATGCCCATATGCATAAACCCAGTGACGTTTTTGAGGCCCATGTGGCTAAGTGACGATGAGGCCTTAAGGGCTAAGCGACGTTTGTGAAAAGGTACCTCATGCATATGCCCGCGAGTGGGTTGCATTTCTTATGCCTACATGACATGAGATGAGTTATTGTAAGTGATGTGAATGATGATTGTGATGTGAATATTTAGTGTCTTGGATGCTGATTGCTCTAGTGCGTGGCCTACGATTAGTACTTATCATATTTTCTATTATATGGATTGAAATGATGCTCACCCTTTCCTGTTTGAATGTTACCCCCGTGTTGGTAACGTGCAGGTGATTCCCAGTGAAGGCCTTAGCTTCACTTCTTGAGTCGAGTCGTCATGCTCTGATACGTAGCACCTGGGGGGGATGTTTTTGATGTTTTGCTGTTATACTTAGATTTTTATACTGTTGATGGGTTGATTTACTTTTCCGCTGCGTTGTCGTTGGATTTTATGACGTAGTTTTCGATGTTTGAGGTCCCCCTATTGTGAAGTGCTATGTATTGCACCTTTGACGACGCACTATTTTATTTGAGACTTGAGGTTTTATTTTGACGTATGTGTGACACCCTCGTGGTGAAATCGAAAATGATTTTTGAACTCTGATTCTCTAAATTAAAATAAAATGGTAGAAAGGGGGTGTTACATTAGTGGTATCAGAGCAGTTCGGTCTGTCCGGCCAATGTTGTCCTGTCATAGTGTCTTATGACAATAGATTAGTTCTGAATTTTTGGTTTGTGCTGCAGTGATAGTTCAGAATGGCTGGGAGAAACGACGCTGCTCTTGCTGCTGCATTGCAAGCTATGGCTCAAGCTGTGCAGGGTCAGCAGAATGCTGGAGATAACGCTGGTTTTCGGAGTCTGACTACTTTCCAGAGAGAGAATCCGCCCACCTTTAAGGGCAAATATGATCCAGATGGTGCTATGGCTTGGTTGAAGGAGATCGAGAGGATTTTCAGGGTGATGGACTGTACTGTTGAGCAGAAGGTCCGTTTTGGTACCCACATGTTAGCCGAGGAGGCCGACGACTGGTGGTTGGCTACTAGGCAGAGGTTAGAGGCTGTGCAGGAAGAGATTACTTGGGAGGTATTCAGCAGAGAATTTCTGAGAAAATATTTTCCTGAAGACGTCCGAGGGAAGAAAGAGATAGAGTTTTTGGAGCTGAAGCAGGATGGTATGTCTGTGACTGCCTATGCGGCGAAATTTGTGGAATTAGAAAAATTTTATCCACACTACAGTGAGGCTACAGCTGAATTTTCTAAATGCATAAAGTTCGAGAATGGGTTGAGGCCTGATATTAAAAAGGCCATTGGCTACCAGAAGATTCGGGTGTTCGCGGATCTGGTTGACAGTTGCAGAATCTTTGAGGAGGACAGTACTGCTCATTACAAAGCTACTTCGGAGAAAAAGGGTAAGTTTCAGAGTCAAAGCAAGCCGTATGAGGTTCCTGCGGGTAAGAGTTATCAGAAGGCTGCTGGAGGTAAGAGTTCTAGTGGGGGAGATGCCCCTGCTAGCATTGTCTGTTATAAGTGTGGCAAGCCTGGCCACAAGAGTACTACATGCAGGTCTGATGAGAGGGTTTGCTACCGTTGTGGTAAAAAGGGTCATATGGCAGCCGAGTGTAAGGTCAAGGATGTGGTGTGTTTCAACTGTGGTGAGTCTGGGCATATCAGTACAAAGTGTACAAAGCCGAAGAAGGAAAGGTCTACTGGGAAGGTATTTGCATTAGCAGGAGAGGAGCCTGATGATAATGATGGTCTGATTAGAGGTACGTGTTTTATTAATGGTACTTCTCTGAAATCTCTTATTGATACTGGTGCTACCCATTGTTTTATATCTGTTGATTGTTGTAAAAGATTGGGTCTTGTTTTATCTGCTATGTGTGGGGATATGGTTGTCGATACTCCTGCGAAGGGGTCGGTGATTACGTCCCAGGTGTGTTCTCAGTGTCCCGTGACGATCTTCGGCAGGGACTTTATTGTGAATTTTGTTTGCTTGCCGTTGCGAGGTCTGGATGTAATCTTAGGCATGGACTGGTTAGAGAATAATCACGTCCATATCAACTGTCGTAGCAAGTCTGTTAGCTTCGGGGAAGAAGATTCCGTTTTGGTATCTGCTGGTCAATTGAAGAAGTTGAGGAAAGAAGGAGTTCAGCTATTTGCGTTGATGGCATCGTTGTCTGCTGAGAGTCAGGCTGTTATTGAAGAACTGAAAGTGGTACGCGAGTTTCCTGAGGTTTTTCCTGATGAAATTCCGGGCGTGCCACCGGAAAGAGAAGTTGAGTTTTCGATTGATCTTGTACCTGGTACGAGGCCTGTGTCTATGGCACCGTACCGGATGTCGGCGTCGGAATTGTCTGAGTTGAAGACGCAACTTGAAGAATTGCTTGAGAAAAAGTTTGTGAGACCGAGTGTGTCACCGTGGGGAGCTCCGGTATTGTTAGTAAAGAAGAAAGATGGGAGCATGAGGTTATGTGTGGAAGAGTATTGTGTCAGATAGAGATCCAAGGTTCACTTCTGAATTTTGGACGGGTTTGCAGAAGGAATTGGGTTCAAAGTTAAAAATGAGTTCGGCGTATCACCCTCAGACAGATGGTCAGTCAGAAAGAACAATTCAGTCGTTAGAGGATTTGTTGAGGGCTTGTGTATTGGAGCATCGGGGTTCATGGGATTCCTACCTTGCATTGATTGAGTTTACCTATAACAACAGTTACCATTCCAGTATCGGGATGGCACCATTTGAAGCATTGTATGGCCGAAAGTGTAGAACGCCATTGTGTTGGTATGAGTCGGGAGAGAGTGTAGTGTTGGGACCGGAGATTGTCCGGGAGACTACAGAGAAGATCAAGATGATCCGTGAAAAGATGAAGGCTTCGCAGAGTCGTCAGAAGAGTTATCATGACAAGCGGAGGAAGGATTTAGAGTTTCAGGAGGGTGAGCATGTGTTCTTGAGGGTTTCTCCTATTACCGGTGTTGGTCGAGCGTTGAAATCGAAGAAGCTCACTCCTCGATTTGTTGGTCCTTATCAGATTTCTGAAAGAATCGGAAATGTGGCTTATAGAGTGGCTTTACCGCCAAATCTTTCAAATTTGCACGATGTGTTTCATGTGTCGAAACTTCGAAAGTATGTGTCGGATCCATCTCATGTGATCCATATGGATGATGTGGAGGTGCGGGATAATCTCACTGTGGAGACGATGCCCGTACGGATTGAGGATCGGGAAGTGAAAGCGCTTAGAGGCAAAGAGATTGCATTAGTGAAAGTGGTTTGGCTAGGAGCTGCCGGCGAGAGTATGACTTGGGAACTGGAAAGCAAGATGCGAGAGTCCTACCCAGAATTATTTGATCAGGTAAATTTCGAGGATGAAATATTCTAAGTGGGGGAGAGTTGTAACACCCTAAATATTTAATTAATTTATTTAATTAAGTATTTAGGTATTTCTTTTATTTAATTGGGTTTTAATTATTTATTGGAATTGTTTTAATTGAGGGGTGGTGTGATGCTAGGAGGAGGAGGTGCATTCGAATGGATTGGGCTTAAGTGAAGCCCATGGCCCAATGGCTTGACCTAGGCGCATTTTGGTGAGGAGTCTTGCCTAGGGTTTTCACTTGTGATTTTACGAATTGGAAAGAAAGAAAGAGAGGAGCGTGAGAAAGAGAGAGCAAGGGGCGGCCAAGAGAAGAGGAAGTCAAACACAAGAGGAGAAGGAGAAGAGGGATTTCGAAGATCAAGGAGAGAGGAGATCACCGTTGTTGCTGTGGCTCTGTAGGTGACTACTCCTAGGGTTCAAGCTCTTCTTCTTTGAAAGGTTAGGGGAGCTCTATCCTTCCATCTAATAGATCTCATGATAGGTCCTAGATCTAGGATTTTCGACTAGATCCTTGATGCTCTTGATGATGTTTCTTGATGTTCTTGATGATCTTGATGTTCTTGATGTTAATTTTTATATATTCATATATGTATATGCGAATTTGACCCATTACTTGAACATGATCTATGATTTTGCATTATTGATGGTAAAATGCGCATGTGTTGGGGAGCCCATAATATTGATCTATGTGTTTGGCTTGGTGGTGATGAGGTCGCATAGGTGATTGTAGATGCTTGGGCGCCTAGGGCGCCATGATGATGTTGGTGATGTTTTTCAATGAGTTTTGGTGATCTTGAATAAAATAAGTGCATTTTTGAATGCTGAAAAATATGAATTTTGATATTTTAAAATTGTTAGGAATCAATTTTTAGTGTTGAAAAAGTTGCTGGAAAATTCTGGATGTTTTTGTTGCTGTAAGGGCGCCAGGCGCCTGGGTGTTGCCAAATGTTGTGTGGCTGGGGCGCTGGGCGCTAGGTGCCAGCGCTGGGCGCTGAGCGCCCATGTTGAGTGTGTGCGTGTGTGGCGCTGAGCGCTGGGCGCTGAGCGCCCGTGTGTTGTGTGTGGCGCGCTGCGTGTTGCGCTAAGGCGCTGGGTGCCAGCGCTGGGCGCTGAGCGCCCGTGTGTGTGCGTTGCTTGTTGCGCCAAGGCGCTGGGTGCCAGATGCCTGGGCGCCCATGGCGCCAGTTTTCAGGATGTCCCAAAATATTTTCGAAAACTGTTTTCGCTGTATCTTTTGACTCAGACATCCGTTTTGAACGATTCAAAAAGCGTTGTGAAGCATTTTCAGTTGTCCATCTGCGTGTCCCATTTTTTTTTAAAAATAAAGACTTATTATTTCTGAAGGTTGCTGGGGCGCCCAAGTGGCTGTTCCCGGTGATCGTTGCTGTGACAATAAAAAGACGTTTTGAGTATCTTCAAAAATTCCCTTTTTGCGTACGACCAGTGGTTTTTAAAGAAGTAATGTCAAAAATGATGATTTTGACGATGATGCCCCTAGTGGCTAGTTAAATGACTGTTTTTCCCTTAGTGGCTAATACTATTTTATAATGACGTGTAAATGACTGTTTTGCCCTTAGTGGCTAATATTAATTATAATGACGTGTAAATGACGATGATGCCCTTGGTGGCTAGTAAATGACGTTTTTGCCCTCAGTGGCTATTGTTTGAGCTGATGATATTTATTGTATAAGTGACGATGAAAACCCAGTGACGTTTGAGGCCCAAAAGGCTAAGTGATGTTAAGATCTAAAGGGCCAAGTGACGTTGTGTGTTGATTGTGAATTTGACAGGTGCTGTGCCTTATATTAGTAAGTATCTGATTAGAAAATGCTATCATGGATAGCATAGAGTGGAGGGATTTACAATACTGACTGAATCTATAGGAATTTACAATACTGGTTGACTCTATAATGAGAAATTTAAAAACTTATCCCAAACATGCGAGTATACATGCAGAAAGAATTGAGAAGGGGTGTACTAATCATGCAAGAGAATGTATCACAAGTTTAATAGAGTTCAAATAATTACCAAAAAAACGGGCATCATCATCCATTTCAGCCAAACGACCGCTAATACATCATGATCATCCCATTAGCATAGCTACACCAATTACTATGTCATTCCTTGAAACAACCTTCATCTGCACCAAGAGAAGATATCCATGCACTATAGTTTCAGTCTTCTTTTTGAACTTACTCACCCATTTATCCATCATTTGGGCATTAGCATATAAGCTATGCTCATGTGACCACACAATAAACTCATTAAGCAGGATCCCTGTTAATATTATAGAATTTGCTACTAAAGAATTTATTCCATTAAATTGCATAAGAATGACCTTGCTGCTAAAAATGTTGGGCAATGGAATATAGTAAACCAAAACCTCGTTCCTACTGCAGAACTCTTAATGCAGCTTACCAGAATTTCATTTGTTAACCTGAATATGTAAGAGGAAACCAGAAAATCAATTCCTATGCTCGTTGATACCGCTTTAAGCCACTCCGAGGATTTCATAACATGAGAAAATGTACTAGTAAGTAGTATCTCCCTCACAGACCATACAGCCATGAAAGTAAAGATTAAGCAATCATTTTGTTTATCATTACATAATAGCCACAAGAATAACCATCATTTTGTTTTGCCACCTATAAATGAATATCAAATATAAAAAATGAATACAACTTGAGTGATTAAAAGGAAGGTATTCTACGATATTTGAGTCACAAGGTCGTTCTATCCATATTTGAGTCAAAAGGGAGCAATTAGGAATTGTCGCCCATATTCATGAAATCATTCAGAATTGGCAATTCTACACAATCCAAAATAGTCAGCAAACTCAACTTATCATTGTAGTATGTATTTAAAACTTCACTAACTCACAATACAAATATATCAAATATCAAATAAGGTCACCTTACAAGCAAACTAATAATCCAAGTTGATAGCCCAACTTACCACATCTGTGGAGGCTCATAACCAACATAAAAAAGCCACCCTACAACAAATATAATATAATAATCCAAAGAAAAGAAGTACTGCAAAAACAATATCAAATTAAAAAAACTCTAATTGGTACATGTCAAACATACCCCCATACATCTTCCATAAAACAAAATAGAGATATATAAAGCAAACACTGCTTTCAACGTCTCATTGATTACAGGACAGAGGATCATAATTGGTCACTGCAGGTTTAAAAGCCACAGAAACTACGTACTTCAGGTTCAAAGCTACCCAAACTAAATCCAATTTCTTTTTTCATGAAAGTAAAGTTAAAAATCAAGTATTATGTGGTAAAATTTTGAATTCAATCTCTTACTCCAAGAACGAAATGAATCAATCATATACAAAGTTATATATGTATATATATGTTGCTTCTTTATGCAACATATATATAACTTGGTAGAATACTAGCTAGAATCATCAATGTTTGTAGTTTGCTCAACCCACCCTTTTGATTGAGATACCACTGCAATCATTAACCAATCAAAGACAAGTTTATTTTTACTTCTCCAAGAGTCTATTATTCTCTCATATAGTTGTAGATAACTAATGTCTTGAACTTCCACATCTGAAATTTCTTCTGAGAAAGGAAATTTCCTTTCCAATTTATGCTGCTTTTGTCATTGACACATAAGAAATAATTAGACATTGATTTTTTAATTAAGACTCTTTAATCAAGACTGTCTTAAGTGTCTTTCCCCCACAAAAATGCTCAAGAAGGCAGATACATGACAACTTTGAAAGGAGATGTGTTGATGCAGCAGAAAAGTTCAAGACTGTGCCTTCTAGACAACCTGACAAAGACCAAGTGGAGAATCAAGACAACATGATATTTGTAAAGAAATTGCAGCTGCAGATAATTTCCTTTCAAAAGATTAATACATCTGTTAAGGCCAAGTAATTGAAGCTAAGGAAGTTGGGAACAGTCCAAGTGCTTTAACGACACAACCCACACACACAAAGGTAATTAATTACACAAAGAGGGAACCTTGCTTTACTTGAGGAATGATATGGTTCCAGCAGAATTGTCTCTTCTCTTACAATAGGAAAAACCCACCAAAGCCCTAAAAAGAGTGAAAGAAGAGGATTAGCATCTGAACAAGTCAACAAATCAGTGCCAACTAGAAAAAGAAAGGGGGAAAAAAACCAAACAGAGAAGAAAGGGGGAAAAACACCAAACAGAGCAAATCGATTCATTCTCAAGTGGAAATCGCAAAGTTACTGAAACAAGCAGAGAAAAATACTAATAAATATAAAAATTGAATAAAACACGTGGCAGTAAACATATACGAACTAACCTTCTGAAGCTTGATAAAGTGAATGGTAGCAGTGATTCGACAAAATCGCAGTGGACAAAGATATAGGGATATTCAATTTGGGGCTAGGGCTGTTCGATTTGGAAGAAAATGAGAGGAAGGTAAGAAATATGCGAGAATGTTGGGGGCTAGGGTTCTTAACGAACTGCATCAAATGTTCTTGGAGATGGTGACGGTGGCGAGAGAGATGACGACGGCGATGAGAGAGATGACGACGGCAACGTACGGCGACGAAATGGAGAGGAGAGGGCTAGCAAGGACGAGGGTGAGGTTACGGGAGAGAGGGAAGTTTCAGTAGTTTGCATATGTAAGATGTGTCTTGATAATGGTTTAAAAAAAGGTTAAACATTTAAAGTCGGACGTATGGAATACCCGACCTAAAACGGGGTACGCTAAATAATTTTTACCATCTTAATTACAAGTTTGCCACCGTGTAGACCTTTTAAGTCGGATATCTGAGTGTCCGACTTTACAGGTCTAATTGTTTTCCTAATTTTCCACTAGTGATTGTAAGGATATTGTTGTATATAATACTGAGAACTAAATAAAATATCAATAGACTTGGTAGAAAAATGAAGTTGAAAAATCAAACCTGAGCCAAAATGATGGGGCCTCCTTGTGGAGCAAAGAGCTTCTCTTCTTTCATCTTTTGTATAATAGTTGATACATATTGTTTCATATGCTTCTGCAAATCATAAAGCATTTCACATTTCAGTAATCTTAATTCATAGCATCAATTTCCAAAAACTAGAAGCACACATATTATATAATGGAGAATAGAATACAGTTGGTTACCTTGAAAGGTTCATTGTTAGATCGGAATATGATGTCAGGAACCTCAAAAACAGATCTTGTCCAAAGCCTACAATGTTACACAATCACAACATCATTAGCCAAAAACATTCATATACACAAAAAACTTAGGGTTTCGAAGGGAACTTACATCAAGAACTTAGGGTTTCGAAACGTTGCCTCCAATAAACAGAGAGATTTAAGAACCAAACGTTGCCTCCAATAAACAGAGACATGTGAGAACGGAAAGTTGAGACGGCGACGGCGATGGCGAGCAAGGGATGACTTCCTGAGACGGCGACGGCGAGCAAGGTCCTCCTGAGATGGAGACAGACTCCTTTGGGTTTCAAAAACGCGAGTGAGAGAGCGAGATGTTGGGTGAGAGAGTTCAGAGAGCGAGATGTTGGGTTTCGAAAACGCGAGAGTGAGAATGCGAGATGTGTTGAAGGAATGGGAGAGTGAAGAGAGTGAGAGTTCAGAGAGTGAGAGTGTGAAGAGAACGAGAGAGTTCAGAGAGTGACAGTGAAGAGAACGATGAGAACGAACGCGAGAAATGCGATGGAAAAATTGGGAAAAAAAATAAAAGGGGGCATTTAACATCGGGTGTTTAAAGACCCGATACTAAATGTGTTATTTAGCATCGGGTGTTTAAACACCCGATGCTAAATGTGTATCTCTAACACATTTAGCATCGGTTGTTTAAACACCCGATGCTAAATGTAGGCATGAAAACTAAAAACTTCTGTTTAATTGCAAAATTGCCACCGCGCCTACCTTTAGCATCGGTTGTTCAAACAACCGATGCTAAATGGTACTTTTTAATGTCAAACTTCCACTAGTGGTCTTTTCATTTTCTTTTTCCACGTCTCCAATCATATCATCAATACCATGTTGCATCTCATCTTGTGCCAGTACATTTATTTTCTCCGTTTGTCCATGTGCCTCTTCAATATTGACTTTTTCCATCCCGCCTAGAGCCACCACATCATTTATTTTTTCTATATCTCCATTGAAGGACCCCAAGTTGTAACCCCACTTTCATCAAATCTTGTTGGAGTACCATCAAAGAGGAAATATTTAAATTTGTTCCGGATTGGGCCGGAGCCCAACATTGTCACAAGGCCGTCCGCAAGCGGCCCAATTAGCGAAGCAGAGAGGCTTGACCTAGATCGCAGGATCAACGGCCCAGATCAAGCCATATGCGATCCGACGGTCGCCCGCAGAGCCTCTGACACTATATATAGAAGTCTGACCTCAACTGACAGGTACCCTTTTTACACAAAACGTTACTCTGCTCGAATATTAACCCCCACTGACTTGGGCGTCGGAGTGTCATCGCAGGTACACCCCGCCTGAGCTCTGAACACGACCAACGACTATTCAGCTCGACTTCACCACCACCTTTGCTCAAGTAGCAAGCGACCTCAACGAACCAGTAACGTGACCAAGCAAACCAAATCAGATTGATCGCCCACATTGGGGCCCGGATCAGAATTACTGGTTCAATTTCATTCTAATGGAAAGTTACCAAAGGATTTTACATCATCTTTCGTGGCACTTACAGGTAAAAATAAGAATCCTCAAGGGCTAAATGATTTTCGACCAATATCTTTGATAGGATGCATCTATAAGATAATTTCCAAGATCCTCATGGCTAGGCTCAAAAGTGTTCTACCTGGGATAATTTCACATCACAAATAGCCTTCATTCAAGGGAGGCAAATACTAGATAGAGTACTAGTGGTAAATGAAATAATCATCCTTGCTAAGAGGAAGAAGTGGTCGTTGTAAATGTTCAAGGTGGATTTCGAAAAGGCTTATGACTCAGTGAGTTGGAAGTTCTTATAAGCGAGGGATTCAAATTCCCTCGCTAATTACCACTAGCGGGGAGCAGTTTAGCGAGGGCTGATTCCGTCGCTAATTCCCTTGCTAATGGGAATTAGCGACGGATTTGGGGTATTTAGCGAGGGAAAAATTCCTCGCTAATGAGCAATTTTTTTGTAGTGTTAGATTATCTGATGGAGAGAATGGGGTTTGGTGATAAATGGAGATTGTGGATGTCGACCTGTGTTTTCGCCAGGTTGGTCTCGGTGTTGGTAAATGGAAGCCCCACATCGGAGTTCACTATGGAGAGGGAATTTGAGGCAAGGAGACCCCCTTGCTCCCTTCCTTTTCCTAATAGTGGCGGAGGGGCTCACCGGGCTGATTAGGAAAAGTATAGATATGGGATACTTCGAGGAATTCTCTATAGGGGATAGTCTCACATTCCCAGTCCTTCAATATGCGGATGATACAATTATTATGTGTAAGAGCACTCGGGAGATCTTGTTGTGTTTGAAGGCGATTCTAAGGGTGTTTGAATTAGCGTCCGGATTAAAAGTTAATTTCCATAACAGCTGCCTAGTGGGATTGAATGTTGACGAGGAGGAAGTGCGAATAGCCTCACAATTTTTGTATTGCCGAATAGTGGAGGTGCCTTTCAATTTCTTGGAATACCGGTTGGGGCAAATCCTAGATTGAGTGCTACATGGCGACCGGTGGTTAAGAAGCTAAGGGATAGATTATCTACTTGGCGAAGTAGACAATTATTTTTAGGTAGAAGAATTACCTTGATCAATTTAGTCCTAGCGAGCCTTCCATTGTACTATTTCTCATTCTTCAAAGATTCTAAAGTGGTCATTAAAGAAATGATAGAAATTCAGCGTAAGTTTTTGTGGGGTGGAAATGAAGAAGTCCGAAAGATGGCTGGGGTTAGGTGGAGCACAATCTGTCTTCCTAAGGAAAGTGGAGGTTTGGTTATTAGAAACATGGAGCTTTTCAACATTTCATTGTTGGGTAAATGGAAGTGGAGGACCTTAACCGAAAAAAAATAGTATATGGTTTTAGCTAGTAAGGCTGCTGTATGGAGATGAACGTATCTTAAAAGGAACACACCAATCTATTTGGTGGAAAGACTTAAACACATTGGATGATAGCCTATTGAATGCTCATGAATGGTTCCGAGAAGCTGTGCGAAGGAAGCTAGGAAGAGGGACTGAGGTGAAGTTCGGGAATGATCACTGGTGCAGCCAGAGTAATCTAAAGGACATTTTTCCTGAATGATCACTGTGTGTGTTTTTTGTTTTAGGCATGAAGAGGATTCTGAGCACCTGTTCTTAAACTGTAATGTATCGGTGCAGATATGGTCCAAGGTAGAGAGCTGGTTGGGAGTCGCAACTGGTATTTGTTCAGGAGCTTGGGAGCATTTAAGCTACATGGAGTTGCTCATGGAGGCTAAAAGAATAAGAGGACCATATTTCTACTATGGGTAGCTTTGGGTCAATAGAAATAGGACAAATTTTAGAGGTGGCATTGCTAATGTATCTAACATGTTAGATCAAGTTAAACTCTAAACCCTAAACCATCTCCATCCCTATGCATGGGGATGGTTTGCCAAATAAGGTGTGTAATACGATATCTGTCAATTTTGATAATTGGTGTAATGACCCCTTTGCGTGTTTGGCATTGGTGACATGAATTGTAAACGGGTTGAGGTACCACTTGTGCCCCCTTAATAAAAAAAATTCTTATAAAAAAAATGGTGTATTTCGATTATGAGGAACAATATCGTTTTTAACCAAGGACCTTGTTAGTTTGCAAGTGTAACAGAATTAATGGTGTTGCTTTCTCACAGAGGTGTATGAACACAATAGTTTGTTTGGAGAATGTGGTTAACACTCATGAATGGAATTATGCACCTGTTCAAGCATTTGGCTTTCTCTGGTTTAGCTAATTTTCAATTTATTTGAATTTGAAATTTTTGGAGGCTTTTATACTCATTTGTAATGCAACTGCCACATTAGATTCAATTTTGTAATTTTGTAATTTTGCAAATTTTTGGCACTTCTTGTCCTAACTTTTGTATTTTACAATCAATAAAGATTTTGTAACAACCTAGATTTTAGTCGACAATAAAATCCGGAATATCACTTTTTCACATTTCAGGGATATGCATTCAAGTTTTGGATTAATAAAAATTGGATAACGTACACATATCCTTTATAGGACTCACGATGTACTTAAATCCAAAACAATAGATAAAAACTTTTGACCATACATCCGTTCAATACATCCCCTAGAGTCGGAATATTACATCTTAATCCAAAGTATGAGTGCATATGGCTTAATACATAAAAGGTTTCTCAAAAACATAATAAAACTTGGGTCTTCAAGAACACCATAATCTCTGTGAGTTCCTTGATGTTACCTCGCTATACATATACTCATGATATCTTTTAGTTACATTCTTTCTCTTAGCCTAATCCATGAGAAATCGATTTATATCAATTTCAACGGAGAACCAGTACTATACGTTAAGTACAACAATCTGGGCCTTGAACTCAGGAGACATGACCTCTCATTTCAAGTATGCTAATCAATCAATCTTGTGATGGGGCATGTGTTTAACCATAACTTTCAATTTACTTATAATTGTACTCATATATGCACTACTTAGTTCTTCCTTACTCATCTCATGAAACGATCTCTCCGACGCTCAAACATATCATGAACAAATCATACAAAGGTCTAATCCTGTGGTAATTAATGTTACTTGAGTTAGGTAGGGACTTGGAATGTAATTGGTACCCAAAGGAGTGAGAAAAATGAGTTTTTAAAATGCTGGAAGCGCTTGGGCACACGGACTGTGCAAGCCACTAATCCCAAAAGCGCCCAATGTGAAGCAAGCGCCCCGATCGTTCGCTGGGACGCACGGACCGTGTGTCTTGTGCAGTAACAAATTTCCTTTCGCGTTTTTAATGCACTTTGAGTCTCCCAATGGTATCAATCCTGTCTGAAAATACCACTAATCTCCAAATACACTAAATACCCTATGATTAAACTTCAATTTCAGTAGCCACAATGTTTCACAAACAACATTTCTCAACACAAATTCAACCGAAACGCAGAATAGGATTTCATACATATTTGAACCCAGACTTGAAACAAATTTAAAGTTCATAATCAACTGAGTCCCAAGTACCCTATGTACTTGAAACTCTGAAATTAAGAAAGGGGACATAAGGAACTCACGTTGACCATAGGATTGCTCCATACTTCAAGTTAGACACTTCAAAACATCAACAATTAGTTCCTCAGCTCCCATTCATTGGAACCAACCTCCTCAAACTCTCAATAGTTCCCAACCAGCCACTTGCTAGCCCTCTAACCTCAAACACACTGGACTAAACCCATATGCAAGACCGAAATCGACATCTAGGGCTCCAACAACTAGCATGCAACCCAAATGGATGACCCAATAGCAATGGTGAGGAATTTTCAGAAAATGGAATAACTCAAGCTTCTAAGGGTTTCAAAAATGAGAAAGATAGAGTGAATGAAATGTGATTTTCTAAAGGGTGGATGAAGTGTTTGGCTTACAAGTTGCTGATTTGAGAGTTTGGAGAAGAAGATGGTGTCCCTCTTTCCTCTTTTCTTCTCCCTCTGAACTCTCTCTCAACCCTCTCTCTTGTTTTCAAACTCATCAGGTAAAAGTATTTTGTAGGTGTGGATGTGGGTTCAGCTGAATATAAAGAGGGAAATAGGATTTGGTTTAATGAGAGTTGTTTTAAAACAAAAGGAAGTTTCAAAAATACCCCTCTTCTAACTTTATATCACTCAAACTTATTTAATCCACTACTTTTACCCATAAAATTCTAATAAATCACACTACAAGAATTTCGGTGATTTCCGAGGGAAAAATCCCTCAGAAAAGCAGGAAAATCAGTCGCTAATTCACGTTTCCGACGGAATTTCCGATGGACAAAATTCCGTTGGAAAAACGGTCCTCGCAAACGATTTCCGACGGAAAATTCCCTCGGAAAGGTTTCCGTCGCAAATCCCTCGGAAACTCCCTCGGAAATATCCCTCGCAAATCCCTCGGAAATATCCCTCGCAAATCCCTCGAAAATATCCCTCGTAAATTTCCAAGAAAATTCCGTCGGAAATTCCGTCGGTACGAAGTGATAAATAATTTTCCAAAATCCTTCCATTACATGCAAACAGCTCCATTCTATTTTGCAATACGACTTTCCTGCCAATTCAGACTCAACAAATGTAACTAGCCTATAATTAATTCAAAGATCGATGAAATCGAAAGAGGTATCATCCTAAACTTAAGAAAATTTCAATAAACCATTTGAACATTTCAAATGTCAAATACCTTGAAAAGTCCAACCGGCCCTAAATTGAGCACTTAAGATAATGCAATGGGTACAATAAGTAATTGCATAGAACCCACATAAGACTAGATCCAAACAAATTAGCATAATCAATTAGATTAGATTCAACAATGTCAGTAAATTTGCTTGGCATAATACTAGTTAATTTGCTTGAGAGCCAATAAACAATTCCGCTAATAACTTATATATAAAAAGAAACATGAATAACAAAACACTGTCCACAGCCACCAAGGATGACACACAAGTTAGTGTCCTCAAAGAGCCCAACAAGGTATGCCTCAGCATCTTCTTGCAAAGCAAGCATAGCATATGGTTCTGGAAACGCAGATCAGTCTGCAAAATTCACAACCAACATCGTTAACAAACAATTTTAAACAATATACACTACAATCAAATAAACAATAAACAAACTAATATATGTGATAACTAACAATGACATATACAATTCAATAGAAATTCAATCCAATCCAATTCAATAGAAATTCAATCCAAACCAAATAATTTCAACTACCCTATAATTTCAAACCAATATATACTTCTATCCAAACAACACTTACTGTCCGTAACTGTCCATCTTACATATTCCTAGTAGTCATTATGCAGTTCATGCTACATGATCTAGCTAGTAACGACACAGTAAGGCTTGAAGAGCGAAACAGAGAACAAAAACCCATAATCAGGGTGCAGTTACCATCACCATTTTATACAAGTGTAACTTGTATACCATCAACCTGATGCCTAGTACTCATTTTCAGCAAACACAAGACAAAAAATTTAATGTTTACAGCAACCTGTTTACATTTTGCAAACACAACAGTGATCATCTTCAAACTAAAAATTTATTGTTTACAGCAAACACAACAGTGATCATTTTCAAACTAAAAATTTAATGTTTACAGCCTGTTTACATTTTGCTGCATTTTCAGCAACCTGTTTACATTTTGCTGCATTATCCATTGCTAACCGGTGTTTGATAATTTAAGGGAACCATAAATTTAATGTAACTAAAAATCAGACTCAGCCTCCCATAAATTTAATGTAACTAAAAATCACAAACTATAAATCATTCGGTTACATACATACCAATTCTATTTGCAATACAACTTCCCTGCCAATTTAATTCAGACTCAGCCTACCAATTCACTAGAAATTCAATCCAAACCAAATAATTTCAACTAGCTTATAATTCCAAACCAATATAACTAAATATCACATATACTAACTTATATTTCCAAACCAATGTAACTAAAAATCACATAAACTAAGTCCAAAAGCGAGACCATTTAAAACTAATTCAACAAGTGCTAAACAACGACAAATTACCTAGATGCCATCAATAACCCTTCTCATAAGCATGGTCTATGTCATCACCACCTCCATCATCCAGGTCCTGGTCCTGGTCCTGTTGGGCAGGCTGGCCATGCTGGCGGGGGGGGGGGGGGGGGGTGGACCTGCTCGGGCAGTTGCGACTCAGGTGGAGGTACTGGAATCCCGACATGATTATATACATGGTCAAGTAGCTGCTGCTGTCGTGCAAGCTGCTGCTCCTGTCGTGCAGCATGCTCCTGATATTGTGCAACCTGCGTTATCAATGCCCGGATGATCCTAAGGTGCTCGGAGGAAAGGCCCGCGCTCGTCGAAGCTCCAGAGTCTAACAAATTGGTATACATGTCTCCTGTCCCGTACAGGCGACTCTTATAGGGGCCTCCAACAGTATCTTTCCACAACACCTCTTTCAACTTCTCTAGCTCAGCGGGATCGACTGGTATACTTAACTGAGACAATCGTCGGTGGAACTCCTCCTATTAAATACACAAGTTAAAATTAGTCATTGGTAATGAGAGTTGTTTTAAAACAAAAGGAAGTTTCAAAAATACCCCTCTTCTAACTTTATATCACTCAAACTTATTTAATCCACTACTTTTACCTATAAAATTCTAATAAATCATAGAATTGCCAATCATTTTTCAAACACTCAATTATTTTCACAAGTCACAAACCAACACTTATAATTATATACGTTGAAATCAATCAACAATAATTTAATAATTCAACTAAGAATAATTCTGTAATATCAATCAAAGTAATTAAATAGTTATACTAATGATCATAAGGAATCTTCAAGTCTCAATATCGATTACACCAACTTAATTAGTCAATTAACGGTCAAAGTAATTACAATTACTTTGGGTGTTACAGATTTGGCTTATAAAAAAATTATTATGGTGATAAAATCATTACACATGTTCTCGCTTTTTGGGTAGTAATCTTATAAAAACTGTCCTCAAAATTAGAAAAGTGCTTTAAAATGGAAATCTTAAAAAGTTTTGGCCAAAGTTGTTATTTTGGAAAAGTTGAGAGGAATCAATCTGCAAATTTTGAAAATTTACAAGAATCTAAAAGTTTTGCAAATATATAGGGCCAATTTGAAAATTTATAGGGACCAATCTATAGAAATTGAAAAATATATGGACTCTTAAAAAACTTTTGAAAACGTAATCCCAAGTAGGTAGCTCAGTTGGCGAGCTAAGGGATAAATGAGTGCACCAAATGAGTACAAGAAGGAGGTCCCGGATTCAACTCCTAGAAACTAACATTCCCCCACCCCCACTAACATTGCTTATAAAAAAAAACTTTTGAAAACGTATATATAAGACCGTTTTGATATTCATATTTTGTAAAGGCAAAAAGAGGATTTCAAATTCTAATGTTTTGAGTGGTATTTAAAATTCTTTAAAATTAATTTTAACAAAATATCTCATGATTTTATTTGATATCACAAATTCTCTCCAAACTGATTTTCCAAACAAGAATTGTTAAGACAATATTTTAACTACCCAGAATGTTACATTAACAAAAAATTGTCCTATTTTGAAATATTTTATTTTCAATCTTCTAATACTTGAGGTTCGTTTTATGAATTTTTTTTTTCAAAACCTAAATATTTTTTTCCATATATTATCCAAAAAACATATTTTTTTTTGTATACAGACAGAATGGTAAGTACCCTGTGAGGTAAAGAGTTACCTTTAGTCAAAATAACATATAGTGTTATACAGACAGAATGGTAAGTACCCTTTTACCCATAACATCGTGTTATATTTTGCCTACTCGGCCTATATAGTGTGTTATAATTCATTCTTTGCTTGTTTTTCTTCTAATACCCTAACATGTTTTCTAGACGCAGACCTATATTGTTTACATGGGCGGTCATCACACGAGTGTTGATGGCACAAAATTGGTTCACATGTATGCTTCAAGATGTTCTCAACAGGTGTTAATTATCACACTATCACCTAATAATAGCTATCATTTTTGTTAAGTGATTATAACAACTAAGAAAAATAGGCAAAAAAATTTTGTCACAAATAAAAGGATTAAGATACCGTAAGTCAATAAAGTTGCATTTGATATTTCGAAGTTTTTCAAAACAGAAAAGAAAGGGTTTGATAAAGAAGTCAATTATTCATGCTTGTGAGGAAGAATTCATTGCGCAAAGGCTACAGATAAAAGGATTCAATGGGTTGACAATCTGTAGTCTTCGCCTATAAAAGGATTCAAGGATTCAAAGGGTTAGATAAAGAATTCATCCGGGCCCGGGCATTTATCTAGCAAATTCTTTCATGCTTGTATAAGAAGTAATAGGCGAAGACTACAGATTGTCAAACTACAAGCGGGGGACCAATGGGTTGATGATGTAAATGGTGTGAAGAATGCGGTGAAGAACCACTTTGAGGGTAGCTTTAAAGAAGAGGCTTTTCAGCGGCCTACCTTGGATGGGGTTGATTTCAATCAAGTTAACTGGGAGGATAATGAGGCGTTGACACGCCCGTTCTTGTTGGAGGAAATCAAAGAAGCTGCATGGGAATGTGATGGCAATAAATGCCCGGGCCCGGATGGATTTAACTTCAATTTTATAAAGAGTTGTTGGGACACTATAAGCGCGGAGGTACTTGACTTTTTTGAAGAATTTTACTCATTAGCAAGATTGCCTAAGGCGGTGTGTGCATCCTTTATGACCCTTGTACCAAAAAATAATAACCCTCAAAAGTTGGAGGAGTATAGGCCCATTTCTCTTATTGGGTGCATGTATAAGTTGTTGGCTAAGGTATCGGCCGGAAGGTTGAAGAGAATCATGACTAAGATCATTTCGGAGAACCAAAATGCCTTTATAGGTGGGAGAAACATTCTTGATGGAGTAGTTGTGGTGAATGAGGTGATTGACCTAGCAAAAAGATCAAAGAAGGAATGCTTAATTTTGAAGGTGGACTTCCAAAAGGCCTATGACACAGTGAATTGGGATTATTTGGATTATATGATGAGAAGGATGGGGTTTAATACTTTATGGAGAAGGTGGATGCGGGAGTGTGTTTCTTCGAACTCTATCTCGGTGCTTGTAAATGGTAGCCCCACGGAAGAATTCATTGCGCAAAAAGGAGTCAAGCAAGGTGATCCTTTGGCACCGTTCCTCTTCCTAATAGCGGCGGAAGGCCTTGCCGGGTTGGTGCGAAAAGGTGAAGAGTCCGAATGTTTGAAGGGGTTCAATATTAGTAACAACTTGTCGGTGTCAATGTTGCAATTTGCCGATGACACTATCTTCCTTTGTGATGGTAGAGAAATAAGTGTATGGGGCTTGAAGGCGATATTAAGAAGCTTTGAATTGGTCTCGGGTCTTAAAGTCAACTTTTCCAAGAGTAACGTTATAGGGCTAAATATGGATGAAAGAATAATTAATGGAATTTCATCTTTCTTGGCTTGTAAAGTAGGATCGGTGCCTTTTAAATTTTTGGGAGTTCCGGTAGGGGCAAATCAAAGAAGAGCACTCACTTGGCAACCGGTGCTTGATTCCATGAAGGCTAGATTGTCTCTATGGCGCAGCTCTAAATTGTCTATTGGAGGTAGAGTAACTCTAATCAATTCGGTGCTCTCCTCCCTTCCCTTGTATTTGTTCTCAATGTTCAAGGCCCCCAAAAAGGTTATTGGTGAAATACAACAAATTCAAAGAAGATTCTTATGGGGAGGTGATGATGAAAAGAGAAAGATGTCTTGGGTTAAGTGGAGTTTGATATGTCAACCGAAGCATATGGGTGGATTGGGGGTTAAGGATTTAGAAGCTTTCAACATAGCACTACTAACAAAATGGAGGTGGAGGTTGTTAATGGAGGATGATTCTCTTTTATGGAAGAAAGTATTAAAATCGAGATATGGCTCATCTTTTTCCTCGGCTGGGGAGATACATACAGCTGCTGTAACGAGGAATTCTTCCTTGTGGTGGCGTGATTTGATGCTTCTAGGTGATGGATCACAACTGGAAAGTGACTGGTTTAATCGTATGTGTAAACTGAAAATTGGAAATGGTAATAAAATCAGATTTTGGACTGATAAATGGATAGGTTCGGAGACTCTTGAAGCTTTATTTCCATCAGTTATGCAAGTCTGCAATAGCAAGGAAGCTACGGTTGCGGAGATGGGCTAGTGGGGTGGTTCGGGATGGATATGGGACTGTCAAAGAATTGTTCCAGCAGATGCAGCTGAAACCGTAGCAGCAGCGGAGCTGCTGAATCTGCTACGTGATGTGCAGCTGGCGCAAAATGTTTCGGACAGGTGGGTTTGGCTTCCGGATTTGATTCGTGGCTTCACGGTTAAGTCTTGCTATGTGTGGATATGTGATTATCTCCGGGGAAGTGATCCCCTACATGAAGGCCCCGTAATTATGGCATGTAGATCGTTGTGGAAGAGTGATTTGCCGTCGAAAGTATTGATCTTTAGCTGGAGGTTACTGCTTAACAAGCTGCCAACTAGAGAAAATTTGCACAACAGAGGTGTTTTGTCATCACGGTACGAGCTATGCTGTGTCTTTTGTTTCCAAGAAACCGAGACAGCATCTCACTTGTTCTGCGGGTGCGTTTTTACGTCTTCGGTTTGGCGTGCTTTGTTCTCATGGTTAAGCATAGGAGATGGCGTGGAAGAGGGTGTTCTAAATAGCTTTCAACAACTTAGCAAACAAGTGGAGGGAAAGAAAGCTAGCAAGATTAAGCACATTTTTTGGGTTGCAACAATGTGGCAAATATGGTTGGCAAGAAACAGAATATTATTTCAAGGTGTAGTCGCAAACGTCAACTCTATTGTAAACTCCATTAAGTATGTATCTTGGAGTTGGTTTGTGGCTAGGAAGGGGAGAAATAGCGGGGTAACATTCTTAGCGTGGTGTAATTGCCCTTTGGGGTGTCTTTCTTTATTGTAATTCCCTCCCCCTATTTGAGGTGCTCTTAATGAGGCCTCCCCCCTCCCATTATCTTTGTAAGGGTTGGGTGCACCCCTAGTGCCCCCCTTAATACAATTCTTGCTTATCTAAAAAAAAGCCTATACTACACCATTTTACACATAGTATCAAAGGATTTGTTGCCAAGCTAACAGAGGAAGAAGGCGGTAGGAAAAACTTTATCTTCCTGTTTTGCTAGATCAATTGTAGAGTTTTAAACAATGAAACTTGGTATTGCAGAACTTGATGGGGTGGTGTTTGTCTTTCCTATTGAAAAACGTCACAACTCCTCTGTTATAGCCGCATTTCGGATTCGCAATTAGCTGTAAGACACGTCAGCACAACACTTAAAGATAAGTTTGAGAATTGCTGAAAGAAGTTGCGCTCGAAAAAGAAGTGACTCGAAAGTCAACATTTGCGTTCAAAAGGACTTCAGAAGCCAATCCCAAATGCCGAAAGAAAGCACTCACTCAAAGGCCACTTTTTCCGAAAGGCATATGGTATATAGAATCAACAACAGGGAAATCAACATATGGTACAAAGTCAGCAGATGATGATGCAGCAAATGTTCCAAGCTCCACAAAATCCACCCCAGCGTGCTCCTATGCATTAGCAGAAAGAGGACCCCAACCGGGCTTATTTCTGCTTTCAGAAAATTAACCCCTCCTGATTTCAAAGGAGGATCAGATGCCATGATGGCTCAGTATTGGATCGGTGCTATGGAAAAGATTTTCCGGACTCTTTAATGCACTGAAGAAGAAAAGGTGTTGTTTGCTTCACATATACTGAAAGAGGAAGCTGATATTTGGTGGAGAGGTACTCAAGAATATATGGTAGCTACCTTGATAGGAACATCTTCTAAAATTCCAGCCGGTATAAACAATTGCCCTACCTTGATAGGAACATCCTCTAAAATTCCAGCCGGGTATTTGACGGAACGGTCTGCTAATTGCAAGGACATCTTTGTGGGTTTGAGTTCAGCTATGCCTTGTCTCTTACAAAAGGATAAGGGCATTAGACTCACACTAGCTCCTAGATCACACATGGCTCTCAATACTCTCACTCCCAATCATACATGGTATGGAAAAACTTCCAGGATCTTTGAGCTTAGGAGGCAATTTGTTTTGGATGATCGCACTACATTCTCCCGTCAAAGCGATTGTCTCATTATCATCTATTTTTATTTTCTAAGACAAAATTTCTTTCAAAAATTTAGAATAAGATGGCATTTGAGACAAAGCTTCAGTTAAAGGAATGTTTATGTAGAGCTTTTTCAAAAGATCCACAATTTTTTTAAATTGGCCCTCAAATTTGGATTTGGCTAATCTTTTTGGCGAAATGGTATGGGTGGTTTGTATGGTGGTGAAGGGACATAATATTTTTTCTTTTTCTTCTTCTACCCCCTCACTTGATGATTTGTCTTTTTCACTCTCTTTTTCCTCATCATTACCCTTAGGTTCTTCTAAATGTTTCCCACTTCTCAAAATAACAGCATTTATTTGTGTCTTAGGATTTGGTTCAGGCTGTCCAGTAAATATACCAGAGGATTTAGAGGATGAAGCGACTTGTTGAGCCACTTGAGTGATTTTAGTTTCAAGCATTTTGTTGTGTGTGGCTATGGAATCAACCTTTGATGTTAACTTGATAAGAGTATCATTCAAAAAAGAAGTTTGATTTTTGAACTCTTGATTTTGCATTGTTTGAGTTAATACAAAGTTTTCCAACAAAGTTTCTAGATTGGATTTTTGAGGGCTGCTGAAAATCTTTGGATTTTGAAAATTTTGAAAACCAGGGGGTGTTCTAGATGCTGGTTCAAGAAGAGGAATTAGGTGGAGGATTTTTATTATATACTTTAATAACCTCCAATTTAAAATCAACTAGTAGATCACTCTTTAGTACTCAAATCCACACAAGTGTCCCAATTAAGCAATGTGACCATAAATTATTGACGCACTTAACAACTTACAATTAAAATTATTTACTAACCAATATAATTAAAACAATCAACTAAAATAATTGAAACAATTATTTTGGGGATGTTACAAACCTGGCCACATTAGTAGAAATTGTAGGATTATAGGAAAATTAAAAGCCCTAAATTTAGAACCAGAAATAGAAGACAAGATTAACAATTCGTTAATTCAATCTTAAGAAGAAGGTTTTGAAATAGATTCAGAATCTTCTGATCAGTCTTCCGATTACTTAAACCAAATACAAGATGATGATTTAACTGATTCCTTTAACCATATTAATGTTCTAACCCAAGAGTAGGATCTGCTCTTTGAAGCTTTAAATTCTATTCCAGATCCTCAAGAAAAGGAAAAATATTTTAACAAGTTAAGATCCACTCTTGAATCAAAACCTCCAAGGAGTCGATTAGTAACTAATAGATATAATCTTAAATATACTTTTAAAAGATTAGAGAGAACCAACATAAAACCTGTTATTTATTCACGATCTTCGATTTGAAATTAATAATTTAAAAATTGAAATTAAAGAACTAAATAAAAAAAAAACTAATCAACAATTAATTTTTGATCATTGGAGTAATAATTGGTCTGAGAATGATTCAGCCTCTGAATCATCTTCTTCTAAGAAAAAGGAAGAACCTCCTCATGATTTTTTAGGAATAATCAACTATGTTACAATTCAAAAGTTCTACATAAACATCAAAATTATTAGAGGATAATTTATCCTAGAAACTATTGTTCTTTTTGATACAGGAGCTGATTCCAAATGTATTTTATAAGGTTTAATTCCTATTAGGTACTTTGAGAAAACTTCAGAGCAACTTAGTGGTGCTAATGGTTCTAAATTAAAAATCAATTATAAATTATTGTCAACAATTATTGAAAATCAAAACCTCAAAATCGAAACATCCTTTTCAGGAACTCCATTCATAAGATCACTTTTCCCTTATCAAATAACAGAGGATGGTATTATTGCCCAACATTTGGGTTAATCAATGATATTTAATTTTCTAAAGAAACCATTTATTAGAAATTTAAATCCAATTTCTTATAAAGAAAATCAAATTCATTTTCATATAAAGAAAATCAAATTAATTTTCTTAAAGAAGAATTCTTTATTAATAATATTAAAAATCAATTACAAAAACAGGATATTCAACAAAAGATTAAAGGCCTTTTTTGATCAAATCCAATCTACCGTTTGTTCAGATTTACCTAATGCTTTTTGGGAAAGAAAACAACATATTATCCTCAACAATTACTGAAAATCAAAACCTCAAAATCGAAAAATCCTTTTTACTAGTTTAAGAATTGAAAAACAAAATGATTTTAGGAACTCCATTCATAAGATCACTTTTCCCTTTTCAAATAACCGAGGGTGGTATTATTGCTCAACATTTGGGTTAACCAATCATATTTAATTTTCTAAAGAAACCATTTATTAGAAATTTAAATCCAATTTCTTATAAAAAAATTAAATTAAATTTCTTAAAGAAGAACTCTCTTTTAAGAATATTAAAAATCAATTACAAAAACAGGATATTTGTAACACCCTAAACTTTAGACGTCATAAAGCCGGGATGTTAACCATTTTAATACAATCAGAGTTCTAAACCGCTTGAGGATTTAAATAAAACATAGTCCCGAGTGGTATAAATACCAAAAGAGATAACTAAATGACATAACTTAAATAGTTTACATGTGTCATTTCTTAACCATAGTTCAAATCCAGAGAACGATTTAGACCTAATACCTATCCTTAGATACAACTCAGTCTAAACTATCAAAAACTATAATACATAACTCTTGACTAGGTTGAAATAGCACTTAAGCATAGACCTCGAAGGATCCCATGACTCGGTAGCCCAAAACAGCTGCTACTTTTCCTCGCCTCGCTTAATCTTAACCCGTCAAAACATCATAAACAACCAATACCACACTTTCAAGTCATCAATTCATTCAATTCATTGCATCTAATATGCAAGTATCAATACTCATCCACTACAAGAAAAATGCGTTTTTCCGGTGGAAAAAATCCGCCGGAAATGCATCAAATCCGCCGGAAATCCGCCAGTAAAATGCTCACAGGAAATGTTTTCCGAGGGATTTTTTTAAAATAAAAAATTAATTTTTTTTGAAAAATCCGCCGGAAACGCGCATTAACGGTGGATTTTTCTGCCAGTAATTTCGGCGGATTTTTTCAGCCGGTAATGCGCGTTTCAGGCGGATTTTTTAAAAAAATAAAAAATAATTTTTTTTGAAAAATCCGCCCGAAATTCACATTACCGGCGGAATTTTTATTTATTTTAAAATTTTTTCGAATTTTAAAACTTTGTATGTAATTTAATAAGAAGTAAGAAAAATGAAAATGAAGTAGAATATGAGAAATATTATATAGAACAGAATGAGAATGAAGAAGTAGGAATGAATAAGAAGGAGGAGTGAGAATGAATGAGAAAGAATAATATAGGAGAGAATAAGAATGAAGAAGTAAGAAGGAATAAGAATGAAGAAGTGATAATGAATGAGAAGTAAGAAGAAAGAGGAAACATAGAAGAGATATATGTAGAGAAATTTATGGAGATTGGAGAGTATGAGAAAGAAGAAGAAAGATAAGATAGGGAAAGTGTAGAAAAGAATGAGAAGAAAATAAAGAGTAAAATGAGAGAATGAGAAGAGTGTAGGAGAAAGTTTTATTTATAGAGCGGATTTACCAGCGGTTTTTTCCGTTGGAAATGTGCATTACCGGCTGATTTTTCCGTCGGAAATTTCATGCGAAAAAGTCCGCCGTTAAATGTACATTTCCGGCGGATTTTTAAAAAAATTAAGTAAATAATTTTTTGAAAAATCTGCCGGTAATGTACATTTCCGGCGGATTTTTGAAAATAAATAAATAAATAATTTTTTTGACAAATCCTCCGGAAATGTGCACTAGCGACGGCTTTTTCCGTCAGAAAAATCCGCCGGTAATGTACGGATTTTTAAAAATAAATAAATAAATAAATTTTTGAAAAATCTACCAGAAATGTGCATTACCGGCGGATTTTTTTTTAAAAAAAAATTAATTTTAAAAATCCGTCGGAAGCGCGCATTACCTGCGGATTTTTCCGCCAGTAATTTTCGGCGGATTTTTTCGGGCGGTAATTCACTTTTCCGGCGGATTTTTTAAAAAAATAAATTAAATATTTTGTTAAAAATAATCCGCCGGAAAGTCTATTTTTTCAGCCGGAACCGTACCGGTGGAAATGTCCATTATCGGCGGTTTTTTTTTTAAAAAAAATTAATTTTAAAAATCCGCCGGAAGTGCGCATTGCCTGTGGATTTTTCCGCCTGTAATTTCCAGCAGATTTTTTCGGCCGGTAATTCACTTTTCCGGCGGATTTTTTTAAAAAATAAATTAAATATTTTGTTAAAAATAATCCCCCGGAAAGTCAGAAAAAATCCGCCAGAAAAACGTGTTTTGTAAAACGTGTTTTTCTTGTAGTGATCACAATTAAAAACACCAACATTTGGAGATTAACACATTCATGACTTCAAATGGTAGTGTCATAGCACAACAAGGAGCACATTTACGTAGTTTCATCATGCATAGACATAAACACCAAATAGAACGAAAATACGTCAAAGAACTCACCTCAAAGATATGTTTGCACAATAACAAACACACAAGAACTTGAACTTTGAGCAACCACAACTCCCAAGCTCACCCACAAACTTCCCCAACTTTGAATCCCAGCTCCTAATCTTCCTCTTGATAGCTCCAAAACCACAATGAAGACTCCAATAAACCTATCTCAGCTCCCAACTCTAACATGCAATCCCAACGCACCCTCCATCTCAACATGCAATTCGAAATAGGTAGTGGGAAGAAGAGTGGCTCCAGCTGAATTTTATGCTTGAATTAGTGTTCCATGGTGAAATTGCTACTCAAAGGAAGAGGTTTTGGAAGAAGGAGAGTTGTAGTTGGGGTGGTGAAGTGAGAGTTTCGAAGCTCTCCACTCTTTCTTTTCTCTCTTTTATCACTTTCCCCAAAATGTGTTATTGTGTTTTGTTTTGGAAAATGAGTGAAAGTGAGAGGAATTTATGTGTGTTGTGTTTCAGCTGAGTATACTCAAGTGAGAGGCAGTGTTTTGAAAAAGAATCCATTTTATCCTTATTCTAAGTACACCCCACTTCTCATCTCATACACTACCCCAATTAATTTACCCAAACTAGCACACAAGCATACAAGTATTTCCTTTATTCATGCAATTTAAATCATCAACTATTGACTCAAATAACAACTAACCAACACACTTAGCAACCATTAAATAAAATTAGTCAATAATCAAAATAACTAGCACAACCACCGTGGGGATGTTAAAATATTCAACAAAAGATTAAAGGCATTTTAGATCAAATCCAATATACCGTTTGTTCAGATTTACCTAATGCTTTTTGGGAAAGAAAACAGCATATTATCCTCACCAATTATTGAACATAAAAACCTAAAAATCAAAACATCCTTTTTACAAGTTTAAGAATTGATAAACAAAATGACTTTAGAAACTCCATTCATAAGATCACTTTTCCCTTTTCAAATAACAGAGGATGGTATTATTGCCCAACATTTGGGATAACCAATCATATTTAATTTTCAAAGGAACCATTTATTAGAAATTTAAATCCAGTTTCTTACGAAGAAAATCAAATTAATTTTCTTAAAGAAGAATTCTCTTTTAAGAATATTAAAAATCAATTACTAAAACAGGATATTCAACAAAAGATTAAAGGCCTTTTAGATCAAATCCAATCTACCGTTTGATCAGATTTACCTAATGCTTTTTGGGAAAGAAAACAACATATTATCATCAACAATTATTGAAAATCAAAACCACAAAATCAAAACATCCGTTTTACTAGTTTAAGAAATGAAAAACAAAAATGATTTTAGGAACTCCATTCATAAGATCACTTTTCCCTTTTCAAATAACAGAGGATAGTATTATTGCCCAACCTTTGGGTTAACGAATCATATTTAATTTTCTAAAGAAACCATTTATTAGAAGTTTAAATCCAATTTCTTGTAAATAAAATCATATTAATTTTCTTATAAAGAAAATTAAATTAATTTTCTTAAAGAAGAATTCTCTTTTAAGAATATTAAAAATCAATTACAAAAACAGGATATTCAACAAAAGATTAAAGGCCTTTTAGATCAAATCCAATCTACCGTTTGTTCAAATTTACCTAATGCTTTTTGGGAAAGAAAACAGCATACTAGTGTCACCAATTATTGAAAATGAAAACATAAAAATCGCAACATTAGTTTAAGAATTGAAAAACAAAATGATTTTAGGAACTCCCACTAGTGGAAAAATTGGAAAAGAATTGGAGTTTTTAAGTCGGATTTTCAATTATCCGACTTAAAAAGTGGACGCGGTGTAAAACTTGTAATTAATACGAATAGAAATTCGGGTGCTCACCTTTTTAAGTCGGGTGGAAACATACGTCCGACTTTATATGTTTAATTAATTTTTGCTTGCAAACCTTCGCACACACGTTCCTAGGTGTGCCAAAAAAAACAAGAAAACACTTCTGAAACCCTACGCGTTCCGTTCCACACATCGCTCTCTTCGCAAAAATCTTGCTCTTCCCTTGCTCTCTCCGCCAACCGCCATCGTCCTCGCTCTCTCCTCTCCTCTCTGTCGCCGTCTTCATCTCTCTCATCGTCGCTGTCACTGTCACCATCTTCCATTCTTCTCTTCTCCCAAAACCCAAATTAACTCCAACACTGAAAGTGAAACCCTACACGTTCCATCGCACTTCCCTTGCTCTCTCCGCCAACTCGTCGTCATCCTCCCTCTGTCTTCTTTGCCGTTGTCTCCATCTCCTGTTGTTTCCGTCTCTATCCCTATCACCGTCACCATCTTTGTTGCCATGGAGGAAGAAGGGGAAAGGTACAACCAGATGTTGTTTTTCACTTTTACTAATTTCTCTTCCTTTCTTAGTTGGTTGTGGAGAAACGTTTTTCTGTTTGGTTCTAACCCTTTCTCTTTTTCTATTGAGGGGTTTCTACATTCTCTGTTTGGTTCTATTCTTGTCTGATTTTGTAATCAGATGTTGACAAACATATTGTTTGTTTTAGGGTTTGTTTGTCTAATTTGTAGTCTATTTGATTTACTGGGTTTGATTTATTTCTATGCATTGTTCTGATTTGCTTTTAGTATTTTGATTTCTTAATTTTAGGTCACAATAGGTCTTGTCAGAAATCGGCATTTATTGCTTTGCAACTTGCTAATTTGCAATGCTGCAGCCATGGAGGTACTGCTAAAATCTTATGCTGCTCTGTGTATTTGTGCCGTGGATTTATGATTCAAGTTGGTTTTTGGTTTTTTTAGGGACTTCCTATTTTTTTTATAGTCTTGTTCTAGCTTGGAGTGCTATTCTGATTTCAGTGACATTGATTCTTCTATTCGGTGTGGTGAGGAAGTTATGTCCTTTATATGTTTCAAACTAAATACATGCATTCATGTATTGACAGCCTGACTCATCTTTTGCTTTGTTCTGAGATGGTGGTATGACCCTATTGAAACTATGTGAATATGGAAGTGAGAAATTCATCATTATCTGTGGTTTATATATCAGTAAGTAGTTAAGTTTGCATTTCCGATTTTCTAATTGCCGGTTTGCGTTATCCAATAAATTTTCCAATGATATCTTCAGTATGGCCCTGCTGAATGGTGGTTTTAACCCCTTTGAATTTTGGATTTATGCATGTCATTTATTTGTCTAGTATTTAATATATTTAATATGAATACGTTTGCATTCTTACCTACCATTTCCTATGAAAGTGCTCTGACATATGGTTTAGCCATTGGTGCATCAGTGACTCCCTTTTCCACGTGCTTGTATGGATATGTTATCCAGTTGCTTTTGCAATTAGTAAGGTGACATACATTGAGTAGAATTTCTATTACTTTTCTTTGAATGAGCAAGGAGAAAATTTAATTTTTCCGTCCCTTTCCTTCTTCTCAGTTTTTTGTGCCTTTATCTGGTTTTCCAGTTGTTGGACTATTTACTAGGCCATCGACATGAAGCCCTTTTCCTCAGCCGAATTGAAAACACTTGTAAATATGCATGGTAATGAGGTATGTATCAGCACAATTGATTACTTCATTAGTTTAAATAATTGCATCCGTCTATGTTTTACTATGACTTTACTGATTTGCGCTTGTAGTTGAACAAAATCCTGTTTTATTTATTTCATCAGTATGATTCTGTTTTCTAGCTTCTGCTGTTAATGTAAATATATGTAAGTTGAGTGAAATGTCACTTGGGGCTATATATCTACTTCTCTTGTTATTTACAATCCCTCGCTTGGACAATGGACATTTATGCTTCCATGTGTTTGTTGTTGCTCTTCATGATTGAATTAATTAGGTTGGAAAAGGTGGGGAACTAGCACATGATGAAACAACAATAACTGCCGGGGAACTTGAACTCGGTGAGAAGACAGCCAGCGATATTTGTTGAGGAAAGTACTCTAAGAAGGGAAAGTACTCAATACTAACAGTATACTTGTTTCCTTAGGTTCAATACTCAATGGCACTCATGGTTAGTTTAAATTTGTTGAGGAAAGTACTCTAAGAAGGGAAATTCACTCATGGTTAGTTTATACTTGAAGTTTCAATTTTACATTAGTGACGGGTACCAACTAGCAATCAAATATGATCTGGTTTTGTAACTTGCAGAGTCAACATGATGTATACTTGTTTGCGAGATTATGTATTAACTATTGCAGCCACCTGTTTTCTTGTGTTCGGCTGGTTTCATTATCCATTCAAGTAGCTTCTGGAAGATTTTGCATTTGACCATGAGCCCATTTATCTACAATGAGTTGTAAAGTGGCTTATAATTTGACCTGAGAGAATACTTGGAATCAGGATTGTTTGAACAGTTGACCAGGCTTGCAATCTCAGCTATTGATGTGAGATCTATTGTAAGAAGGGAAGCAACCTCTAACTAATGTGTGCATTCTGGAGCTGAGCAAATGGGTTGTTGTGTCTCAACAAGCAGTCGAAGTACTTGTAGCAGCCTGAGCAATGGAGAGACGGTCACTCCATCTTGCTTAGAAATTGGATTCTGTGGGCAAAAGAGAGCAAGGAGAACATTCTCTGATCATGTTATTTCTCTGACTAATTTAGCATCCTTACCCAGCAGGGTTTTTTTCACTAATGGAAAGAGCAGGTCTTCTTGCATATTCACGCAGCAGGGCCGCAAGGGTATTAATCAAGATGCCATGGTTATGTGGGAAGTAAGTATGTTTGCTTTTTTGGGAACGATGCTTGGCTATTAAGTGATTGTAACTTGTTTAATTTAAGATGGACATCCTAATTTTAATCCTTATTTGTGCAGGATTTCATGTTTGAAGATATGACCTTTTGTGGTGTCTTTGATGGCCATGGTCCACATGGTCATCTTGTTGCGCGTAAAGTGAGGGGTACCTTGCCAGTAAAACTTCTTTCGTATTTGTATTCTAATGAGTCGAAGCAAAAGGAGTCAGGTAAAGCTTGCTTCAAACGGGACATAAAACCCAATGATGAAGATTCTGAGAAGGATTACTCTACGGAGGATAAACTGAACTCTACGTGGAGAGAAGCATATACGAGGGCATACAAGGCTAAGGACGAAGATTCTGAGAAGTGTGTCACTGTCATATGCCATCATTTATTCTCTTTATTGAATATATGTGTTTTCTTGATGCTAATTCGATTCCAATTTGGTTGGAAATTCTTATAGGAGAAGCAGAAAGAATTAATGCTGATTTTTCTACTTGTTTATACCTCATATGTCATGACTTTTGTCTTGTTGGAATTAATGCTGATTTTTCTACTTGTTTAAAGATTTGGGAATTATTTGTGGATGGAGATTTGGATTGTGATTGCAACTTCAAGTGTAAGAAGGGGGTTTTAGTAACTAATGCATCCATGCTGTAGGAAAATAATATATTCTACAATTCAGGGGAAGCACCAAATAAAGTTTTTTTTTTTTAAAAAAAGGAACATTTAAAGTTTGGTGCAACTAACGTCCGACTTTAAAAGGTTTTCCACACACCATAATTAAAGTCGGAGTTCAGAAAAAACCTGACGTTAAAGGTTTTCCACAGTCCATAATTAAAGTCGGACGCACTAATAATCCGACTTAAAAACGTACTTTTTAAGTCGGACCTTAATCCGACTTTAAAAAAACATACTTTCTAAGTCGCTTTGATAGAACTCGGGTGAATATCCGACTTTAAATGTCCGAAAGGTCCGACTTTGAATCTCATTTTTCCACTAGTGTCCATTCATAAGATCACTTTTCCCTTTTCAAATAACAGAGGATGGTATTATTGCCCATCATTTGGGTTAACCAGTCATATTTAATTTTCTAAAGAAACCATATATTAGAAATATAAATCCAATTTCTTATAAAGAAAATCAAATTAATTTTCTTAAAGAATAATTCTCTTTTAAGAACATTAAAAATCAATTACAAATCCAATCTACCATTTGTTCAAATTTACCTAATGCTTTTCGGGAAAGAGAACAGCATATAGTTGGACTTCCTTATGAAAATGATTTTCAGGAAAGACAAATTTTCACAAAATCTAGACCGATTCAAATGAATGAAGAACTTCTTCAAGTTTGTCAAAAAGAAATCAAAGACCTTTTTGAAAAAGGACTTATTCGCAGTACTAAAAGTCCTTCGTCTTGTTACGCATTTTATGTCAACAAACAAGCTGAGTCAACAGAAAAGATCTCTTAAAGAGACTTCATGATGCAAAAATCTTTTCTAAGTTTGATAAGAAATCTGGATTTTGGCAAATTCAAATCAAAGAAGAAGATAGATATAAAATAGATTTTATTGTTCCATTTGGTCAAAATGAATGGAATGTTATGCCAATTGATTTAGAGAACGCCCCTTCTGAATTTCAAAGAATTATGAATGAAATTTTTAATCCTTACTCAAAATTTGCCATTATCAATAACAATGATGTATTATTTTTTTCTCAATCTATTGACCAACATTTTAAGCATATTAGCATATTCATTTCTATTATAAAAAGAAATGGTCTCGCTGCCTCAAAATCAAAAAGTAGTTTGTTTCAAACAAAATCGGATTTCTTGGTCATAATATTTACCATGGAACTATTGTCCTTATTAATAGACTTATTGAATTTTCAGAGAAATTTCCCAATCAACCTATCCACAAAGTAGGCTAGATCCAAACCCAAACCAAAACCCGAAATCAACTTACCTGATCAACGGTCGTACGCGGGTCAAAATAATTTAAAGGGTAAATATAGTATAAAGGTAAGAGACCTTGGTCGCCTCACGAGTACCTCTAACTGCTGAAATTACAAAAAATCAATAACGAAATTAACAATAAAAAAAGGGGGTTTTTGAAGAACGATTTTTATTTGAGGTGTTTAACAGTCTTAAAGTGACAATCGATTCACCAGTTTCCGGGTGCGCGTCTCAGATTTATCATTGGTTCCAGTTATTCGTGCAATATCATCACTGAATTCAATCAATCCTCTATCAATTCCTACTCGAATTAAATAAAACAAGCGATTAAATAACCCGAATAGTTAAGAGTTGTGAAAAACAGATTCACATATAAACGTGTCATATATAAATGATTCGCGTATTGCAAGTAAGCCGAATCTGGGTAATTAAGCATCACACAAAGACGAAAATTTGCAAACAAAGAATTCAAATGTGCATTTGATAGAGAAGAAAGTATTGAAAATTAAAAACGGAATAAACGAATTAACATTAGACACCGAACTTCAAAATCGGTAGACGGTAGCCTTCCATGGAGGCTAGAGCACAAAAGTTTTGTGAAGTATATGATAATGCGTTTGAGAGTGTAAAACGGCTGATCAAACTGTATCTTATAAGACTAAAAACGAAAACCTAAATCCCTAAACGGGTTCTATGATAAAAGGCCGTTAACAAACTAATATTCACCCCAAAACCCGTTTTACACAGTACTGCTTCGGTAATTTGCAGTTTTCACCTTCAAGACTTCAGAGCTCAATAGAAGAATTGTATCTCTGTTCCTTAGCTTTGCAACGCATGTTTGCACTCCTCAATCGAATAACCACATCCAAAGTTATGACCTGCAGAGTAGACAGGAGTCAATATGCAATAAAAACAAGAATTAATTCAGAAATTGCTATATTGCTCAAATTGGACCCAAAGTCTAGAAACGTGCTAAGACTCAAATATTAAACATAGAACACAATCAAAAACACCAAGTGAAAAGCTATAAAGAGTGAATTAAAATGCACTGATCAAATTCCCCCACACTTAAGCTTTTGCACTCCGGGGAAAACACACAAAACAAGACATAAAAATAGCACATGAATTTCCAATGAACCCAAAGAATGCAAAGTTGTAAAAGAGATGCTTTTCCTAGACTTCAAGGAGAATGGCAATCAGAGATGGAACTTAATTACAATCAAGGCAAACAAGAGAATAAAGCACCAGAGAGTCAATCATAAGTGAGTCCTCACAGGATATGTATAAGTAATGCTCTCAGTCACTCAAGTGTCTAGTCTTGTGTTTACTCTCATATATATGTAAACACTTAAACGTTAGTATACTAAGCACATCATTGAAAGTTAGCACTACCATATGCTTGACAAGCTTCTAACATCCACACTTAAGAACACATGCACATAAGATCAAAAGGTCTTTATAAGGGTTGTAATGGGGCCAAGGTCAAGGTGGGATAATCCTAAGTGGGAACTAGGCTAAGAAGAACCAAAGAGAATAAAGAATGCATGAAAATCAATTGTAAAGTGAGCATGAGAGTATCAAACTTCAACAAGATATGACTAACTTCTCTATTTTGATACTTCTCCTCATAACTCTCTTCACACAACATTCACTCTTCTGGATACAAAAATAACAAGATACACTTCTTTTTTTCTTTTCTTTTTTCTTTTTTTTCATTCTTTTTTTTTAATTTTTTCTTCTTCTTTTTTTTTCTTTTTGGGGAATATTTTTCTATACAAATTTACTTGCCAAAACTTTTCATTGAGAACCCAAGAACTAACCCAAGTGAGAAACACAATTTGGACACCCCCACACTTATGGATTTGACAATTTTTAGATCAAAACTCCTTCACCCTCTAAGATTGGGTAATAACATTGTTTTTCACTTTTGGGCTTGTAATGAGCAATAAAACAAAGAAAGGGATAAAAAAGCTCAAAGGGGCTTACAAAAAGGGATAAATTTAGGGCAGGCTTATTTGGCTAGTAACTAAGAAAAAAACAAAACTGCCTAGATCATTTCAAGCATGCATGTGAACAAGTGTTTCAACAAGAATCAAGTCAAGTTCTAGAGTAACTAACAAACATGAGTGAGTCACACACATTAAAAGGCTCGATTCTCACTTTTTATTTCCACTACGCCATGAGGAAAAATGTTAGTAATAACAAAAGGACAAATCCACTTGGATCATTGTTTCCCATCCATCATTTTCAGGCGGGATCTGAACCATAAAATTATATGCCCAATGGAGAACTCATTTCTGGAAATAAACTTATCATGCTTAGCTTTCCACACTTTCTTGGCAGGAATGCCCGCCAAGGTTAAACCAATATTGCTCCTATGTTTCCTTAGGATTGGCGGCTTCTCTTCCTGTTCAGATTTAAACCCTACTATATTAGTCTCATGAGCTTCCCACTCCCCTCTGAATATGCATAATTAAAAATTTTAGGGGGTGGGTCAAGCTCTAAAACAAGGGGCTGCTCAATGGCAGCAGCTACATCCACATCACCAGCTATAGGAGGTGTGTCAACCTGCAAAGTATCAACCAAACCATCAAGCAATTCAATTTTACAAACGGGATGCTCTTCCATGGGGTGTTTCTTAGCATTAAAGATGCTAAATTTTTCAGTGGTATCACCAAATTCCATGGAAAACGTCCCTACATGTACATCAATTTTAGTTTTTGCAGTCCTCGAGAAAGGCCTGCCTAAAATGATAGGCGACCTGCTGGACTTAGTTTCTTCCTCCATATCTAGAATGTAAAAATCTGCAGGAAAAATCAAATCATTAACTTTAACAAGAACATCCTCAATCAATCCAGCAGGTCGAGCAATACTTCTATTTGCTAGTTGGATGGTAACATCTGTTTCCTGCAATGGTCCAAGAGCAAGAGAGTTAAAAATAGATGTGGGCATTACATTGATTGAAGCTCCTAGATCTAGCATGGCATTGTCAAATTGACTATTTCCAATGGTACATGGGATGGAGAAAGTTCCTGGATCATTGCACCTTTGAGGCATGGGCAACATGAGGGCTGAAACATTATACCCCACGTTGACTTTTTCAATTCCTTTCAGTCTTCTCCTTCTCTTGTATGTGCACAACTCTTTCAGAAATCTGGCATATTTTGGAATCTGCTTAATTGCCTCAAGAAGGGGAATGTTGACTTCCACCTTACTAAAAGTATCTAAGATCTCACTGTCCCTATCTGTCTCATCTTGTTTTTTAGTCATTGTTGCTCTTTGAGGGAAAGGGGGTGGTGGTATGTATTCCTCATCATCAACAGGTTCAAGTGCTTTTCTAATTTTCAAAGTAGTAGTTTCAGGAACCTTTGGAGTGTCAACAGCCTTCCCAGATCTTAATATCATAGAACTAACATTGGGGTTTGGTGCATTCAGATTAACCACTACTTAAGCAGGCAGTTGGTCTGCCCCTCGGCCTTGCATCTGATTAATTGTGGTAGCCATCTGTCCCATTTGTGTCTGCAAATTCTGAATTGAGGCATCTGTTCTCTATTGGAACTAGAGATTCTGGGCAGTCAGCTGCTTAATTAGATCCTCTAATGAAGGTTCAGGACTGGCAGCAGCTTGTTGTGCAGCTGGATTTCCCCATCTCAGGTTTGGATGGTTCCTCGAGTTTGGGTGGTACCTGCTAGATGACAAATCAATATTGGCTTGAGAGTTAAATATGTTGGTTGCATATGCTTGAGGGGTATCAGCATTAGGATCATCTTGCAGCGTAGGACAAGAATCTGTGGGGGTGCTCTGTAGAGGTGCAAATACCACAAACCCTTGCTGTCTGACCTATTGCCAATTTTTTGACCAAAACCGTGAGTTCATCCAACCTGCTCTCTAAGCTCTTATGATTAATAGCCTGTATCTCACTTACTCCCCTTGTTACACTACAAGAATAATAAGTTTTACCGGCCAGGACTTTCTGGCGAATTGTAGGACTTACCGGCGGATTGTATCCGCCGCAAACTTACCGGCGGAACTAGGGACTTTTCGGCGGATTTCGAGGCATTTCCACCGGAAAGTCCCTAATTCCGCCGGTAAGTTTGCGGCGGATAAAAATCTGCCGGAAAAGCCTGGAAGCGCCAATTTTGAATTTCAAAAATCCACCGAAAACACCCTAAATCCGCCGGAAATTACATTTCCGGCGGATTTGCCTTTTGACCGTTGATTTTCGTTTCCTCTATATAAATCTCTTCTCCACTTCTTCTTCCTCACACCTCTACCGATACTCTCATTCTCTTCAAAGAAACAGAGACATACGCCACTCTCTTGAGCATTGTCGGCAGCGACTCCAAGAGAGTGGCGTATGTCTCCATTTCTTTGTAAAGAAACTTCCACCTTGTCATTAACATCCCCTTCATCTTTTTCGTTAAAAGTAACATTGTCATGAACCTCCCCTACGAATTCCTCTCTTGTCAAGTTAGGGGATGATGTCGAGCGTTTGATGAGTGTAGACATTTACACACATCAAACGCTCCATATCATCCTCCAACTTAACAACAGGTCCTTGGAGTTCCTCAAACTTTCTATTTAGAGCAAGGTAATCAAAATTGGACCGGACATTGAACCGGAAGAGGTAGCGGTTCAGGGGTTCTTGGGTTCAACCGGTTGAATCGGGGGTTTCAACCGGAATTAATTATTAAATTTTATTTTTTTATCAATAATCAAACTTTTAAATAAAATAATCAATTAAAGTTTTTAATAAAATAATATTAATTTTTTAAATAAAACGATTTTTAAAAAAATAATAATATTTATTTTTTAAAAATAATTAAATTTTAAAAAAAAAACGGTTTTTTCGGGCGGATTTGTGGACTTTTCGGCGGATAAACCATACGAATTTTTTCTGGGGTTTTCCAGCGGATTATCCGCTGGAAACTTCCGGTGGATTTGTGGACTTTCCGGCGGATAAACCATACGAATTTTTCTGGGGTTTTCCGGCGGAAACCGTTTGCCACGAGCTGTCTACCGGCGCCAAAAATCCGCCGAAAAGTCCAAAAAATCCGCCGGAAAGTCCACATTTTCGGCGGATTTTTGGCTTTTCTGGCGGATTTTGTCCGCGGAAAAGTCCAATTTTTCTTGTAGTGTTAGAAGTGCAGAGTTGCTTCTGGTTGTGAGTTGTTGGGAGTTAGTGGACATCTTTTCTATTAAAGCTCTTGTATCTGCTCGTGTCTTGTCTACAAGTGCACCTCCACTAGCAGCATCCATGATATTACGGTCCATGGGTAGTAACCCTTCATATAAGTACTGTATGAGCAGTTGTTTAGAGATCTGGTGGTGAGGGCAGCTTGCACACAGTTTCTTGAATCTCTCTTAGTACTCATGTAGAGACTCAGTGGAGTTTTGCCTGATACCACATATCTCTTTTCTGATTGAAGCAGCTCTGGATGCAGGAAAGAACTTCTCTAGGAACAGCTTTTTCAAGTTATTCCAATTTTCAACAGAACCTGGTTGGAGGTAATACAACCAATCCTTGGCTGCATCTTGTAGTGAGAAGGGAAAGGCCCTTAGTTTAATGTGCTCCTCTGGAATTCCTTGGGGCTTCATGGTTGAGCACACTATGTGGAACTCCTTGAGATGTTTGTGTAGATCATCACCTGCAAGACCATTAAACTTTGGCAACAAGTGTATTAAACCAGATTTCAATTCAAAAGGAACATCAACATTAGGATAATTAATACATAGAGCATTGTAAGTAACATCAAGTGCAGCAAGTTCCCTAAGTGTTCTACTAGCCATGTTGACAGAATCAAGATCAGAATCAAGTTCAAAAAGATTATGGCTAAAGATGCTATCAATATCACTACCAATATCCTCTATATGCTCCCTAAGTCTACAATGTAATGTTCTCTCAATTTCAGGGTCCAAGGGATGTAAATTAACAGTATCAGACCTGATCATGCACCATATGCAGCAAGAAGTGAGAAAATGCAATAATTCTAGAAATACCAACTATGTCCTAATGCTAAAACGAATGCAGAAAATAGAAAATGAGGCAAATCTAATCAAAAATATTTCAAAACAGTACTAAAAATCTAAATAAATCAAAAGAAACATATGCAAAATTTTTTGGAGATGTGAAAATTTAAAACAATTACTTAAAAATAGAAAACGAACGAATTTGAGATTTTTACGCTACAACTCCCATTTATGGGAGTCCCATTCCGTGATTTATTTATGATTTTCTAACCAAATTTCGAAGCAATCGGATGAGATCTCCTGAAAACCGTTTTTCACCTAATCAGATACAAAACTGAACGGGGCTGAAACAAACAGAACCTGCACGGCAACAAAACTGAAAAACAATTGTTAGTGGATAGTGAGTTCTTAAGTTGGCAATCCCTAATTAGAGATCCCCGGCAACTGCGCCAATTTGATCAGCAGTCGTACGTGGGTCAAAATAATTTAAAGGGTAAATATAGTATAAAGGTAAGAGACCTTGGTCATCTCACGAGGACCTCTAACTGCTGAAATTACCAAAATCAATAACGAAATTAACAATATAAAAAAGGGGGTTTTTGAAGAACGATTTTTATTTGAGGTGTTTAACAATTGTTCTGGATTGGGCCGCAGCCCATAATGAATACTGGACCAACGCGACCGGCCCAGTACGTAATCACATCACACGACTTTTTGGACCGGGTCGCAACCCGTAATGAAGTTTGGGCCTATGCGAGCGGCCCAACATCGACCAGCGCCAACTTATACCCACGATGGGAGGATCTACGGTGGAGAGGAATTCTCGCAGATCCAACGGCCGCCCTCAGCACCTAGGTGCTATATAACGAGACCCTGACATCATATGAAAGGTACGTTTTGAACCTGTATTACTAGACAAAATCACCCCACTTACTTGGGCGTTGGAGTGCCATCGCAGGTACACCCCGAGGGAGCTCTGCACGCGACCAGCTTACGCACACGAACGACCCCAGTATCTGATACCAAGCTCCCAAGACAGCACGAGCACAAACAGATTGATTTCAACAAAAGGACCGATCGCTCAGAGAAGAGTCCGGTTCATTGGCGACCACAGTGGGAGAGCGAACATCCCCACTCCAATAGACATGGCTCCGCGAGGCAGACCACGCGGCGCCCCGCATCCACGAAACATAACCGCAATTCCTCAGCGACAACAAACACCAGAGGGCGACGCTGCCGATGTAGGCGATACTGCGTCCAGTGCACAAGGTGCTCCACCCGGCCATACAAGCGTCATGCTGCCAAACGAGATACTACAAGAATTATGCGACCTGTTGAGAGCTAGGAACGGAAACATCGCCGCGCCTGAACAGGGGCTAAACTCTGGAAGGGCATACACCGCGCCTGAACAGCGTCGCCCCGACGACGAATCGTCGAGACCAAGAGGTAATCCCTCCAGAAGACATAGATTTCCCCCGAGAAGGCAATTGGTACGCCGATCGCCCCCAAGAAGACGAGGACTGATCCAGCAACAACCACGAACCCCCCTTTCCTCAACTGACCCGACGTACTGGCCCGAGGAAGAGTCCTACCAAGAATCTTCGTACGACTCCTCTGGGTCACTAACTCGGTCCAGAAGTAGATCACAGGAAAGATTCCCTCGTCCCTACTGGGATGCGCCTCCTCCACGGGCTCATAGGTATGAATCACCTCCTCCACGACGTGGTCATCGGGGTCGCTACCCCGAGGACCGACCATCTCGTAGGAGGACGGGTAATGACGGCCTGGGACCATTCACCCGGGGAATCGACGAGTACCCTATCCCGCGAGCACTGGAGAAGCCACCCTTTGACCTCAGGATGTACAACGGGGTAAAGGACCCCGATGCCCACCTACGATATTTTGACTTGGTAATGAAGTATAGGCGGGCAGACGGACCGGTTAAATGCAAAATCTTTCCACTAACCCTAGAGGGACCCGCTCTGGAGTGGTTCACTGAATTAAGGCCCAACAGTGTCTCGTCCTGGGAGCAATTGGCTCGGGTTTTTAGTGCCCGCTTCACCGCCTCAAGGGTGAAGCCTAAATCACATGCCATCTTGAAAGCAATTAGGCAGGGCCCGGACAAATCGCTCCGTGAGTATGTTGAGCGCTTCAACAGGGAAGCCTCCAATGTCCGTGGGTTGGAGGACGATATGCGCCTATGGTTTCTCAGGGACGGCCTCCGGACTGGCAGTTTATTTGAGATAGAAGTTGGTGTGAACGAGCCGCCAGACCTCGAAACTTTCCTACGCCGGTCGCAGAGATTTATGAACTATGAGGAAAGAGCGATGGCAACCCATGCCGTCGCAGGGCAAACAAAGGATCCCCAATCAAACCGGTTCCAAGACTCCAGGAGGGATAGAGGAGACAGAGAAGGACCATCCAGGGAGTTCAGGCAGAAGAAATTCTCTGACCGGACCAAACTAAATACCTCGTACTCCCAGATCTTGGCCGAGTGCGCGAACACAGAATTCAAAGATATTAAGAGGCCCGAACCGCTAGTCCTTAAAGAAGGACAACGCCCGTCTCGCCGGTACTGCCGTTATCATAGAAGTAACAGACACGACACCAACAATTTCATGGCCCTAAAAGACGACATTGAAGAACTGATCAGAAAGGGAAAGCTAGCCCAGTACGTGAAGAAAGGGCCTGCAGAGAAACCAGAACAGAAGGACAGAGATCGGTCCCCTCGAAAGGGTAAGGCGATCGTGAACGAAGTTGGGAAAGAATCAAAAGAGGACGAGGATGAATACAGTGAAGAGAGAAACGACCACAGGAGGTCAAGGGGACGCGCGGTCGCGATGGTGATTACTGGAGGGTGCCCTTTGGAAGGAGGAGAAACGACCAAATCATCGAAAAGATGCTGGAAAGAAATAATGAACGTCGCCTCGACTTCCACGCCTGGTCGCCCCTCAAAAAGGCCGCCTTTAGCATTCGGCGACGATGATTTGCTCGATGGGAAGCCTAATAAGTATGTCCCACTAATCGTCACCGCGGTAATGGCTAATGTCGAGGTCAGAAGAATCCTGGTCGACCAGGGAAGCTCGGCTGATATCATCTTTGAAGACCTCCTCGACATCTTGAGGATACCAAGGGGCGAGTTGACGGCCTATCGGGGATCTGACCTAATAGGTTTCAATGGATCATCCACAACACCTCTTGGGATGCTGGAACTTATGGTAACCTTTGGGGACGACAGCGGGGAGAGACCCAAAAGCAAAGTTGTGAAAGTAAATTTTTTGGTATTACCATGCAAATCGGTATACCAATGTATCATCGGCCGTCCCACTTTGGGAAAGCTGGAAGCCGTGACCTCGACCGTCCATCTGAAGATGAAATTCTATTCGGACAGCAATGAGGTCGTCACCGTCCCGGCAGATCTGCAAGCCGCTCGACGATGCCACTTCATGAGCATGAAGGAACACGGAGAGCACGAAACTAAAAAGGTGAACGCCGCGAGCAGGGGCGGGAGGCAAGTCAATGTGGCTGATCTAGATGCCCGCTATGACCCGGATAGTGAACCTGAAGAAGGAGATGATGACCTTACCCGAGAGCTCAAAAAAAGAATTAAAAGACCTGAGCCACACGGGGAACTCGCCCGAGTACAACTGGGGAGCGATCCAGAGAAGACTGTGTCATTGGGAAGCGACCTTCCCTCAGATGTACGAGATCAGTTAATCCAATGCTTGAAGGAACACGCTGATGTCTTCGCATGGAGTGCCGGGGACATGCCAGGCGTCCCACCAGAGGTAGCTTGTCACCATCTGGCCGTTAATCCCACTGCAAAATGGATCGCCCAAAGAAGGAGGGTGCAGGGTGACGAGAAAGGGAAAGCCGCCAGTAAGGCCGTTGATGATTTGCTGGAAGCCGGGTTCATCAAAGAAATAAAGTACACGACCTGGCTATCTAACGTGGTGCTGGTCAAAAAGGCCAACGGGAAATGGCGCATGTGCGTCGACTACACTGACCTTAACCGGGCATGCCCTAAAGACGCGTTTCCAGTGCCAAGCGTAGACCGGCTAGTTGACAGCGCAAACGGATTCAGGTTACTCTCGTTTTTAGACGCTTACTCGGGTTATAACCAGATCTCAATGCACCCGCCCGACCAGGAAAAGACAGCCTTCATGACGGAGCGAGGGAACTACTGTTACTTGGTCATGCCTTTTGGACTGAAAAATGCCGGCGCGACCTATCAGAGAATGATGAATAAAGTTTTCCAGTCACAGATCGGCAAAACGGTCGAAGTGTACTTAGACGACATGATCATAAAAAGTAAACAAGACGTTGATCATGTGGCCGACCTAAGAGAGATATTTGTGGAAGCCCGCAAAAACTCCCTGAAGCTGAATCCTGAGAAGTGCACGTTCGGAGTCAGAGCGGGTAAGTTTCTGGGGTTCTTCTTAACAAAACGGGGGATTGAGGCGAATCCGGATAAATGGAGGGCCGTGACAGAAATGAAGTCACCCACTAGCAAAAAAGAGATTCAGAAGCTGAACGGGATGATAGCCGCGCTGTCGCGATTCATTTCAAAAGCGGCCAGCAAGTCTCTCCCACTTTTCAAATTACTCAAGAAGGAGGCGAAATTTGAATGGTCGGCCGAATGCGACCAGGCCCTAGATCAGCTGAAAAAGGTTTTGTTGCAACCACCCATCCTGACCACCCCAGAGCCCGGGGAAACGTTGTACCTATACCTCTCCATCAGTGATGAAGCCCTAGCAGCCGTACTGGTACGGGAAGACGGGGAGAAACAGAATCCCGTGTATTTTGTGAGTAAAGCACTCCAGGGACCAGAACTTAGGTACCAAAGGATCGAGAAGCTAGCTCTTGCACTAATCGTGGCCGCTCGAAGACTGAGATCGTATTTCGTGGCTCATCAAATCATCCTCAGAACAGATCAGCCCGTCCGACAGATCTTGCATCGACCCGATTTAGCGGGAAGGATGATCAAATGGGCAGTAGAGCTCTCAGAATTCGGCGTGAAATATGAAACAAGAACGACCACAAAGCACAAATTCTGGCAGACTTTATAGCCGAGATGACCCCGATCCAGGAAGAAAGGCCTGATCCGACCTGGACGCTATACGTCGACGGCTCCTCAAACTGCAAAGGGAGCGGGGCGGGTTTGATTTTAGAAAGCCCAGAAGGAACGACCGTAGAGGTGTCGCTGACATTTTCCTTTTCTACGTCAAATAACCAGGCAGAGTACGAAGCATGCATTGCAGGACTTATGCTCGCCAGGGAGTTCAAGGCATGATGGGTCGAGCTCCGTTCGGACTCCCTGTTAGTAGTGTCCCAGATTGGAGAAACGTATGATGCCAAAGATGAAGTTTTACGGAGGTACCTCGCTAAGGTACGAGAGCTGCTCGATCAGTTCGAAAATGCGGAAGTCCGACACATCCCCAGGTCAGAAAATGGAAGGACGGACGTACTTTCAAAACTGGCGAGTACAAAAACCCCAGGAAACCACAGGAGCGTAATCCAGAAGATACTCCCTCAACCCAGCGTCCAGCTAGAAACCGCTCCAAGTGCCGATGTCTGCATGATCGGTCAAGGGACGACCTGGATAGATCCCATCCTAAGGTACATCGTTTTGGGGGAAGAGGAAGACGACCCAAAAAAGTCTGCTCTCACGAGAAGGCGGGCATCATCATATTCGGTTATTGAAGGCAAACTGTTTCGCCGGGGATTCTCAACACCGTTACTGAAGTGTCTGACACCACAAGAGGCCAATTATGTGTTGAGGGAGATCCACGAAGGGATATGTGGGAATCACCTAGGGGCGCGAGCACTAGCCAAAAAATCACTTCGAGCGGGATACTATTGGCCAACGATGGAAGGTGATGCCAACGAGCTAGTAAAAAAATGTGATGAGTGCCAGAAGCACGCGGACATACATATCGCCCCCCCGGTCGAATTGAACTCCATTACCGCTCCATGGCCATTCGCATGGTGGGGAATCGACCTTCTGGGCCCGTTCTCAGCAGCCCCAGGACAGCTTAAATACTTAATAGTGGCAGTAGACTACTTCACCAAGTGGGTAGAGGCCGAGCCCTTAGCGACTATTACCTCCAAAAACTGCTTAAAATTCTTCAAGAAAAATATACTAGTTCGATTCGGAGTCCCTCAGGTCGTAGTCTCGGACAACGGCGCCCAGTTCACTGACAAAAACTTCCAGGAATACATTTCGGAACTAGGAATCAAGCAGCGCTTCACATCGGTCGAGCACCCACAGACAAACGGACAAGCGGAGGCCGCCAACCGGGTGATCCTGCGCGGGCTGAAACGAAGGCTGGACGAATCCAAAGGCAAGTGGGCAGAAGAACTCCCCTTCGTACTATGGGCATACCGGACCACCCCACACTCCACCACAGGTGAAAGCCCATTCAAGTTGGTATACGGGGTGGAGGCACTCATCCCGGTTGAAGTTGGAGAGCTCAGTTGGAGAACTGCATATCGCAAAAACACCGATGAGAACGATCAGGGACGCAGAGAGGAACTCGACTTGGTTGAAGAACTCCGCACCAAAGCGTCGTTGAAAGAAGAACTTGTGAAACAAGGGATGGCAACGAGACACAACTTAAAGGTCGTCCCTAGAGAATTCACCATCGGCCAGCTCGTCCTCAGAAGAGCGGCGATAGGACAGAAGTTCGCAGCTCAAGGTAAACTCGCTCCAAACTGGGAAGGTCCCTACCGAGTCGTCTCGAAGACAGGGAAGGGCGCCTACCAACTTCAAACCATGGGAGGCGGGGCGGTGCCAAGAACATGGAACGCGGCCAACCTCAGGCGATACTTTGTTTAAACTTTTGACTAAATTGAAATTGTAACTCTGTCATTGACACTTGTTGAATGAATAAAGTAAGAACACCGGGCGGGACACTCTTTTCCCACTGGGTTTTTATTGAGGCCCGCCCGGCCATCACGACAGATGGTATATTTTTATATGTTGTCTCATCCTTTTCTGTTTTCCATATAGATTCATCAACCGCCAGGCGGGTTAAAATCAAACCGAGTTTGATAAACCACTGGGCGGGCTCAGCAGCACTTAGTCGATCTAAGTAACACGAAGCGACCTCAATCGATAGTCGCAACGTCAAGGGCGAGTTAAATCTAGGGACGAACCCTGGTAAACGACCCGAAGGCTAAAAACACGAATAAAAAGAAACGAAGCGCTCACAACCGAAAGTCGCACCCCCAAGGGCGAGTTAAGTCTAGATACGAGGTCTAGTAAACTGCCCGAAGGCTAAACGAATTAAAACAGAACGATTAAAATAACGATTTCAAAGCCAAAAGCATAGTACATATTACAACAGTGGGACGACTCGAAAGCCGCCCAAAAACAAAAGACAAGTACTTGTAGCATATTACAAAAATCCTAATTGGAACGATCGAAAACAACCATTTCCCCCTCTAAGACGTTTCCCTCCTCGTCCTCCTCAGCAGGTTTGATGATCCGACCGTCCACATAAGAATGGGAAAAATTGATAACACTCGGGTCCAGCACAAGGTCCGGGTAGACGCACCGCACCTGGGCCAGAGCCTCATCAAACCGCTCCTTGCAAATGGAAACAGTGGAATGAACGAGCCGATCATATTTGGCATAAGCCTCTTCCCGCTCCTTTTTCAAAGCTTCAATGGACGACCTCATTTCAGCAACTTCCAAATTCAAACCGCTCATTTGTTCAGTCAAATCGCTAACCTTGCCCACCTCAAGCTGCAAATTCTTCTTAGCTTCAGTTAATGCGACCTGGGCGTCATCTCGCTCTTGGGTAACGATAGAGAGAGACTTCCTTGTTTCGTCGAGGCGGGCAACGGTAGGCTGCAGGGCGGCCTCTGAATCTTGCAGTTTCTTCTTGAAAGCTTCTAACTCCTCCCGAACTTCTGAGATATAAACATGAGCACGACTAAGCTTGTCGGTTTTGTCTAAGTTATCACTCTCCAACCATAAATTTTGGGCGAGGAGAATATTACCTTTTGTCCGCTCCATTTCTCCGTGTTTTAATTTCGCGACCAGGTGAGACCCAGCCTTGACTACCTCGGCCGCAAACAATAGGGGGTCTTCACGGAATCCTCTGATGATGCTCTCATCGGCCATTTCATCCAGATCGACCACCAGGGGCGAACTCTTCTGCGACCCTTTATGGGCCCTGGACTTTTTGTGAGCATGCTCATCTTGGGTCAGATCGACAGTAGGAGGAGGACGTCCCCTCTTCGTCCCAGCAACAGGCGGGCTACTCTCACCACCTTCAGCAGCCACAGAACCCTCAGGAACAGGGGAAAGAGTAACTGCAGGGGTGGACGGGCCGACCTGGGACCTCCTCCCTTTCTTAGCTTGTTTCATCAATTCGGCAAAACCTAGACCTGCCATTTCACCTGCGAAAAAGGTAAGAACACGGTTTAAAAAAAAAAAAGGGGGCGGGGTACGACTACCCATACCAAGTGCGACTTTGAAACCATTATCATCGGTCGTTTTCACCAATTGGTGACATTTGATCAGACCCTCCTCCATCCAAGAGGCCATGTTCTCAAGCAACCTCAGAGTCTCAGTATTTTCCTCGCCAAGTTGGCACCGGGTTCTGTACGTGGCGGGCATGCGACGAAAATGAGCGTACGTCCACGCTATAGGATATTGCATGCCTGTTACTCGCCCACCGGAGTCAACCGTCCCCACCATCCGCTGAGATGCCTCACAAACTGGGACTACCCATAGAAAAGACGACTTCCAGGGTTTGAGCGAGTCAGAAAACGGCTTGAAAATCTTGTAGTCCGACTGAGCCTTAAGACTCAGGTGCTCCCACCGATTCCGATCGCTGCCCGGCTCTGGCCGCCTGCTTGTCTCAAAAATTTTGAAGAAAGTTTGCCGATTGCACTCTCGCCCCATCACTCTCAATAACTGCTCGAACACCTTGCTAAATGCCCACGAGTTAGGGTGCAGCTGCGAGGGTGCAACCCCAAGATAACGAAGTATGCCACGTTGAAAGCATGTAAATGGCGGACGAATCCGCACGTCACGAAGGACAGTGGCATACATGGTGAATTTTAAGGTGGCCGGCATCATAGCCACGTGTTCCGTTGAAGTAGGGCCTTCGACCGCCCACACCTGGTCCGGCGCGCCAACCAGCCCGACAAAATACGATAAGACTTGGTCCCCAGGTTTGAATATTGATGGAATCCGGCCTAGCACGGCCGACGAGATCCAAGTGCGATCCTCCCCTAGAGAGCCTCTCCAGTCGGCCTCCCCTCTCTCGGCGTTTGGCTGGATTACCCGCTCCGTAGGGGCTGAGGACGTAGAAGGTGGATCATAACTTTCCCTCGTCTGGACGTATACGGGGCGATCGGGGGTCGCAACATCCGATCCATCAGCAGGAGGCGTAGAAGTAAACCCACCCTCCGAAGTCGTCCTATCTGTAGACGTTCGGGAACTGGATGATGGGTCGGTGGAGGAAACAGGCGGGCTGCCAGGTACTTGGGCGGTCAGCTTCGTCCGCGCCATAAGAAAAGAAAACCTGCAAGAAGGGAGCATGAAAGTCAGACCATCGAAGATGACCTACGGAAAGGGGCGACATGATCGACCCCGGGTCTGACACCCCCCTCCTCGCCCATGTTAATGTTAACAAGAAGAGAAATGCGATTTAAATTACTAAAGCCCAAAAGTAAAACTACATACCAGGAGCGGGATACAGTTTCGTTGCACTATGAATCACCAGAATGAGGCGATCGGAAGTTAGATCGCGCCGGAGTTTGAAGTCGCTGATCGGGAAACACCGTGCCAGAGTAGCCGGAAAATAGATCGCTCGTCGGAGAAAGGAAGTCGCCTTCAGAGCAAAAAATCCGGAAAGTGAACAAATTGACATAAGGGTGCCCTATATTTATAGGGAGGGGAAGCCGGAAAGCGAAGGGACACGTCCCTTCCCCTTCTAAATTGATGATCTTCCTCGAAAATTGAACGGTCATCATCAAGCGCCCCCTTTTTGAAAAGCGTGAAGTATGGTGACAGTCCCATAGAAGCGTCACGCTTGTCCTCTCAAAACGTCATATCTGTCAGAACACCACGTCGCCAGAAGGTGCGAGCAGGCTCAATCGAGCGGACACACGATCAGGTCCTCTCGACGCAGGCCAGCGCAGGCGGCCAATATGGAGGCAACCCGCCTCATCGAAAGGAATATGACTCTTAGGCCTGAACCCGTTCTACTGAACGACTTCGGCCTGGGGGGCAACTGTTCTGGATTGGGCCGCAGCCCATAATGAATACTGGACCAACGCGACCGGCCCAGTACGTAATCAGCATCACACGACTTTTTGGACCGGGTCGCAACCCGTAATGAAGTTTGGGCCTATGCGAGCGGCCCAACATCGACCAGCGCCAACTTATACCCACGATGGGAGGATCTACGGTGGAGAGGAATTCTCGCAGATCCAACGGCCGCCCTCAGCACCCAGGTGCTATATAACGAGACCCTGACATCATATGAAAGGTACGTTTTTAACCTGTATTACTAGACAAAATCACCCCACTGACTTGGGCGTTGGAGTGCCATCGCAGGTACACCCCGAGGGAGCTCTGCACGCGACCAGCTTACGCACAGGAACGACCCCAGTATCTGATACCAAGCTCCCAAGACAGCACGAGCACAAACAGATTGATTTCAACAAAAGGACCGATCGCTCAGAGAAGAGTCCGGTTCAACAATCTTAAAGTGACAATTGATTCACCGGTTTCTGGGTTTGCGTCTCAAATATATCATTGGTTCCAGTTATTCGTGCAAGACTCGTTCTCGGTTTCAGTTCTTGATTGATAATAAACTAATCAAGCAAGCGTCAAAACGACGTGTTCAATCAATCGTGATGGTGAACAAGCCCACTAAACACAATCAATATCATAACTGAATTCAATCAATCCTCTATCAATTCCTAATCGAATGAAATAAAACAAGCGATTATATAACCCGAATAGTTAAGAGTTGCGAAAAACAGATTCACATATAAACAAGCATCATATATAAACGATTCGCGTATTGCAAGTAAGCCGAATCTGGGTAATTAAGCATCACACAAAGACGAAAATTTGCAAGTGTAGTAAACCCGGCCACATTAGTAGAAATTGAAGGATTATAGGGAAATTAAAAGCCCTAAATTTAGACCCCGAAAGAGAAGATAAGACTAACAATTTGTTAATTCAATCTTCAAAAGAAGGTTCTGATACAGATTCAAAATCTTCTGATCAATCGTCCGATAACTTAAACTAAATACAGGATGATGATTTAACTAAATATCAAAGAATGCCCTTTCAGTGTAACACCCCGGTATTTCTAGAACAAAGAAATACAAAGGAATACCTAAACATACATCTTGGTTTACATTAGAGTATAAAAGTTCCTGCTTAGATAAACATCTTTGCAAGAAGCAGCGGAAACTCCTACACATTAATAATCAAATTCGAGTCACAAGACCAAATTTAGAGACAACATCAGAGTCAAAAACAGGATGAAAGACTAGATCTCCAACTTCTCCTCGGGCATGACAACTGAGCATGCCGCCTGCTATCCTTATTTCCTGTGCTCTGTAAAAACAACAACATATGATAAAGTGAGATAACATATCTCAGTGAGTTCTACCGTAACCCCTCACCATCACTTGGTTCAATTATAAAACCGTTGCAACATAGTTAAATTTATAAACTATTTGCACATATACATTCTTAGCACAACATCGTCTGTGAAACAACTACAATCACGATAACATCGTCTGTGAAACAACCACAATCACGATAACATCGTCTGTGAAATAGCCAGAATAACGATAACATTGTCTGTGAAACAACCACAATCACGATATTTAGTGTGCTATTAATTTCTTTTAAGCCTTGTAAGTTACTTTACCATCACAAGCTTACCAATCGAAACACCGATTGTGAAAGAGACACAATCTCGGCGAATCGTGTATTGAACTTAGCATAACATCGTCTGTGAAACAGCCACAATCACGATAAACCTCTGTTAGTAACTATTCCATAACGTTTCAAGGGCCTCGGGTAGGGGCTCATGACTTCCCCGTCTAATATGCTATTCTTCAGGTCGTCACCCAACTTGATATAATTTATATATCACACCTGCATTGGGCTGACTTATATATATGATATGATCTATATCTATCGTTGTTCTGTAACCCGTTTTGATGAATACGATACTAGACATCCGGCGTTATAATACGATACCAAGTTGGACACGTAATCCATTTTACTATTCAAAACATGTACTCACACGCGGTCTACTTTTTCGGTTTTTCGAATATTTATACTTTCAAAACCCTTTCTCAAAAATCAAGTTGAACACCTTCAAAACAATGATTTTATCAAGGTAATATCATCACAATTGGTTGGGAAGAAGATTAGAAGAGGTTTCGAATCGAAAGGAGCGACGAAACGAGAAATTTGCATCCCGAGACAGAACCACACACACGGTCCGTTCCCTAGGGGCGCACGATGTAATAGCCCAGGTCCAACGCATTGGCCACCCCGGCACTATTACCTCACGGTCTTCTCTACCCCTCTTGTAGAATTTTTGCCTTCCGTGGGAATCGAACCTTGCACCTGAGGCATAAGTGCAAGTTAAACACACCTCCCACTACCAATTGTTGTGAGCTTATACCTTCAACTTACAGACCATGACTTAAATCTTTAGCTCAGCAACCACCATGAGCCACGAAATTGAGCTCCTATGTACAGACCATGACTTAAATCTTTAGCTCAGCAACTAAACTCTTCCTCTTACTACTCCAATGCACAATGCGGCTACACTAAAACTCTATTCTTGCTCTAAGTATAACATGCAAGCCATAGGAACTCCAAAACATCATTTTTGGTCTTGTGAGCTTGAAGGTTCATCAATGGTGGAAATGAGTTAGGAGAAGAATGAACTATTGAAACTGCTATCATTGGAAAGAGGGTTGAAAAAGGAAAAGAATGGTGGTCTTATTTCTTATATGCATTGAAGAAGCTTGAAGTTCTTCCCTCTTCTCTTCCTTTTCTCTCTCACGTCTCCCTTCTCTCTCTCCCTAGCTTACTTCAGTTTTTTCTCAATTATGGGAATTCAGCATTTCTGATTGTGAGGAGAAGGTCAGCTCGTTATGTGTTTTAAATGAGGGTAAAATTACCATTTTGCCCTTATTACCAAACCATCACTTAACTCACAATTAACTCATAACCCTTATTAAAATCCTTGATTATGATCTTAGGGAAATTGAAAGGCATGATTAGTGAAGATTAATTTTGGGGTTAATGATTTGAAGATTGTGGAAATGACTAAAATGCCCTTGGTTCCTTAATATCCATTTAGGTTCATTTCAATCCCTCAAATACCCAACAATCCATGTGACTTAGCAATTTAGATAACATCTCCATAATCCTAGCACGATTAGGACCCAATCCGTTATTTCATCAATGACACTTCCTCATTATGGGACGAAATGACGGTTTTACCCTTGTGCCCTAATTCCCACAATGATTCGCACAACTCGGATATTGTTTTCGCGAGATTTTCATATAATAGCAATTCAATATTGTTTTCGCGAGATTTTCATATCCATGACTCAATTATCATTTGATCAAATAATAAATTGCCAGTGGATTTCGTAAACCAAAATTTACGAAACAGGGATGTTACATTCAGAATATCAAAGAATTATGAATGAAATTTTTAATCCTTACTCAAAATTTGTCATTGTCTATATCGATGATGTATTAATTTCTTCTCAAAATACTGACCAAAATTTAAAGCATATTAGAATATTCATTTCTATTATAAAAAGAAATGGTTTCGCTGTCTCAAAAACAAAAAGTAGTTTGTTTCACACAAAAATCGGATTTCTTGGTCATGATATTTACCAAGGAACTATTGTCCCTATTAATAGAGCTAATGAATTTTCAGATAAATTTCCCAATCAATCTATTGATAAAACTCAATTACAAAGGTTCCTAGGTTGCTAAATTATGCCTCAGATTTTTTCCGCCATTCAGTAATCTCATTAAACCACTCCATGAACGTTTGAAGAATGATCCTCCTCCTTGAACGGATATTCATACACACACAAATAAATATATATATATATATATATATATATATATATATATATATATATATATATATATATTTGTGTGTGTATGTCTCTTCAACCCTCTTCTGGTGGGTTACATATTTTAGTTCAAATATATTTAGAGAAATGCCCCATTAAATCCAAACAACAACAGAGAATAAAGGATTAATGATTTTGTAATAAGTATTATAAATTCAATTATTACATATGATGTATGTTTCTCGGATCCATATTGATTATTGAAAGGTTACTAGAACAGTTGCAGAATTGTTAGCTTTCGCAACAAATTGGAACTGGTCCATGACAGCAACATGGGGGCCTATTACAAGTACATATATTTGCGATGCAATTAGTTGTCTGTGGAGTATCTATCTCTTCTATGCTTTTTGCACCTTCTACACTTTCGAGAATAGCACCTGTAATATTAAAAAGTAACACCACCAATTTCAGCAATGTCTTCAATGGAGATTCCATTACAACAAAGTGTGTTTTGTAGAGAAAATCAAAGTGGATAACTTGAAATATTGTGTTAAAGAAGAGTGTACTTATTTATAGGTACAAGGAGAATACTTTAAAACATCATAACTGGAAACATGTTGATGCCAGTAATATGTCGAAACCTTAAAATTATATTTATTACATATTAGATAAATTCTTATAAAGAACAATTTGACATTCTTTGGTCAAAAAAAAAACAATTTTACATTCTTAAATAATAAATAATATCGCATGTGAATATTTTCCTCTATTTTTCCTAAATGCCTTGAGAACAACAATGTCATCACCATCACGTATTAAAATGAAAAAAAATAAAAAATGGCAATATAGAAAAATGTTGTAACATTAGGTAATGGTTGCCACAATGATGGTATGAGATATGTAAAGATAAGGATGGTTGACATATTGGCCTTTGGTTAATTTTGTCAAGTCTTTTGGTATGAATCTAAGTAGGGCACAAACTGCTCCGCGATACCACTTTTTGCCGCTAAAACGACATTATTTATACTAACTATAGGTATGAAGTAAAAAAATGCATGTCCATCATCAAATGAAGAAAACATCTTACAAATCATGGAAATGTAAATAAGAATTGAAAGAAAAATGCAAACTAACTTGTTGTAGCGTTTGAAGAAGTCATAGCAAAGCCCCCAATTGTCACCTCAGAGGAGATCAAGACGACCATGACAAAGAGGCCTATGATGAGTAGGTTTTCCCTAGAAACCATTTTGTTCAACAAAATCAAATAATGATTTGTCAGCGAAAGATGTGAAAAAAAGTTGAGAGAGGGTTCTCTATATATAGAGGAGAGATCTTGGAAATGTTTGAGAGTTGTCAATGACCTTGTTTGGTATTTAAGGGTATATTTGGAAAGGGCTTGGAGGGGGAATTATTTTTATCCTCCTAATTAAAAATTTATAAAATGTTTCTTTTTTGAATACCTTTGACTATTGACTCATTAAATACTTTATTGCCTAAAATGGAAAAAAGAAAGTATCGGTTGAAAAATATATCATTTTAAAATAATTTATTAGTAAGCTTTATTTTCGTTAAATACTTTTGACTATTGACTCATTAATGAATAACTTTAACTTAGGAGATCGATATTATTAGCAGTTCCAGAACTTGAAGTCCGGGGAACTTTTTTTTAAAGTCACGCATCCACTACAACAGAATTGTTAAAAAAGGGCGCCATCATCAGGGGCGCTTTCTAAAAAGCGCCCCTGATGACCAAAATACGGAGGGCCATCAGGGGCGCTTTCCCTGATGGCCCTCCGTATTTTGGTCATCAGGGGCGCTTTCTAAAAAGCGCCCCTGAAGGCCCTGCGTGTTTTGGCCTTCAGGGGCGCTTTTTTAGAAAAGCGCCCCTGAAGGCCAAAACACGCAGGGCCTTTAGGAGCGCTTTTTAGAAGCGCCCCTGATGCCTTATATTAAAATTTCTAATTTCCTCATCAGATCTCACTCCCTCCCGTAACGACTCACTCTCCCTCTCCAAACCTAAACACTCAACGTCTCACTCTCTCTCCCTAAGAACACAACGGAAGCGCACCGCCACCGTCAACGCCACCGTCGCCGTCAACGCCACCGTCGCCGTCAACGCCACCGTCTCCACTCCTCACACCTCCTTCTCTCGCCATCTGCACTGATCCTAAGGAGGAAAAGATACGCGAGTTCCACGGTACACCTTCTTCTCTCGCCGTCAACACGCAGAACGCTCGCTCTCTCTGTCTCTCCCTCTCTCTCTGTTACGCGGTACACCTCCTTCACTTTTGTCCTTGTCCTTGGTGTATTGTGTGTCTTGTTTAGAATGTTGTCCTTTCTGCAGCAAGGTTAAAGGTGATTGATTTTCCTTATAATGCAATGCACTCTCACTTCTGATTTTTTGAAATTGTTTCTTCTGAACTCTATTATCATAATAAATTAACGTGCTGCGTTGTTTGTAAGTTAATTAGATGGATATAGTTTTGAAAATTTCTAATTTTTTGAATTGGTTTTTCTTCAGCTTTCCTAGACTATTATGATGTTCCGTACAAAGTGGTGGAAGTAAATCCGATCAACAAGAAAGAGATCAAATGGTCTGTGACTGACAAAGGTGCTTGTTTGTCTCTCTGGCATTATTACCACTTTTTCATTATCATGCTTAACTTTGAATAGGTATATAGTGCGTGTGTGTATGTGACTGACAAAGGTGCTTGTTTGTCTCTCTGGCATTATTACCACTTTTTCATTATCATGCTTAACTTTGACTGATCAATATTATCCACCATCTCTAACAATGTGTAAACACCATTTGCTTCTCATTTTCTAAAGGTTATAAGATTTTAGTTTTGGTCGTATCAGACCAAACTAATAGGTAGAATCTTAGCAGGATTTACAAGTAATCTTAGCAACATCTATGCACAATTTCCCAGTATTTTGCAGAATCCCATCTTTGGTGTTGTTTTGCAAGTGATTGTAGTAGGTGTCTGCTGTTAATTTATGTCTGCTGTTAATTTATTTCTGCTGTTAATTTATGAAACCAAAATGACTTGAAATTTATGTCTGCTGTTAATTTATTTGTCTACATTTTAACTATAGGTATTTGTACCATGTGATTTTGAGCACCATGGAACAAAGACAAAGATTTATATTTTTGGATCCCGAACGTACTTTTCTACGCAACCTTCATATTGACAAAAAAATGACAAAAAAGCAACTTCAGGACGTGAAGGAAGTGGTTAAAGAAAGCAAGGAAGCGATAAAAGCCTATATCAATACACGCTTGGCTTCGGCACTTGAAAGCAGCTGTGATTGCTGGTTTTTGGCACCCATTAACTTAGGAGGGTAAGAAATTTAATCTCTCTCTCTGTCTCTCTCTCTCTCTATATATATATAATGTGTTTTTTCAAAAATGTCTTATTTATTTAATTATCGAAATATTTTGGTAGTGTACATTGGGTATTGTTGGTGATTGATGCTAGGAGAAATAGAATTTTCTATTTGGATTCGTGTCACGGTGATTATAGCAAACACGCCATGATGAGAGGAATGTTTGAAAGGTGTGTATTTAGATACATCGCATATTTCAATATTAATTATGTATCTATTTCGATTAATTAATATAGTTATATGTATGATGTTTCAGTTGTTTGGCAACTTTTTGGGCATCAAATGAGGTTAGGACTAGAGGTGGGAACAATAAAACAAATTGGATAGTAATAAAGGTAAGTTTATAATCAATATTATTCTTATCCATGTAAATTTTGCTCGCATTTTAACAATTAATTTTTTTTTTGATTTGTAGTGTCCGAGACAACCAAACAATGTTGATTGTGGATATTACGTTATGAAGTATATGAAGGACATAATCACTGACATACAAATGGAAATTCCCCTAAATGTATGTAATTTATATAGTTTCTTTTTTGATAAGCTAGCAATTCCATATCAAGCATTTAACAACTTAGTTCTAACTTTATTTTATTTTATTTTATTTTGGAAGTATTTTCCAGGACACGAGGTTGGAGCTCCATTTTCTGATGACATACTTACTGAGGTCAAAGGCGAGTGGTGTCATTATGTTGCTTCTTTGATTAATCAAAATCGAAATTCAAGTCATTTTGGGTAGCTTGTTTTTTTGCTCATTTTGGGTAGCTTGTTTGTACTCAATAAGTGGACATGTAAATTTTGTTGCTACTTTGTGGACATGTAAATTTTGTTGCTACTTTGTGGACATGTAAATTTTGTTGCTACATTGGATGTCATATTATTTTTGTTCTCTCTATGTATGGATATTAGATGCATTTATAAGTTTTTTATTTGGAATTTGATTTTGAATTGGCTGGTTTGAAAATTTGATCCCCCAATTCAATTGGTTATTTTAGGTTGTTGTTGCTGCAGGTTTGATTTGGAACTGGTTAGATTTGGAACTGGTTAGATTTGGTAAAAAGAATTTTAAAAAAAAAATATAGCATCAGGAGCGCTTAGGAAAAGCGCCCCTGATGTCCTTTGTCCTTTGAAATTCAGGGGCGCCTCTTACAAGCGCTCCAGTTGGTCACCTGCGCTATGGCCATCAGGGGCGCCTCTTACAAGCGCTCCAGTTGGTCACCTGCGCTATGGCCATCAGGGGCGCCTCTTACAAGCGCTCCAGTTGGTCACCACCTACAGGAGCGCAAGCTTTAGGGGCGCCCGAAAACGCCCCAAATGGATAAAAAAAAGCGCCCCTGATGGCCTTTTCTGTTGTGGTGATCCCTTAAAATATATTAGAATTAAAACTTTAATATACTGAATTAAGTAGATAACACAACTAGTAATTGTCCTCTATGTACATGAGAGAGAGAGAGAGAGAGAGAGAGAGAGAGAGAGAGAGAGGAATTGGTGAGTAATTGTACGTTTAATATAGTGTGGACTGTGTGCAAAATTAGGAGCTTGGGATCAAATTATATTTTTCAGGGGATGCAAAATGTTTTTTTATATGGTGGATAGGTCCAATTTCATTTTTTGTGGGTTGTGCTCTTGACTCCCTTGGACAAAGCCTAGGTTTGCCACTACTTTTTACCATGTGAATAAAAGTATTTAATGAAATAAAAATGTTTATTAAATTTAAAAAATTTTAATAGCACAACTATTTAGTAAAAATAAAAAGAAGTACACCGGAACCTAATTTTAGATACCAATTAGCAATAAAAAGTGGGCGCCTTGTTTTATTATTCATCTTATTTTGACTTTTTGTTTCTTACCATCCGTCATTTGTTTTTTTTAATTCTAATCGTATGCCCGTGCAAATGTATTATGCAAATCCCTTTTTAAGGAAAAAAAATATCAAAAAGAAAGAATAATACTCTCAATGAAAACGAAGAACATGGGGACTAGAACCACATTCAATATATATTAATTTATTTTCATATATATAGTCAACCCTGATCTATTATGTTACATATGAGATTTTACAACCACCACCAATTAGCTCAAATATCTAAAGGAAAGGTTGAAGGTATGGAACAAAGAGGTGTATGGAATCAAGGATCTTAAAATTGAAGAAATTGTGAAGGATATGAATATAATGGAACAAGAGGAAGTGTATGAGGGGGGATGGGTGTCATACCCTAATTTTGTCCGCCTAGGTTTAAAACACTAATTTTCCGCAAAAAATGAATAAATTAAGATATGGCATCATTTTGAAGAGTGTGAAGAATGTTGTGCATGCGTTCTAGAGCTCTTAAATTCCTTTTTGGAGTGGAAATGCATTTTTGGGCAAAAACAAGGTTTTTAGGGCAAAAGGGTATTTTGGTCATTTTACAAAATAGGATAATTTCTCATCAAAAAAAATCATTGTGCAAGTTTAGAGAAATTTATTTGAGGCAAAACGTTTTTGGTCATGTGTATGTATGTGCATGCATGCATTGTGCACCAAAAAAATTCAAATTCAAAAAAGGCATCAAAAAGGAATATTCTACAAAAGTTTCAAGATGAGATTTTTATGATATTTTTGGTCATAGTGATCTCATAAAATGGCATATTCCTAAGATTCCTAATATGTGGCCTAAATTGGGTGTATTTGTATACAATTATCCTAAAAAGAATAATCAAAAAATGAAGAGATAATGGAATGGTCATGTGATAGTACAATTGCACAATTGACAACTTGCAAATTCTCTCCTATTTCTCCCCTCATTGCCGTCACACCCTCTCCTCTCTACTACTCTCTCATTTTGTGCTTTCTCAATATCCCCAATCCATGTGAACTTCAATCCTAGCCTTTGATTCAAAATTAAAATCAAATCCTAGAGCACTTGCTAATGCATAAAGACCTAAATGCCCTTAACCCTAAACACACTCTATAAATACCTTCACATTTCCACCTTTCAAAGGACCCTGGGCCTCATTTCTCACTCTAAAACCCTAGCACACAATCAACTCCTCCCTCTTCCCTCCCTTGGCCGAAGCATCTATTCCCTTCTCCTCCATCCATTTTTCATTTTTTCTTCCAACAAAACATCACTATCTCACATCATTTCCATCCCCATTTCATATATCTTCTCCCTTTCCTATTCAAGGTCAAGTTTGCATCATCAAAGGGGCTTGTGACCAAGATTTTCGTGGGTCCTTCCTTGGAGTTCATTGAAGATGTAGTTGATTTGTGGTCTTGTTTCTTCATATCATTCATTTCGTAGCTTGGATTTGAGGTAAGCATCTTAAAACCTAGCATCATCTTCAACCCTTTTGCATCAAAATGTAAAAATCAAGCTTCTCATGTTGCGTCCCATCATATTCATGTTGTTATACTATTGATTTGTTGATTGTTGTTGGTGAGAAGTGTCTTAAACACTTTGACAAGCACTTAGGGAGGCTTGGGTGTTTAAGATGCTTCTCACCCTTGAATAAATTGTGATTTATGTTGTTTTGATCTTGTTTGTTGCATTTTGTGAAATAAAATGATGATTTGAAGCTTGTTGCATTTCGCATATTAGGAAAAATTAGGGTTCATGTGATTTTTGTGCATTCCTTTGCTTAATCATGTGAATCTTTGTCAAAAAGATTAATCTATGTTGTTTCTCTTGCATTATTTTGTTGTTTTCATGAATAAAATGAAGTTTAGAGTCTATGTTCATTTCGCATTTTTCAAATAAATTAGGGTTTAGAGATTTGTGATGGGTTTGGTTGTGTAATCTTGTATTTACTTGAAATTAGGCTTTAATCTTGATGGTTGTTTGCTTGAAACTTGTTATTCTCATGAACTTGTTTATAAATCACGCACCATGTTGATGATTGGCAAGAGGACTCTCACTTGTGCCTTGTGCACTTTGCAACACCCTAATTTTGTCCTATCCAAAAATAAGAAGTTTTATCTATTTTTAATAAAAAATAATAAATAATTATTTTTATTTTCATGCCATGCTTTATTTTATTTTAGTTTGCTACAAGTTCCAATTTTCTTTTAAAAAAAAATAATAATAATAATTAGAAGTAGAGAAACAAAATAAGCAAAGGAGTAAATAGGGGAGGTTTGTAAAAAATAGATAGAGGTGCATTTAGGATTGGGCCATCTAAAGCCCACTCCTCCACCAAACCTTATGCCCAATTCGCATAACCCTAGACCTAACCCATATCCAACTCCTCCACCAAGCCCAATCCAACTCCTCCACCAAACCCAATCCATATCCTAACCCTAACCCATATCCAACCCATAACCCAACACACAACTCCATCCAACCCACTCCAACTAAACCCTAATTCGCATACCTCCCCCCCTTCACTCTAAAATGTGTCCACATTCACTCTCCCCCTTAACCCTAAAATGTGTCTACATTCACTCTCCCCCCTAGCCTTAAAAATCATCCACATTCATCCTCTCTCTCCTCCCTAGAAATCCGCCCCACTTTCCCTCTTTTCCTCCTTGGAACTCACAATCCCACTTCCACACACAACCCCACTTCCACACACAACCCCACTTCCCCACATCTCCTTTCCCCATACACTCCACCCTTCCCATCACTCACTCTCACACACACTCACACACTCAACCTTCCCCCCCCCCCTACGGCCATCTCTCTCTCTCCCTCACATATCACTCAACTCACTCTCTCTCACACACTTCCCCTTCAAAAACCCTTCTTAGCTCTCATTGGATCTCTCACTAAGATTTTGGACATAATTCCTCTCCTCCTCCTCTCCTCTAAAACCGTAGCTCCACCTCTCCTAAACCACCTCCATTTTTTTCAATTTCTCTTAACCAATTCATCATCAAACTACCTCCAATCCATTCCTCTCACACTCAAGAAAATCAAGCATATAATCCTTCTCCTCCTCTCCTCCATAAAAACCGTAGCTTCCCTTTATTTTCCTCTCCTCTACTTCTTCAATTTTCTACCTATTTTAGAGATAAGGTAAAATTCCTAATGTCTTAGCATCATTTTCAAACATTTTGCATCAAGATTTATCTTATCATCTTCATCTCGTATTCTCCTCTTTATTTTTGATATACTCATCATTTTCACTTTTAAAATGTAGTTTGTTGTTGTTAGGGTGAGAAGTTGCTTCTCACCTTTGAGTAACTTAGCTTGTTGTTAGTTTGTGTTGATATTTGTTTTTTTTTTAAAATGAAATAAACATGTGATTTTATATCCCTTATATTTCGCATTTCCTTTTTTTAAAACTTATCTTGTGGTTCCTTTTCACTTGAGGATGATTTATTATTAGCGTTTAAAGCCTTGTGTTAAATGTGATTTTTAGTCCTTGTGATGTTGATGATCTAGCCATATGAGTCTCCACTAGTGCCTAGTGCACTTTAATTTAAGTGGAGGAGATGGCTAGAAGGGATTCAACTTTATTTAGATGCTCTTCAATTTTCATATGCTAATTTGCTAAACTAGTTTATTTATCTATGTATTTTTACCCTAATCTAGTTCCATAGTTCATATGTTCCTTAATTGGTTTTTGGTTAGTTGTTGATGATTTAGCTATGTGAGTCACCACTAGTGCCTAGTGCACTTTAATTTAAGTGGTGAAGATGGCTAGAAAGGATTCAACTTTATTTTCTTGGTTCATATGTCCTATTTTGCTCATTGCTAGATGTTGATGATGGGGTAAGTTGATTTTCACTTGTGCCCATGGCACTTTAATCTAAGTGAGAGGATTACTCTATATGATTCAATTTTGTTTAATGTTTACACTTTAAGGTGAAGTGTTTCTCTAAATAATTAATAGATCTTTTTATACCAAATACCAAAAAAAAACACTTCATAAAAATCATTTCCTAGCAACTAATAAAAAAGGGTAAATAAAACATTTTTTTTAAAAAATAAATAAACTGATTTTTGTTTTTTTCGTTTTTATTTAATTTATTTATTCTTTTCCAACCAAAAATTATCTCAACCAAAAAATAATAACAAAAGAATCTCCAAAAAAAAAAAGAACAAAAAGCTTTCATTAGTAAAAAAGGGAGTGGTAAGTAAAACTTTTTTTAAGAAACAAGTAAATTGTTATTTACACCCCCAGGCCCAAGCATAAAGCCCCTTTTGTCACTTAAGCCCAGTTTCGCTAACCGGGCCCTCCCACGCGAATTTGGCTTCATTTTTTGCACCCCCATTTTTACTATTGCATTCAAAAAAATAACATATTTCATGCCCCACATAAATGTTTTCTTACATCGAAAACAAATATCTTCAAACATCGAAATCAAAATTAATCATCACCAATGATCACTCGCGCCGTTGCCGTTTGATTGTAGGTAATGATTTCATTCCTGTGGAAGCTAGTAGTGTGGCCACTCTAAACCGTTGTTGTTTGGTCCTTACAAACGCTCTCCTCCAATTTCGAAAAACATTTTCAATGCTCAAAATAAAAACCAATTGTCATTAATCACCACTCGCGCCGTTGCCGTTTGGACGTTAATGATAATTCATTTTCATACGAGTTAGTAGTGCGACCACTCTAAACCGTTGTTGTTTGGTCACTACGAACGCTCAACCTCTTTGCGAAAAACTCCAAAAAAATTAAAAAAACAAAACCTTTTCAAAAAACTAGAACTACGTAGCTTTGAATTCTCCATCGCACCGGGAGATACGTAGGAGCGGATATCCTCCGTCAAGCACAGTAAACTAAAAACATTTTTTTTCTCTTAAAAAAAGGGCAACAAACACTTTTGCCGAAAATAAAAATTTTCATTAAGTCTTTTCATTCTCTTTTCGAAAAAAGGGCAAATTTAAGTATTTTTCAAATCCGCACTTAAAACCACACATTTTATTAAAGGTTCCCTTTCGGTAGAAAGGAGGTGTGGGGTGCTAAAACCTTCCCTATGCCTAACCGACCCCCGAACCCAAATCTTCCGGTTTTTTTTCCAAAAGGCCATTCGCTTTCCAAAAGGTTTTTCTTCAATATTTTCCTTATAAAAAAATATTGGTGGCGACTTCATTGTTTCTCAAAAGGTTGTAAACGAAGAAAGATCCCCTCGGGGACTTTTTCGGGCGCAACAGCTGGCGACTTCACTGGGGACTTTTCTTTTTTAAGTGGGTCAAGCCTAACTAATTAAATGTATGGTTTAGCGTGCTATCGATGTGATTTGGATACTTTGTTACTTACATCCCTTTTCGGCTTGCTCTTCTTATCATGTTGTATGCATGTGCATTTGTTTTCTCTCCTTCCATGTTTATTTTTCTCGTCTTCGCTTATGTGCTTAGTACCCTCATGCTTTTCCCCCATCTTGTTATGTTCCCCTCTTCTTGGCCCTTTTTCTTGAGGTAAGCAAAACACTTGATTATTGTTGAAACCCTAGGGTAGTTAATTTGATATTGAACCCTGGTGTAGACAACATGTTACCGCTTGCTATTTGTTTGGACTGTTCTGGGTTTTCCTTCGCAGGTGGGGTATATGTGGGTAGTTTTAGGCGGTATGTCCCCGCTACACACACTCACCCCCTTATGATTATGAGCTTTGAGAGGGGCCTAAAACCCAAGGTCCGAAAAACACCTAGGAGAGTGGAAATGAGTAGTGACTGCCAATTGGACCGATGTCCTTCTGCTCTCACGAAAGTTTCAGCCAGAGTACGCTCTTTACGGTATCTCACGCCAGATGGCGTTCCATCGTTGTGGGTGTTATCATAAAAGAGATTTAACTCTGGTAGCCTTTGCGAGGGAGTGAATAGAGCCACATGGGAGGATTACCTTTTAAATTGCCCTAGATCGTAGGTCTCACCTCTTTTTAGGTCACAAGGGCTTTCCAAATTGTGTGCTGCATTGTAAGCTAGGCACGTTTTCAAAAAAGAAAAGGAAATTTTTCGAAAAAGAGAAAATAGGGAAAGAGTTGCCGTTGTAACCTTTCTTTCGCCGGTCTGTATGGAGTGACATATGAACCACTTTATTTTGTTTTTTTTTAAAAAAAAAAAGAGAGGGAGTGAAAGAGTTACCGCTGTAGCCTTTCTCATACCGGTCCATATGAAATGACGTACGACCCGCATTTTCCAAAGAAAAACTTGAATCACTGCCAATAAGGGCTGGTCTCTGAGTTACATAGACATAGAACATCATCATCATTTACACGCATCCTTTGCATAAAACATACATTTTCAATAGTTTTCGCATGCATCTTTGCATCTCATCATGGTTTGCTTGCCGAGAACCCCAAGTAATAAGAAATTTTTTGTCATAGATACGGCATGGAATCTAGAAGGGAGACGGTGTATACTCCAAGGTACCCTGCTGTAAACAAGGTAGATGTGACTAGTCTGAAAAAATGTGTTGACCTGATGGGACCTATAGAAAGGGGATCGTTTGATAATGCTTATGGGAACCTCCGGAAGTTGTTGTTGCTAGAGGTGCAGACCGAGGCTATTGTGGCTTTGAGTAGATTCTATGACCCAGAAATCAGGTGCTTTCTTTTCAAAAATTTTCAAATGGCACCCACATTGAAGGAATATCAGCAGATTTTGGGTTTCACTCAGACAGAAGCTGTCCCCTACCGGTATCAAGAACAGTACTACACAGATGAGGGGTTCGCTGCATTATTGCAAGTGAGTGTAGAGGACCTGAAGCTCCAAAAGCAGAAGAGAAACAATGTGATAGGTTTCCCGCAGAGCTACCTTGAAGGTTTAATGGGAGCCTATGCTAGAAATAAAAATTGGGTTGTCTTCAAGCGAGTTTTAGCCTTAGCAATTTTTGGGGTTGTTCTCTTTCCGCAGATTGAGAGGTATGTGGATGTGACTGTTATTGGTATTTTCCTAGCCTTTCAGAATAAGAGGAGCCCCATTAATCCAATTCCCGCCATCCTTGCCGACACTTATTCTGCTTTTACTCATCATTGTGACTTAAGAAGGAAGAAAATCTCTTGCTCTTCTCACCTGTTATATGCATGGCTTCTCATCCATGCCTTCACCAACCCAGCATGAGTGGAAAGGTTGATTAGCTACGCTGTAACTTGTGAGGTGAAAGCTATGAGTATTCAAGAATGGATCCAGTTTCTAGGGGGTCTAGATGAGCACTCGATCCGCTGGTATCTCTCATCTTGCTGGGAAGATAGGCCTGAGGTAGTCTTCCGCTGTGGTAGTTTTCAAAATGTCCCGCTGATGGGCACTAAAGGATGCATCAACTACAACCCGTCTCTGACTCTGAGGCAATTAGGGTATCCAATGAGGAATTCGCCTACCAAAGAGATGATATTCCCGCTTTACATCTATGAAGGAGGACCAAAAGATGACAGTTTGCTTAGAAAGGTCTTGCAAGCCTGGAATACGGTGGTTCGCATGGGAAAAGTAGAGCTCGCTCAGAGGACTAGTGGTATCACTTTCGCTCAATGGCTCGAAAAAAGGATCCAGAATGTTCAACTGCCTTAGCAAAAAGAGCTGCAAGTCGAGAGGGAAGTAGTAGGCGCCAGTGCCCCTGTTGTCGAAGAATTAGGCGAAGTTAAGTTGGCTCTGATGAAAGCAGAGGAAGAGAAGAAATCTTTGCAAGCTGAGATAGAGAAGATGGCTCTGAAGAACAAGAGGTTGAAAGAAGAAAATGCCATGAAGTCTGCTACCATTGAGAGTTTCAGTCAGAAACTAAAAGGGGAAGAGGAGAGCAAGTTAGAAGTTCAAAGGTATCTGCAAGGAGCCAAGGAGGAAATCAAGAGACGAAGCTTGAAAGAGAAGAAGGCCCTGGAAGAAGCCAATCAGTGGAAAGAGTTATGGGATGAAGCAAAAATGGAAGAGAGAACGGCGAAAAGCTTGCTTGCCAAGTCAAAGAGAGAATCCCGCATGTTACAAGCTGAATGGGAGAGTAAGTTAGACAGTGTTGTGCAAGAGAGAGACTCTTTTGAGAACATCCTCAGGGAATATCAGCGGGCCCTAAAAGCAGAGCAAGAGGATTCTGATGAGTTGAAGGAGCGTCTTTGTCACATCAGTGATGCGTACCGGCAAGTGAGGGATGAAAGTCAGTATTGGGAGCATCGCTATGTTGAGCTGCTCGGTAGGATCGAAGAGCAGGCAGTCATCATAGAGCTGAGAGACGAGGTTCAACACTGGAAGGGTAGGTTCTCCAAGCTATCAGAATTGGTCAACCAGGTTCTTGCGGATATGCCCAGGAAGTTAAGAAAAGCTGAAACTGAGATGTATCCCCTCAACACCCCGCTTGAGGTGTACAAGTTTGTGGAGTACTGCAGAGCCCTAGTTGAGGAAGCCAAAGGAAGAACCGGAAGTACCTCCACCAACAACAAAAGGAAAAAGAGTGGAAATGTCAAATCCCTTTGTATTTGAGCTTCTTTATTGTAATTTTTGTTTTATTGTACCTTTCCTTTTTCAATCATTGTATCAGAATGTCGTACTTTCGGATTCAGATTTTGAAGTATTTTGAATACACCCGTTTCGCTTCCAGATTCCAATTTCAGTATAATCTAAAGAAAACGATATAACAAAAATAATCAAAGATTTACTCGCGTATCTATGACAAGACATAATACACTGCGATTCTCGGCAAGACAAACTAAACACGCATTCATTCGCATTGCATTCATTTATTCGTTCTTGTGTTCATAAACGTGTTCCGTCAACAGAAAATTAGGCAAGCTGGTTAATCATCGCTATTGGACGCGTCTGCAAGCAAGAAACATGGAAAACGATCAAGCCAACCATGATCAGAACGATCCGCAGCCACATCAGGATGACGGAATTCCAGGAGGTCCGGATCCTAATGGTCAGGGTCAGCACGATCAGAATCAGGGGAATCAAGTCACTCAAGCTGAGATGGAAGTCCTGAGGGCTCAAATGGCGGAGGTCATAAGAGTGCTAAGTGCCTTAAGAGATGTTGGCACAACTGAGACCGCTGTTGCTGGGACGAACAATCCTCCTCCCCTTCCTGGGTCTGGGATCTCTCAAACCCTCCAAGCTGCGCAATGGCCTCCCTATGGTCTCCCACTGGGCTATACGCCTCCTGCTGCTGATGCAAACCCTGGAGGAGATCCTTCAAGAACCACGGGGCACGCTCAGCCTAATACAGTTGTGAATGGAGTTGGGACAGGGACGCATCAAGCCCAGATTCAGATCCCAATTCCTGTCATTGCTCCAGGAACTCCGGCGGGTTTCAATTCACCAATAATGGTTCATCCATACGTGCAGGGCCCAGTCCCTCAGAATATTGCTCACCGACACATGACCCCGGTCGTGGCGTCGATGAATAACCCTCACTATGGCGCCGGCGTTTTCCCACAGAATTATCCTGCCGAAGCTAGAAGTCAGTATCAGATGCTGGAAGAAAGGTTAAGAGCCGTTGAAGGGGCAGGTTCCCGAGCCAGGAATGCCCATGAGTTGTGCTTGGTTCCTGATCTAGTCCTGCCACCCAAGTTCAAAGCACCCACTTTTGACAAATACAGAGGGACAACTTGCCCAGTCAGCCATGTGACGATGTACTGCCGAAAGATGACTGCTTACGCCCGTGACGATAACTTAATGATGCATTGCTTCCAAGAAAGTTTAGCTGGAGCTCCCCTTGACTGGTACATGCAGTTAGAGCCAACTAATATCCGTTGCTGGAAAGACATGGCGGATGCCTTCATGCGTCAATACCAGTATAATAATGATTTGGCTCCAGATAGAACTCAGCTACAATGCATGTCTAAGAGGGATAACGAGTCGTTCAAAGAATACGCTCAGAGATGGAGGAACCTTGCAGCTCAAGTAAAACCCCCTCTGCTGGACAAGGAAATGGTCCACATGTTTATGGAAACCCTTCCTGCAGTGTATTATGATAGGTTGGTTGGCAGCGTAGCCTCAAACTTCTCTGAGATGGTGGTCACAGGGGAAAGAGTAGAGAATGGTATGCGCAGCGGAAGAATAGCTCATAGCCCGACGCCTCCTGCCAGTCAAAAGAAGCCATTTTTTGGGTCTCATAAGAAGAAAGAAGGTGAAACTAATGCAGTCATCGGAGCCAGTGGTCCGTCGCACAGTAATCCATCGCAAGCTATTTCGGTTCCCCCTCAGGCACCGCTGGCACAGCCTTTTCAATCAAATTATCAGTACCGGAGCTATAATGAAAGAAAGCCTGCTGTCTTTGATCCCATTCCCATGTCCTACACGGACTTGTTTAATTATCTCATCACCAACAAAATAATCAGTACTCGTCAAATGAAGCCATATCAGCCTCCCTATCCTAGAGGGTACAACGCAAATGCCACCTGCGCCTTCCATTCTGGGGCAGTAGGTCATGTGGTGGAGGATTGTAAAGCATTCAAATATGTGGTGCAAGACTTACTTGATAAGAAAAGAATATCATTTCAACAACCCAATGTAGCCACCAACCCGTTGCCAGGGCATGGAGGGTCTGCTATTAATGCCGTTGACCGTCAGGGGGGTCAGTGTTTGGTTAGAAAAGTTGATTGCATTCAGATGCCCTTGAATTTTATCCATGCTGAATTATGTCGTTTTGGTGTCATCAAAGAAGGGTGTGCTAGGAAAGACGCCTGTGATAATCCTCGCTGCATCGGGGCATGTGAAGGCTTTAAACCAATTCTCCAAGATCTCTTAGACAGACACCTGGTCCAAGTGGGAGTCCAGGAGAAAGAAGAAGGTGTATTTACCTTACAATCAGGCAATGGAGGTTTCAGGAGACCGGTTGAAATTCCCTGCAACCTGAATTCCAGCCTAGCTGTGACGAGACCCTCAACTGTTGTTATTCCAGTACCTGCTGCTACCCCTAATGGGGATACTAGGATGACTCCATGGAGCTGCAATGTGCAAATGCAAGCGGAGGTCCCCAAAGGCACTCTGGATATAACAAACATTGCTGGAGGTAGTTGTATCACAAGGAGTGGAAGGATGTATACTCCTGAAAACCTCAGAAGAGAGCAATCCAAGGGAAGTGAAGAAAGGGCCCGTAAGGGAAAAGACAAGGAAGCTGTAGAGGTCAGGGATGTGTCGGACAAAGAAGCTCAAGAATTCTTGAGGGTAATGAGACAGAGTGAATATCGGGTGGTAGACCAGCTGAATCAAACCCCATCCAAGATCTCAATGCTCTCTTTGCTGCTTAGTTCAGAGGCGCATCGTGCTGCACTGCTAAAGGTCCTGAATGAAGCTCACGTCTCCCATGACATTACAGTAAACCAGCTTGATGGTATTGTTGGCAGCATTGTAGCCTCTAATTACTTGACCTTCTCAGACACTGAGCTGCCTCCGGCAGGAAAGAGTCATAATCAAGCTCTTCATATCTCAGTCAAGTGTGGGGACCATATACTTGCCAAGGTGCTTATTGATAACGGTTCATCCTTGAACGTGCTGCCTAAGTCTACAATGGATAAGCTGGATGTAGACTGTTCATATCTAAAACCGAGCTCCACCTTGGTCAGAGCATTTGACGGGTCAGTGAAGGAAGTTTTTGGAGAAGTGGAAATGCCGCTGCAGGTAGGCCCTGAAGTATTTTATGTTGTCTTTCAAGTGATGGACATCAATTCATCCTACAGTTGCCTGCTAGGACGTCCTTGGATACATGCGGCTGGGGCAGTGCCATCCTCGCTTCATCAGAAACTCAAGTTTGTGGCTAGGGGAAAGCTGATAGTGATCTCCGGAGAGGAAGAAACATTGATAAATCGATCACCACCTGAATATTATGTGGAAGCAGCAGAAGAGTCCTTTGAGACTGCTTTCCAGGGATTGGAGATTTCAAACGCTGTCTTCGTCGAAGAAGAGCCTCGGTGGAAGCCTAAGTGGTCCAGGGCAGACATGATGACTGCAAAAGTGATGCTGGGACATGGGTATCAGGTTGGTAAGGGCTTAGGAAAAGCTGCTCAAGGAATTGTAATGCCTATCCAGTTGAGGGGTAATATTGAGAGGTTCGGTGTTGGATACATCCCAAGTCTTGCTGATCGGGAGAGGCTGACATCTCACAGGAGGGAGAAATGGCTGGCCAAACTCAGAGGAAGGGCACCCAATCAGGAGAGAATAGTCATCACTAATCTTAAGGACAACTTCCGGAGTGCTGGTATGCTGAACCCTGACCAGGTCAATATGGTTGAAGAAGGATCAAGCTCAAGTGGCCGTGCTGAAGGTCTGGTGCGCTGCTGTGCGGTTGGAGAGAAGCTGCAAAACTGGGAGGCCATGGATTTCCCCGTATTTTCCAATTTAAAGTAATTATCATTGTAATGCGGATCCCTCGGCTCTGCCCAAGGCCTTGGGATATTTCATTCGGGCACACATGTTTTCGTCGAAAATCATCAATCAATAAAGTGTTATTTTGAATTTTCAATAAAATTTCTGTCTTCATCTTTTATCTGTGTTGCTTTGTTTTTATTCGCCGCTCCATTCTAATGCAGATCGATAATAAACTCTGAAAATAATAATGCCCATAACTCATACTGTGATTTTGATTACCCGGTTAATCAAGCCGAGGAAGACGTTGAGAATGATTGGGATACTCCTCCAGAAATCATGAGAATGGTAGAACAAGAAGAAAAGGTCATCGAACCCCATGAGGAGTCTACAGAAATGGTCAATTTGGGTACTGAGGAAGACAGAAAAGAGATCAAGGTTGGTACCGCAATGGAGGATAAAGAGCGCAAAAAGTTGATTCAGCTCCTATTCGGCTACGCTGACGTATTCGCATGGACATATCGGGACATGCCAGGGTTGAGCACAGATATTGTTGAACATAAATTGCCAGTAAAATCAGAGTGTCCCCCTGTGAAACAGAAGTTAAGGCGAATGAAGCCTGAAATGTCTCTAAAGATCAGGGATGAGGTCAAGAAACAGTTTGATGCAGGGTTCTTAGCTGTGGCAAAATATCCTGAGTGGGTCGCAAACATTGTCCCAGTCCCTAAGAAAGATGGGAAGGTCCGAATGTGTGTCAACTACCGTGACTTAAACAGAGCAAGCCCTAAAGATGATTTCCCTCTACCCCATATTGACGTTTTGGTGGACAGTACCGCTCAGCATTCAATGTTCTCCTTCATGGATGGATATTCGGGCTATAACCAGATCAAAATGGCTCCGGAGGATATGGAGAAAACCACCTTCATAACCCTTTGGGGAACTTTCTGTTACAAGGTCATGCCTCTCGGGCTGAGGAACGCCGGGGCAACCTACCAAAGAGCGATGGTAACCCTATTCCATGACATGATGCATAAGGAGATCGAAGTCTATGTGGATGACATGATCGCCAAATCAAAAACTGATGAAGAGCACGTGGTTAACCTGCAGAAGTTGTTCGAGCGTCTCAGAAAGTACAAGCTCAGGTTGAACCCCGCTAAGTGCACCTTTGGGGTTAGGTCAGGGAAGCTGTTAGGTTTCATTGTTAGCCAGAAGGGAATTGAGGTAGACCCGGACAAAGTACGAGCAATCCTGGAGATGCCAGCCCCTAAGACAGAGAAAGAAGTTCGAGGTTTCCTGGGAAGACTAAATTACATCTCTCGATTCATCTTCCAGTTGACTGCGACTTGCGAACCGATTTTCAAACTGCTGTGCAAAAACCAAGAGATGAAGTGGAATGATAAATGTCAAGAAGCGTTTGAGAAAATCAAGGCGTACCTTCAAAGTCCACCCGTCCTAATGCCACCTGTGTCCGGCAGGCCCCTCATCCTATACCTCACAGTGCTAGACAACTCTATGGGCTGCGTGCCGGGGCAACACGATGAGTCAGGAAAGAAAGAACACGCGATCTACTATATAAGCAAGAAGTTCACAGACTGTGAGGCAAGGTATTCATCATTGGAGAAGACTTGTTGTGCTCTAGCCTGGGCTGCGCATCGACTGAGACAGTATATGCTGAGTCACACTACCTGGTTGGTATCCAAAATGGACCCAATCAAGTACATATTTGAAAAACCTGCGCTCACAGGTAGAATTGCTCGTTGGCAAATGCTTCTGTCCGAGTACGATCTCGTGTACGTAACCCAGAAGGCGATTAAAGGTAGCACACTGGCAGACTACCTTGCACATCAACCGGTTGAGGATTACCAATCAATGCAATGTGAGTTCCCAGATGAGGACATTATGGCATTATTTGACGCAGGGAAGTCTCAAGATGATGAAAGGTGGAGAATGTTGTTTGACGGTGCCTCTAACATGTGGGGGCACGGAATCGGAGCAGTGCTGATCTCCCCAGACAACCGCTTTATACCAGTCACCGCTAGACTAAGCTTCTATGTCACAAACAATATTGCGGAGTATGAAGCATGTATCTTGGGTATCCAGGCAGCTCTCGATTGGAAAGTCAAGAGGCTCGACGTGTACGGAGATTCAGCTCTAGTTGTCCATCAAGTAAAAGGAGACTGGGAAACAAGAAATTCAGATTTGATTCCTTACCGTGACTGCATTCAAGAATTAATCAAGCCCTTTGAGGAAATCACTTTCCAGCACATACCCCGCAGCGAGAATCAGTTGGCCGATGCCTTGGCAACTTTGTCCTCCATGTTCAACGTCAGCTGTGACAAAAGTCTGACAACTGTCAGAATCCAGCACAGAGAACAACCTGCTTATCACTACTGTATGGCAGTCGAAGAGGGATCAGATAGTAAGCCTTGGTACCATGACATCAAGCAGTACATCACAAACAGAGAGTATCCTCCCGGAGCTACAGAGAATGACAAGAGAACCCTCAGGAGGCTGTCGGCAGGTTTCTTCTTGAGTGGAGACGTCCTTTACAAGAGAAACCATGACTTGGTACTCCTCAGGTGTGTAACAGGAGAAGAATCAGTAAAGATTATGCGAGATGTTCATGAAGGCTCATTTGGGGTTCATTCCAACGGGCACGCAATGGCTAGAAAAATCCTGAGAGCTGGATACTACTGGTTGCAGATGGAATCAGACTGTTACAGTTTTGTGAGAAGATGCCATAAATGCCAAATCTATGCAGATCACACCCATGTACCTCCAACGTCTCTGAATGTTTTGAGCGCACCATGGCCATTCTCAATGTGGGGCATGGACATCATTGGTCCCATTGAACCCAAAGCTTCCAATGGTCACCGTTTCATCCTGGTTGCTATTGACTATTTCACTAAGTGGGTGGAAGCTGCCTCTTATCCCAATGTAACGAGCTCAGTGATTGCTAAGTTCATCAAGAAAGACTTGGTTTGCCGCTACGGCCTCCCAAACAAGATTATCACAGACAACGGTAGTAATTTGAACAGCAGCGTGATGAAGGATTTGTGCAAAGACTTCAAAATACAACATCACAACTCTTCTCCCTACCGCCCAAAGATGAATGGGGCAGTTGAGGCAGCCAACAAGAATATCAAGAAGATTGTGCAAAAGATGGTGGTGACCTACAAAGATTGGCATGAGATGCTCCCATTTGCCCTGCATGGTTACAGAACCTCAGTACGCACCTCCACAGGGGCAACCCCTTACTCCCTGGTTTATGGGTCAGAGGCAGTTCTCCCCATTGAGGTTGAAATACCATCCCTGCGGGTGTTAATGGAGACAAAACTTGATGAAGCAGAATGGGTTCGGTCTCGTCTTGACCAGTTGAATCTCATTGATGAAAAACGGGTGGCCGCAATGTGTCATGGACAGTTGTACCAGCAGAGGATGAGGAGGGCTTTTGACAAGAAGGTCCGTCCTCGTGAATTCCAAGAAGGAGATCTTGTACTCAAGCAGATCTTGCCGATTCAGACAGACTCTAGGGGCAAATGGGCTCCCAAATATGAAGGACCTTATGTGGTGAAGAAGGCATTCTCAGGAGGAGCTTTAATTCTGGCAAACATGGACGGAGATGAAATCCCAAATCCAGTGAACTCAGATGTGGTCAAGAAGTATTATGCCTAGAAAAATAGACGAAAAAAGAGAAAGATAAGCCAAGGAAAAATCAGCTCGCTAGGTTGAAAACCCGCAAAGGGCGACCTAGGCAAAATCAGAGCGGCTCGGTGGATTGAAAACCCGCAAAGGGCGATCCAGGCAAAAATTAGGGTCAGAAAACTTGGGCTTGAGAAAAGAAAAAGGCAATCAGCATTCCAAAGGTTCGGATAAGGGGGTGATCAATATTATGAGTATGGACGGTGGGCACCGTTACTTCAGAGATAGAATCACGAGATCTGTTTCCTTTTGCTTGTATTTTTTGTAGTTTAAAAGAAAGATTGCAATGCACTTTCGATTGGCGTGACTTTCTGCACGTCCAATTTCTATATCAATAAAAGACCAACTTCTCTTTCATATGTGAGCTCTTCGTGTCTCTGCTTTCATCTATTCAGTTTCTTTCAAAATAATAACTTTTATGATTGATGAAATCGAATTGCAAAACATGTGCACATTCAGAGCATTACAGGATCATTACGAAATCTTTGAAAAATACGGAAAGAAGTGATTCCCCAAGTGAATAAAATTGCGAAAAGACAGTCATGACAAACCAGTGTGCAATCCTCGCGGATCACCGCCCTGGAACAGCCTGCGCCCGGCAGATCGATTTAACCAACAAAAAAAAAAAAAAAGTGCCAAAGAAAAACAAATAAGCAGAAAAAAGAAAGCTGCTTAAAGAAAACAAACAGAATAAACAAAAAAAAAACAAAAGAGAAAATCACAGAAGACGGAACATAAAAGAACACAACATCTTCACATCATTCATCATATCATCCATACCATTCGTCACTCCATGACATCAAACAGTGGCGCGTTACGCTTTCAAATTCGCATCTCAGAAGAGCGAAGAATAACAAAAAGAAAAGAAGTGAATGAGGAATCAAACAAAAAAAGAGAAGCATCCCACCAAAATCAATCATGGCATTCATGCACATCCAAATACCCAAATGCATGCATTTCATGCACCATCCAGGAAGTTACTTCGGACCAGAGGGTCCCAAAAATCTTATTTTTTTCAGGAAATCACCATCAGCACTGAGTTAGTAAACTCCATCAACCCAGAGTTAGTAAACTCCATCAACCCAGAGTTAGTAAACTCCATCAACACAGAGTTAGTGAACTCCTTCCACAGATCACAACATCGTGTACGAGCACGCGATGGATCCATCAGACTTCGTTAAGTCCTTCGGATTAGTTGTGTCAACCTAAGGCATAGCGTAAATCCATTGATCAAATCAGTTCCGGACCTGATATTGATCGGCCGCTCGAAGAGGCCACCCCAAAGCTCGGACTCGACAAGAGTTCGTTAGAAGGTTTTCAGGCAACCTCCGAATTCCCAATTTACCGCTTTTCCCAATTTACCGTTTTTCCCAATTTACTGCTTTCCCGTTAATACGACAAGTGTTAACCCCCCTTTTTCCCAAAAAGAAAATAACAAAAAGAAAATCTGAGCTTTTCCGAAAGCGGACAAAATTAGTGTTATTTCTATATCTTTATTTCCATTTCACCAACAAATATGAAAAGGCCAAGTCATATTTCTTGGCGAAACGTGAAATAAAGAGGGGCAGCTGTAACACCCTAATTTTGTCCTATCCAAAAATAAGAAGTTTTATCTATTTTTAATAAAAAATAATAAATAATTATTTTTATTTTCATGCCATGCTTTATTTTAATTTAGTTTGCTACAAGTTCCAATTTTCTTTTAAAAAAATAATAATAATAATAATTAGAAGTAGAGAAACAAAATAAGCAAAGGAGTAAATAGGGGAGGTTTGTAAAAAATAGATAGAGGTGCATTTAGGATTGGGCCATCTAAAGCCCACTCCTCCACCAAACCTTATGCCCAATTCGCATAACCCTAGACCTAACCCATATCCAACTCCTCCACCAAGCCCAATCCAACTCCTCCACCAAACCCAATCCATATCCTAACCCTAACCCATATCCAACCCATAACCCAACACACAACTCCATCCAACCCACTCCAACTAAACCCTAATTCGCATACCTCCCCCCCTTCACTCTAAAATGTGTCCACATTCACTCTCCCCCTTAACCCTAAAATGTGTCTACATTCACTCTCCCCCCTAGCCTTAAAAATCATCCACATTCATCCTCTCTCTCCTCCCTAGAAATCCGCCCCACTTTCCCTCTTTTCCTCCTTGGAACTCACAATCCCACTTCCACACACAACCCCACTTCCACACACAACCCCACTTCCCCACATCTCCTTTCCCCATACACTCCACCCTTCCCATCACTCACTCTCACACACACTCACACACTCAACCTTCCCCCCCCCCTACGGCCATCTCTCTCTCTCCCTCACATATCACTCAACTCACTCTCTCTCACACACTTCCCCTTCAAAAACCCTTCTTAGCTCTCATTGGATCTCTCACTAAGATTTTGGACATAATTCCTCTCCTCCTCCTCTCCTCTAAAACCGTAGCTCCACCTCTCCTAAACCACCTCCATTTTTTTCAATTTCTCTTAACCAATTCATCATCAAACTACCTCCAATCCATTCCTCTCACACTCAAGAAAATCAAGCATATAATCCTTCTCCTCCTCTCCTCCATAAAAACCGTAGCTTCCCTTTATTTTCCTCTCCTCTACTTCTTCAATTTTCTACCTATTTTAGAGATAAGGTAAAATTCCTAATGTCTTAGCATCATTTTCAAACATTTTGCATCAAGATTTATCTTATCATCTTCATCTCATATTCTCCTCTTTATTTTTGATATACTCATCATTTTCACTTTTAAAATGTAGTTTGTTGTTGTTAGGGTGAGAAGTTGCTTCTCACCTTTGAGTAACTTAGCTTGTTGTTAGTTTGTGTTGATATTTGTTTTTTTTTTAAAATGAAATAAACATGTGATTTTATATCCCTTATATTTCGCATTTCCTTTTTTTAAAACTTATCTTGTGGTTCCTTTTCACTTGAGGATGATTTATTATTAGCGTTTAAAGCCTTGTGTTAAATGTGATTTTTAGTCCTTGTGATGTTGATGATCTAGCCATATGAGTCTCCACTAGTGCCTAGTGCACTTTAATTTAAGTGGAGGAGATGGCTAGAAGGGATTCAACTTTATTTAGATGCTCTTCAATTTTCATATGCTAATTTGCTAAACTAGTTTATTTATCTATGTATTTTTACCCTAATCTAGTTCCATAGTTCATATGTTCCTTAATTGGTTTTTGGTTAGTTGTTGATGATTTAGCTATGTGAGTCACCACTAGTGCCTAGTGCACTTTAATTTAAGTGGTGAAGATGGCTAGAAAGGATTCAACTTTATTTTCTTGGTTCATATGTCCTATTTTGCTCATTGCTAGATGTTGATGATGGGGTAAGTTGATTTTCACTTGTGCCCATGGCACTTTAATCTAAGTGAGAGGATTACTCTATATGATTCAATTTTGTTTAATGTTTACACTTTAAGGTGAAGTGTTTCTCTAAATAATTAATAGATTTTTTTATACCAAATACCAAAAAAAACACTTCATAAAAATCATTTCCTAGCAACTAATAAAAAAGGGTAAATAAAACATTTTTTTTAAAAAATAAATAAACTGATTTTTGTTTTTTTCGTTTTTATTTAATTTATTTATTCTTTTCCAACCAAAAATTATCTCAACCAAAAAATAATAACAAAAGAATCTCCAAAAAAAAAAAAAAAACAAAAAGCTTTCATTAGTAAAAAAGGGAGTGGTAAGTAAAACTTTTTTTAAGAAACAAGTAAATTGTTATTTACACCCCCAGGCCCAAGCATAAAGCCCCTTTTGTCACTTAAGCCCAGTTTCGCTAACCGGGCCCTCCCACGCGAATTGGGCTTCATTTTTTGCACCCCCATTTTTACTATTGCATTCAAAAAAATAACATATTTCATGCCCCACATAAATGTTTTCTTACATCGAAAACAAATATCTTCAAACATCGAAATCAAAATTAATCATCACCAATGATCACTCGCGCCGTTGCCGTTTGATTGTAGGTAATGATTTCATTCCTGTGGAAGCTAGTAGTGTGGCCACTCTAAACCGTTGTTGTTTGGTCCTTACAAACGCTCTCCTCCAATTTCGAAAAACATTTTCAATGCTCAAAATAAAAACCAATTGTCATTAATCACCACTCGCGCCGTTGCCGTTTGGACGTTAATGATAATTCATTTTCATACGAGTTAGTAGTGCGACCACTCTAAACCGTTGTTGTTTGGTCACTACGAACGCTCAACCTCTTTGCGAAAAACTCCAAAAAAATTAAAAAAACAAAACCTTTTCAAAAAACTAGAACTACGTAGCTTTGAATTCTCCATCGCACCGGGAGATACGTAGGAGCGGATATCCTCCGTCAAGCACAATAAACTAAAAACATTTTTTTTCTCTTAAAAAAAGGGCAACAAACACTTTTGCCGAAAATAAAAATTTTCATTAAGTCTTTTCATTCTCTTTTCAAAAAAAGGGCAAATTTAAGTATTTTTCAAATCCGCACTTAAAACCACACATTTTATTAAAGGTTCCCTTTCGGTAGAAAGGAGGTGTGGGGTGCTAAAACCTTCCCTATGCCTAACCGACCCCCGAACCCAAATCTTCCGGTTTTTTTTCCAAAAGGCCATTCGCTTTCCAAAAGGTTTTTCTTCAATATTTTCCTTATAAAAAAATATTGGTGGCGACTTCATTGTTTCTCAAAAGGTTGTAAACGAAGAAAGATCCCCTCGGGGACTTTTTCGGGCGCAACACACTTTACTCTAAGTGATGAGGATTGCCTAAGATGATTCAACCTCTTTTGAGCTTATGAGTTTGTTTGTTCTTATGAATTGGTTTGTAAATTATCTTGTGTTGATGATTGGTAAAATGATTCTCACTTGTGCCTTGTGCACTTTACTCTAAGTGATGAGGATTACCTAAAATGATTCAACTTCTTTTTGCAATTCTTAACGAACAAAAATGCAAGTTTTATCCTAAAACGATGACTAACCCGGCCATACGACCGACTTAATCCCCTACTTTGAAAATAAGATTTTTGATTTTTCAAATGGAAGAGATGTGTTTGTATTTTTTTAATTTAGTAATTATTTATTTTAAATAGGGATTTTAGGACATGATCCGTAATGGTTCATTAGTGGCCTAAAAAGCAGACTAACCCGACTGTACAGTCGACTTAGTCCCCTATTCATATTTTGTGGTTTCTTGTAAAAAAAAGAATTAAGAAAGAAAGATAATGGAAATTGTTTATTTTTGCGCTTGACAGGGGCGTGACCCTGCTCCTACGTATCTCCTGGTAGAGAATCAAAGGCTAGGTAGTTCTAGGTAGAAAATGTTTGTGAGTTTGGTGTTTTTTATTTATTTTGAAATTGGGAGAGGTATTCGTGATGACCAAACAAGTAAAACTCAGAGTGGTCGTCACTCATAGCTCGTTTGAAAACTAAGGTTGTTATTAACGGTCAAACAAGCTATGCTCAGAGTGACCATTGGTAACAAACCATTTTTATGTTTAGGAAGACATTTATTTGCTATTTGGAAAAAAATAGGTTTGTGAGAGAAAATATTTATTTAGGGAAAAAAAATCTTAAAAAAAAGAAACAGGGGTGCAGTAGTAAAATGGGGTGTGATTAGCAGAAAAAGGGTTATATAAAACAAAAAAATGGGGTGTAAATATTAATCATCCCAGTTTCTATACTGGGTTCAACAGCCCACGAAACCTGGGCTTCTGGGGGGGTTTCACGCAGCTACGGAGGGGGTGTACGAAGTAAGTATAAATCCACTATAAAAGCTTAATTGAAACGAAAACCCTAATTTTTCAAACCCTAATCTCTCTTCTTTCACAGCGCCGCGGCACCTCTTATTTCCTCTACCCTAATCTTCCTCCTTCTCCTCCACGGCGCCGCACCTCTCACCCTCACTCTCTAACCCTAATTTCTCTGCTCTCTCGCGGCGCTGTTTCACTCTCTCCTCACCAAAGCTCAGTTTCATTTTCCTCTCACCGCCGATGACATCGCCGCTCGCTCTCCCCCTCTCAACCCTAAACGCCTCTCTCTCACCGATCCAAGTCTCAGTTCTCCTCTCTCCCTAACCTTCGTTCCCTTCGCCTCCCAGCCGATCCGTACCCTTCTCACCAAAACCGTGGCTCTCTCCCTCCTCTCTGCTCGTCGCCTTAATCTCTCTCTCTCTACCCTTTCCTAGCATCAACGACAGAAGATGTGGAAGGAGAGGGAACTCGAGAACGACGGTTACGGGGTGGTGGGTTGGTGGTGGTTGTAGGTTCGCGGTGGTGGATGGCGGTGTTTGGTGCGAGGGGTGCGAGGGTCACGGCGGTGGTGCGCGGTATGGCTATCGGTGGTTGGATGTGGTCATTCGGCGGCCGTGGTTCAGTTGATGGTGTTTGGGGTTGGCTACGGAGGTGATGTGAGGGTTGACAGTGGTCTCATGGCGGCGGCGTAGCGGCGGCGCACACGATGACGGCCACCGTACGGTTGCCGGAGCCGTAGAGGTGAGTTTTGAACCTTTTTTTCTTTTTATTTCCTCTACTGATTCTGAAGGGAGGGAACTGTTTATTGGCTATCCTTAAAAAAAATCTTCTAAAACTGAGCCTATTGGTTACCCATTTTTCTAACCAACAGACTATTAGGTACTGATTTCGTTTTTTTAGAGCCAATAAATTATGAACCCTAAGTTTTCATATTCTGTTTCAATCTATTTTCTTAAACATGTCAGTGCGTATTCTAGTATTTGCAAGCGGTTTTTGAATAACTACAGGGACATTGTACTGCCTTATTTCAAAAAAAAACTTATCCAATCTAAATACTGATATATGCTTAAAACAAAATAAAAACTCAGGACCTTTTTTGAGACTGCTGCTATTGTTGTTCTGACTGCTTCTGTTGCCTGCTGTGTACACTTGTTGCTACTGCTGTGTTTGTTAAAAAAATTTGATGCTTTGTGGTTAGGAGTTCAGTGTAAAACCCAAATTGGTTGATTGTCTCTCCCTCTTGATTGTGCTACTGTTTGGTATTTATAGTGCTCCTGTGATGTAGGGCTAAGGAGGATTTAGGGTAAAAGGACAGCATCAAAATTCAAAGGAAAAAAAGGACAGTCAACAATTAGGGCAGAAAAAGGACAGCAATTGTGGGGGGATCAAAAGGACAACAGCTGGAGCAAATTTAGGGTACCAAGGACAGCCAAGGGAAGGACAAGGGGGAGGAAAAGGATCAAAAGGACAGCCCTAGGGCAAACAGCTAGCATGCTGCGCCCCTCTCCCTTTGATTTTACATTTTTTGATTTTTTTGTATTTTTGTATTATTTTTATTTTCCCTAATTTGTTTTTTTTTATTATTGGTTTTTGTACTCTTTTTTTTTGAGTCTTGGACAGTCTTGTAATATAATTGGGCAGCAACCCTTTATGTTTTTTTTTATTCAATTAGAGAAAGGTAAAAAGAAAGAATTGGGCCCAACCTAAACAAAAAGGCTAAACAATCTCAATCCCATAAATACAAGCGCAAGTTGCATAAGCATGCCCAATTACGCAAGTATAGGCCTAACTAAATAAATTACTAGACTTAGGCCCAAATAAGCGGCGCGGTCCCAATTAAACCAAAAGGACTAATGGCAAATTAGACGAACAAATTAAACGAGTAGCAAAAAAAGGTAAACAAAGGAAGCGGACAAAATTAGGATATAACACTCACGATTAGGGATTCATTTTTCATTGACTTGAATACTCTGGAATTCTGTTTGTGAAACTATTCCGCTTTCGAAATATTTTATCGAGTCAAAAACTGTTTTCGGGAAAATAGCGTTTTACGGTTTTTCGGTGAATATATATATATATTTTTATTGAATTGTTGATTTTAATGCTTTCGCTGGAATATGGACTGAAATGTTGGTTATCATATCTATTTTTATGACTCGAAATTGTATTATGTTATTTCATAGTCTTCCGCTGTTTGTTGTAAGGATGTATATCTGAACAGGAATTTTTATACTCTGATGTAAACCAAATTGTTTGTTTAGGTATTTCTTTGTTAAAGAAATACCGGGGTGTTAAACGATTCGCGTATTGCAAGTAAGCCGAATCTGGGTAATTAAGCATCACACAAAGACGAAAATTTGCAAGTGTAGTAAACCCGGCCACATTAGTAGAAATTGAAGGATTATAGGGAAATTAAAAGCCCTAAATTTAGACCCCGAAAGAGAAGATAAGACTAACAATTTGTTAATTCAATCTTCAAAAGAAGGTTCTGATACAGATTCAAAATCTTCTGATCAATCGTCCGATAACTTAAACTAAATACAGGATGATGATTTAACTAAATATCAAAGAATGCCCTTTCAGTGTAACACCCCGGTATTTCTAGAACAAAGAAATACAAAGGAATACCTAAACATACATCTTGGTTTACATTAGAGTATAAAAGTTCCTGCTTAGATAAACATCTTTGCAAGAAGCAGCGGAAACTCCTACACATTAATAATCAAATTCGAGTCACAAGACCAAATTTAGAGACAACATCAGAGTCAAAAACAGGATGAAAGACTAGATCTCCAACTTCTCCTCGGGCATGACAACTGAGCATGCCGCCCGCTATCCTTATTTCCTGTGCTCTGTAAACACAACAACATATGATAAAGTGAGATAACATATCTCAGTGAGTTCTACCGTAACCCCTCACCATCACTTGGTTCAATTATAAAATCGTTGCAACATAGTTAAATTTATAAACTATTTGCACATATACATTCTTAGCACAACATCGTCTGTGAAACAACTACAATCACGATAACATCGTCTGTGAAACAACCACAATCACGATAACATCGTCTGTGAAATAACCAGAATAACGATAACATTGTCTGTGAAACAACCACAATCACGATATTTAGTGTGATATTAATTTCTTTTAAGCCTTGTAAGTTACTTTACCTTCACAAGCTTACCAATCGAAACACCGATTGTGAAAGAGACACAATCTCGGCGAATCGTGTATTGAACTTAGCATAACATCATCTGTGAAACAGCCACAATCACGATAAACCTCTGTTAGTAACTATTCCATAACGTTTCAAGGGCCTAGGGTAGGGGCTCATGACTTCCCCGTCTAATATGCTATTCGTCAGGTCGTCACCCAACTTGATATAATTTATATATCACACCCGCATTGGGCTGACTTATATATATGATATGATCTATATCTATCGTTGTTCTGTAACCCGTTTTGATGAATACGATACTAGACATCCGGCGTTATAATACGATACCAAGTTGGACACGTAATCCATTTTACTATTCAAAACATGTACTCACACGCGGTCTACTTTTTCGGTTTTTCGAATATTTATACTTTCAAAACCCTTTCTCAAAAATCAAGTTGAACACCTTCAAAACAATGATTTTATCAAGGTAATATCATCACAATTGGTTGGGAAGAAGATTAGAAGAGGTTTCGAATCGAAAGGAGCGACGAAACGAGAAATTTGCATCCCGAGACAGAACCACACACACGGTCCGTTCCCTAGGGGCGCACGATGTAATAGCCCAGGTCCAACGCATTGGCCACCCCGGCACTATTACCTCACGGTCTTCTCTACCCCTCTTGTAGAATTTTTGCCTTCCGTGGGAATCGAACCTTGCACCTGAGGCATAAGTGCAAGTTAAACACACCTCCCACTACCAATTGAACGCGCGCTCAATTGGTAGTGGGAGGTGTGTTTAACTTGCACTTATGCCTCAGGTGCAAGGTTCGATTCCCACGGAAGGCAAAAATTCTACAAGAGGGGTAGAGAAGACCGTGAGGTAATAGTGCCGGGGTGGCCAATGCGTTGGACCTGGGCTATTACACACGACCTGTGCGTGATGCACCATTTTAATTAGCTATCCTGCGAAGCTGGCGCACGGTTCATGCCACAGGGGCGCATGATCCGTGTAACACCCTAAATATTTAATTAAATTATTTAATTAAGTGTTTAGGAATTTAAATTAATTAAGTGGATATAGTTTAATTATTAGAAATTGTATTAAAAGGTGTAGGGGGTATTAGAAGATGGAGGTGCCAAATTAGATGGACTTGGGCTTAAGTGAGAAGCCCAAGCCCATGAATCAATCATATGCGAAGTGGAGTAGTGTTTGGGGTTAGGGTTGTTGGCTTATTGTGCGAAAATTTCAAGAGAGGGAGCAAGAGAGAAAGAAAAAAAAAGCGTGAGATAGAGAGAGAGCTAGGAGGGGCGCCGTAAGGAGAGAAGAGGAAGAGGAGAGGAGTCGCAAGCAAGGAAAAGCGAGGAGCGTGATTTTGTTGCTGTGATCCTGTGCGTGGCTATCTCCGGAGTCTCCGTTCTTCGATTTCGAGGTTAGGGGAGCTCTATCACTCTATCTAATACATTCTATGATAGGCCCTAGATCTAAGGTTTCTCCTAGATTGTATGATGGTTTTGATGTTCGTGCGTTCTTGATTGTTCTTGATGCCAATTTCGTATATATATACATATAGGTGTTAATCATGAGTTATGCGATTTGATTGTTGCTTGGTGCTTGATCTATGAATTGCACTATTGATGATGCTATGCGTATATAATGAGGAATATGGTGTGATCTATGTGTTTGAATTGTTGAAAGTGAAGTCGCATAAGGGTGTGGTTGTTGGGCGCCTAGGGCGCCATGAAGATGTTAGTATTGATGTTTGTTTTAATTGAATTTTGATAAATTGAGTTTTGGTAAATTGGAATGGGATAAGTGTGTTTTAGTTGCTGGGAAAAATTGGAGTTTTATGTTTTTAAAATTGTGAAGAAAACGAATTTTTAGTTGTTAAAAAGTGTTGGGCAAATTCTGGATGTTGCTGCTGGTTCTGGGCGCTGGGCGCCTATGCTGGGCGCTGGGCGCCTGTTCTGTGTTGTTGCTGCGCGTGGGGGCGCGCCTGGGCGCTAGGCGCCCGTGTCTGTGTGTGTTGCGCGCTGTGCGCGCCTGGGCGCTGGCGCCCGTGTTGTGTTGGGCGTGCGTTGTTGCCCTGGGCGCTAGGCGCCCGTGTCTGTGTTGCGTGGCGCGCGCCTGGGCGCTGGGTGCCTGTGTTGCCTGGGCGCCTAGGGCGCCAATTTTCAGAACGTTGTCTAATTTTTTCCCAAACTTATTTTTATCATAACTTTTGATTTAGATGTCCGTTTTGAACGATTCGAAAAGTGCCGTGAAGCTTTTTACGTTGTCTATTCGTGGGTCCAATTTTTAAAATGAAAAATTGTTATTTTCTGACTGTTTGTGGGCGCCCAAGTGGCTGTCCCCGGTGGTCGTCCCGGTGACATTGAAAAATGACGTGGAACTCTTTAAAAATCCCTTTTGGTGTATAAACAACAGTTTTCAACGCGGTAGTGTCAAAATGACTGTTTTGCCCCTAGTGGCCAAAGTTAATGATAATGATGTGTAAATGACGAGGATGCCCTTGATGGCTAGTCAAATGACTGTTTTGCCCCTAGTGGCCAAAGTTAATGATAATGATGTGTAAATGACGAGGATGCCCTTGATGGCTAGTCAAATGACTGTTTTGCCCCTAGTGGCCAAAGTTAATGATAATGATGTGTAAATGACGAGGATGCCCTTGATGGCTAGTCAAATGACTGTTTTGCCCCTAGTGGCCAAAGTTAATGATAATGATGTGTAAATGACGAGGATGCCCTTGATGGCTAGTCAAATGACTGTTTTGCCCCTAGTGGCCAAAGTTAATGATAATGATGTGTAAATGACGAGGATGCCCTTGGTGGTTAGTCAAATGACGTTTTTGCCCTCAGTGGCTAATGTTTGAGTTAAATGATGTTTAGGTGTAAGTGACGTTTAGGGCCTGAGTGGCTAAGTGATGTTAAGGTCTAAGTGGCCTAGTGATGCTGTGTGATGTTTACGAATTTGACAGGTGCTGTGCTCCGGGCGAGCAAACAGGTAAGTGACGGGTCACATAGTTGACTATGAATTGAGTGATTGTGTATTTGTGTATTGTGAGTGGTGCATGTTATAGTGTCTCATGCCCATGTGCATAAACCCAGTGATGTTTTGAGGCCTGAGTGGCTAAGTGATGATGCGGCCTGAGTGGCCAAGCGACGTTTTGTGAAAAGGTACCTTCATGCATATACCCGCGAGTGGGTTGCATTTCATAAATCCACATGACATGAGATGAGTTTGTACATGATGTGAATGATGACTGTGTTGTGGACGTTTTGTGTATTGATTGCTGTTTATTTTAGTGCGTAGCCTATGATTAGTGCTTATCATGTTTTCTATTATATAGACTGAAATGATGCTCACCCTTTCCTGTTTGAATGTTGCCCTCGTGTTGGTAACGTGCAGGTGATTCCCAGTGAAGGTATTAGCTTCACTTTTCGAGTCGAGTCGTCATGCTCTGATACGTAGCACTCAGGGGGGATAATGAACTCGGCCTTTATTATTGAATTTTGATTATTTTGTCCATGTGGACTATTTAGTTATGTTTTACAAATTTCCGCTGCTTAGTTGTTTGTGTTATGAGAAGTTTTATGAGTGACGTTAACCATGAGGCTTGAGTTTTTGATATTGTGATGTGCTACGTGGACGTATGAATTGGAGTTAAACTGTTTTTTTTTTAGTTTGACAAGCGACGTTTGATTTGAGTATGTGTAACATTTCCTGTGAACGAGATTCTTAAACTCTGATTTTTATAAACAAAGTAACGGGTAGAAAGGGGTGTTACATTAGTGGTATCAGAGCAGTTCGGTCTGTCCGGCCAAGTTGTCCAGTGTGGAGTCTAGCTATCTCTCGAGTCTTGGTACTCGTTCTAACCATAAATTGTGTTGCAGTGATTAGCTAAATTGGTCAGACGGCATGACTGCTATGTGTGTGTTTACTCTGAGTACTTTGTGTATGACTGTAATGTGTTGCTTGGTGTGTTTTCTGTGTCTCTCGTCGATTTTCGACGGAGACTTTGTGGTGAATTTTGTTTGTTTGTCGTTGGGTGTTTTTAGTGTTGTTGAGGTTTGATGAGTAGGTGTAAAATGGATGAGGAATTGAGTACATTGTGATGTTGATGTTGTTACGTGTAATTTCGCGTCTTGATGTTTGATGATGATTGAGGTTGAATTAAGATGAGGAGTATGATGTGTTATAAATTTTAATGATTACTTTGTATGTTTTGACGTGTGAGTACAATGAGTTGAGACATTTTAAAAAGAAAATTAAATGTTTTGAAAGTATGTATTCTATACATCCCCACGGGTGTATAGGCGCCAAATTTTAATTGTGTGTATGTATTGCTGTTTTGTTTTAAAAATAAATAGTGTACTGTTTTTACGCTGTCTCGAGTTGCCGTTTTGTTGGGAAACAATGGTGTGTTGTTTTTTTTACTTTGTTTAAAGTGCTGGTTGTTTGTAAAAATAATAGTAAGCTGTTTTTATGTTGAAAAGGTGTTGCCGCTTCATCGTTTAAATTAGATATATGAGATACTGTATTTACAAGTAAGTGGGTTGCTGTTATTCACTCGGTTTTGCATGCTGTTTCTATGCGCAGTTTTGTTTTAAGCGCTGTTTTTGTAGGTACTGTTTTTCCTCAGCTTAAAATGCGATGTTTTCCCCATTTGAAATGTGGTATTTTCTAAAAGAAAAGAGTGTATTTTTCTAAAATATAAGGTGATGATTGAATTGACTCGGATTGAATTAAATTGATAATGGTTCGTAGAGTTGATAATTGGATTTGATGTTTTCAAAGAAATCAAAGTTACAATTGTATTTAAAATAAATGGTGTGCTGTTTGACAGTGTTTCAGGTCGCTGTTCTATTTTTTTTTAAGATGAATAGTGTGCTGTCGTATATTGTTCGGAGTTGCTGTCTTGCTGTTTTTCAAAATAAAATACTGCGGTTTGCTTAAAAAATAAGTTGCTGTGTTGCGGTTTATTTCTATGAAATGAGTTGCTGTTTTTATGAAATAATCGTATTGCTGTATTACGAAAATGAAGCGCTAAATTTTTATGTTGTAAACGTGTTGTTTCCACTGCCGTTGCGCGCTAAAAGGAAGTATTATTTTCACTCCGTGTCCTGCTGTTGTTGCGCGCTAAAAGACCACTGTTTACGCCTTACTGTTGTTGTTGTCCTTCTTGGTCCTGCTGTTGCCGTTTTACTCAAATAATGTGGTTGTTTTGCCACTGCTCTTATAAATTTAATGTACTGTGTACTCATTTTCAAGCACACTGTCTACCCAAAATTTTACGAGGATGTTTACAAAAATTGACGTGCTTTTCCCAAAGTTAAAGAGTTGGTTATATTGTTTACAGTTGCTGTTTCGTTTTGAAAAATAATAGTGCGCTGTTCTTATATTGTTTAAAGATGCTGTTTTCGCACATTAAAGTGTACTGTTCTCTACAATTTAGAGTGTTGTTTCTTCGACTTAAATGTGAAGTTCACTCAAATATAACGTGTTGTTCTCTTAATAATTTAAGTGTCGAGTTCTTGAAATTAAAATGATGTTTTCTTGAATCAAGTGGGCCGTTCGAAAATTTTTGAAAAGAGCTGTCTTCCTATTTTCCTTAGTACTGTTACGGTATTGTGAGAGGGTGCTGTCTCGATCTGTGTTATTTTTATTATTATGTATTATTTTATCTTATGTGCTGTTTGGTCCCTATGTACGTTGACTTAGTCCTTTATTGACAAAGGAGTCGCGTGATTAATTGTGATTGATGTGGTGTGTGCTTCACTTTGGTGAAGTTATGATGTGTTGTTGATGAGTCGGTCCTATGAAGGACCTAGGGGGGAAATGGGAGTTGAGGAACTCTCAGCGCAAAGATGTCATGGTTGGTGTTGTCACTTTCGTTGAAGAACTTTAATGGGTGTCTCGCCAATTTCAAGTGAGTGGGTGTTGTAGTCGTAGCTAAGTTCGATCATAGTGTGAGAGGACCAAGGAAACAAGAAGAGACGAAGGTTAGGTGTGTAGGGTGACATAAGAGCCGAGATGTGGGTACCTGACTATAAGTGGGTCGAAATGAATGGGAGTCGACGTGTGGTGTTGTCGAAGTATATGGAGATCGAAGTATAAGTGGGACGAAGTGCCGTGTTGCAGCGTCATCAATGTATGTAGAAGCTAGTGTGGTTGAAGCATAAAGTGCCTAAGGGCAGCGTATGGGTGGCAAGGAGAATGATGGAGAACCGAAGTAGATGTAACCGAGGTAGTTGTAGAGGTGAGTGATGATGAGGTGTGGTTGCCTAAGTGAAGTGTCACAGTGTTTGAGTAGTCGAGTGTGATTTTGATGACCTTCAGATTAGAACATCTAATTAAGAGTAGCAGTGTGGAGAAGGGTGATGGATGGGGATGGTTGGAAGTGACAAGAAGATTGGGTTTCGTTTCGTGAGTCGGAGTAAATTTTCGAGGACGAAAATATTCTAAGTGGGGGAGAGTTGTAACACCCTAAATATTTAATTAAATTATTTAATTAAGTGTTTAGGAATTTAAATTAATTAAGTGGATATAGTTTAATTATTAGAAATTGTATTAAAAGGTGTAGGGGGTATTAGAAGATGGAGGTGCCAAATTAGATGGACTTGGGCTTAAGTGAGAAGCCCAAGCCCATGAATCAATCATATGCGAAGTGGAGTAGTGTTTGGGGTTAGGGTTGTTGGCTTATTGTGCGAAAATTTCAAGAGAGGGAGCAAGAGAGAAAGAAAAAAAAAGCGTGAGATAGAGAGAGAGCTAGGAGGGGCGCCGTAAGGAGAGAAGAGGAAGAGGAGAGGAGTCGCAAGCAAGGAAAAGCGAGGAGCGTGATTTTGTTGCTGTGATCCTGTGCGTGGCTATCTCCGGAGTCTCCGTTCTTCGATTTCGAGGTTAGGGGAGCTCTATCACTCTATCTAATACATTCTATGATAGGCCCTAGATCTAAGGTTTCTCCTAGATTGTATGATGGTTTTGATGTTCGTGCGTTCTTGATTGTTCTTGATGCCAATTTCGTATATATATACATATAGGTGTTAATCATGAGTTATGCGATTTGATTGTTGCTTGGTGCTTGATCTATGAATTGCACTATTGATGATGCTATGCGTATATAATGAGGAATATGGTGTGATCTATGTGTTTGAATTGTTGAAAGTGAAGTCGCATAAGGGTGTGGTTGTTGGGCGCCTAGGGCGCCATGAAGATGTTAGTATTGATGTTTGTTTTAATTGAATTTTGATAAATTGAGTTTTGGTAAATTGGAATGGGATAAGTGTGTTTTAGTTGCTGGGAAAAATTGGAGTTTTATGTTTTTAAAATTGTGAAGAAAACGAATTTTTAGTTGTTAAAAAGTGTTTGGCAAATTCTGGATGTTGCTGCTGGTTCTGGGCGCTGGGCGCCTATGCTGGGCGCTGGGCGCCTGTTCTGTGTTGTTGCTGCGCGTGGGGGCGCGCCTGGGCGCTAGGCGCCCGTGTCTGTGTGTGTTGCGCGCTGTGCGCGCCTGGGCGCTGGCGCCCGTGTTGTGTTGGGCGTGCGTTGTTGCCCTGGGCGCTAGGCGCCCGTGTCTGTGTTGCGTGGCGCGCGCCTGGGCGCTGGGTGCCTGTGTTGCCTGGGCGCCTAGGGCGCCAATTTTCAGAACGTTGTCTAATTTTTTCCCAAACTTATTTTTATCATAACTTTTGATTTAGATGTCCGTTTTGAACGATTCGAAAAGTGCCGTGAAGCTTTTTACGTTGTCTATTCGTGGGTCCAATTTTTAAAATGAAAAATTGTTATTTTCTGACTGTTTGTGGGCGCCCAAGTGGCTGTCCCCGGTGGTCGTCCCGGTGACATTGAAAAATGACGTGGAACTCTTTAAAAATCCCTTTTGGTGTATAAACAACAGTTTTCAACGCGGTAGTGTCAAAATGACTGTTTTGCCCCTAGTGGCCAAAGTTAATGATAATGATGTGTAAATGACGAGGATGCCCTTGATGGCTAGTCAAATGACTGTTTTGCCCCTAGTGGCCAAAGTTAATGATAATGATGTGTAAATGACGAGGATGCCCTTGATGGCTAGTCAAATGACTGTTTTGCCCCTAGTGGCCAAAGTTAATGATAATGATGTGTAAATGACGAGGATGCCCTTGATGGCTAGTCAAATGACTGTTTTGCCCCTAGTGGCCAAAGTTAATGATAATGATGTGTAAATGACGAGGATGCCCTTGATGGCTAGTCAAATGACTGTTTTGCCCCTAGTGGCCAAAGTTAATGATAATGATGTGTAAATGACGAGGATGCCCTTGGTGGTTAGTCAAATGACGTTTTTGCCCTCAGTGGCTAATGTTTGAGTTAAATGATGTTTAGGTGTAAGTGACGTTTAGGGCCTGAGTGGCTAAGTGATGTTAAGGTCTAAGTGGCCTAGTGATGCTGTGTGATGTTTACGAATTTGACAGGTGCTGTGCTCCGGGCGAGCAAACAGGTAAGTGACGGGTCACATAGTTGACTATGAATTGAGTGATTGTGTATTTGTGTATTGTGAGTGGTGCATGTTATAGTGTCTCATGCCCATGTGCATAAACCCAGTGATGTTTTGAGGCCTGAGTGGCTAAGTGATGATGCGGCCTGAGTGGCCAAGCGACGTTTTGTGAAAAGGTACCTTCATGCATATACCCGCGAGTGGGTTGCATTTCATAAATCCACATGACATGAGATGAGTTTGTACATGATGTGAATGATGACTGTGTTGTGGACGTTTTGTGTATTGATTGCTGTTTATTTTAGTGCGTAGCCTATGATTAGTGCTTATCATGTTTTCTATTATATAGACTGAAATGATGCTCACCCTTTCCTGTTTGAATGTTGCCCTCGTGTTGGTAACGTGCAGGTGATTCCCAGTGAAGGTATTAGCTTCACTTTTCGAGTCGAGTCGTCATGCTCTGATACGTAGCACTCAGGGGGGATAATGAACTCGGCCTTTATTATTGAATTTTGATTATTTTGTCCATGTGGACTATTTAGTTATGTTTTACAAATTTCCGCTGCTTAGTTGTTTGTGTTATGAGAAGTTTTATGAGTGACGTTAACCATGAGGCTTGAGTTTTTGATATTGTGATGTGCTACGTGGACGTATGAATTGGAGTTAAACTGTTTTTTTTTTAGTTTGACAAGCGACGTTTGATTTGAGTATGTGTAACATTTCCTGTGAACGAGATTCTTAAACTCTGATTTTTATAAACAAAGTAACGGGTAGAAAGGGGTGTTACAATCCGTGTGCCCTATTCTGTCTTTCGTTTTCATTCTGTTTCTCTCGTTTCGCCTCTCCGTTCGCGTCCAATTCCAATTCCGATCAAAGTCCAACCTCAAACAGATAATATATATTGCATTCCAGTCCATAATTTCAGTCCAAAATCAATATAGTGTATATATATATATATATATATATATATATATATATATATATATATATATATATATATTTGTAAAAACCGTAATACGCGAATATTTTGAAAAACGGTTTTCGACTCAATAAATCTTTCGAAGTCCAATTTTAACCACAAAACCAGAAACGCCAATAGTTCAAAAACAGTAACAAAACCCTAATCGTGAGTAAAACTCACCGATCGTGATGAAAATCACTGAATTTGCCGAGACTTCGAAACGCATCAACACGTAACCGCTCGAACGATCCCCGAATTTGATTCCCACGCTCCAACGAACTCAACACCACTACAAAACTAGCCCTACCACAAAACCGACTACTGGAGGGTACCGAAATGCATCGCAATCAACAATGAAATCCCCTTCTTATTTGGTTTGGTAGCATCTGTGAGCTGTTTTACATCAGGCAGAACTAATTCAATTCTTAACCAAAATCATTCAAACCAGTGCCTAATGTGTAGATAATTTTGTCTACTTTCATATGGTTCAAGCCCCACACTGATATGATGAGTATTCAGGGAGTTATGGCTAAAACACTGTGACTGATTCAAAACTGACCCTGATTCCAAAGTAAAACTTGTAAATCAATTTTCTCCCACAATACTCAGTCAAATTATGTGGTTCTTATGCCTAAACTAAAGGATTTTGTGTCTAGTTTCTATAGAAGCAAAAATCACATTCAACTGATAACTATGGAGGGAGTTACGGAGGATTTAACATACGTGGTCAAAATTGTTGTGAGCTTATACCTTCAACTTACAACCACCATGAGCCACGAAATTGAGCTCCTATGTACAGACCATGACTTAAATCTTTAGCTCAGCAACTAAACTCTTCCTCTTACTATTCCAATGCACAATGCGGCTACACTAAAACTCTATTCTTGCTCTAAGTATAACATGCAAGCCATAGGAACTCCAAAACATCATTTTTGGTCTTGTGAGCTTGAAGGTTCATCAATGGTGGAAATGAGTTAGGAGAAGAATGAACTATTGAAACTGCTATCATTGGAAAGAGGGTTGAAAAAGGAAAAGAATGGTGGTCTTATTTCTTATATGCATTGAAGAAGCTTGAAGTTCTTCCCTCTTCTCTTCCTTTTCTCTCTCACGTCTCCCTTCTCTCTCTCCCTAGCTTACTTCAGTTTTTTCTCAACTATGGGAATTCAGCATTTCTGATTGTGAGGAGAAGGTCAGCTCGTTATGTGTTTTAAATGAGGGTAAAATTACCATTTTGCCCTTATTACCAAACCATCACTTAACTCACAATTAACTCATAACCCTTATTAAAATCCTTGATTATGATCTTAGGGAAATTGAAAGGCATGATTAGTGAAGATTAATTTTGGGGTTAATGATTTGAAGATTGTGGAAATGACTAAAATGCCCTTGGTTCCTTAATATCCATTTAGGTTCATTTCAATCCCTCAAATACCCAACAATCCATGTGACTTAGCAATTTAGATAACATCTCCATAATCCTAGCACGATTAGGACCCAATCCGTTATTTCATCAATGACACTTCCTCATTATGAGACGAAATGACGGTTTTACCCTTGTGCCCTAATTCCCACAATGATTCGCACAATTCGGATATTGTTTTCGCGAGATTTTCATATAATAGCAATTCAATATTGTTTTCGCGAGATTTTCATATCCATGACTCAATTATCATTTGATCAAATAATAAATTGCCAGTGGATTTCGTAAACCAAAATTTACGAAACAGGGATGTTACATTCAGAATATCAAAGAATTATGAATGAAATTTTTAATCCTTACTCAAAATTTGTCATTGTCTATATCGATGATGTATTAATTTCTTCTCAAAATACTGACCAAAATTTAAAGCATATTAGAATATTCATTTCTATTATAAAAAGAAATGGTTTCGCTGTCTCAAAAACAAAAAGTAGTTTGTTTCACACAAAAATCGGATTTCTTGGTCATGATATTTACCAAGGAACTATTGTCCCTATTAATAGAGCTAATGAATTTTCAGATAAATTTCCCAATCAATCTATTGATAAAACTCAATTACAAAGGTTCCTAGGTTGCCTAAATTATGCCTCAGATTTTTTCCGCCATTCAGTAATCTCATTAAACCACTCCATGAACGTTTGAAGAATGATCCTCCTCCTTGAACGGATATTCATACACACACAAATAAATATATATATATATATATATATATATATTTGTGTGTGTATGTCTCTTCAACCCTCTTCTGGTGGGTTACATATTTTAGTTCAAATATATTTAGAGAAATGCCCCATTAAATCCAAACAACAACAGAGAATAAAGGATTAATGATTTTGTAATAAGTATTATAAATTCAATTATTACATATGATGTATGTTTCTCGGATCCATATTGATTATTGAAAGGTTACTAGAACAGTTGCAGAATTGTTAGCTTTCGCAACAAATTGGAACTGGTCCATGACAGCAACATGGGGGCCTATTACAAGTACATATATTTGCGATGCAATTAGTTGTCTGTGGAGTATCTATCTCTTCTATGCTTTTTGCACCTTCTACACTTTCGAGAATAGCACCTGTAATATTAAAAAGTAACACCACCAATTTCAGCAATGTCTTCAATGGAGATTCCATTACAACAAAGTGTGTTTTGTAGAGAAAATCAAAGTGGATAACTTGAAATATTGTGTTAAAGAAGAGTGTACTTATTTATAGGTACAAGGAGAATACTTTAAAACATCATAACTGGAAACATGTTGATGCCAGTAATATGTCGAAACCTTAAAATTATATTTATTACATATTAGGTAAATTCTTATAAAGAACAATTTGACATTCTTTGGTCAAAAAAAAAACAATTTTACATTCTTAAATAATAAATAATATCGCATGTGAATATTTTCCTCTATTTTTCCTAAATGCCTTGAGAACAACAATGTCATCACCATCACGTATTAAAATGAAAAAAAATAAAAAATGGCAATATAGAAAAATGTTGTAACATTAGGTAATGGTTGCCACAATGATGGTATGAGATATGTAAAGATAAGGATGGTTGACATATTGGCCTTTGGTTAATTTTGTCAAGTCTTTTGGTATGAATCTAAGTAGGGCACAAACTGCTCCGCGATACCACTTTTTGCCGCTAAAACGACATTATTTATACTGACTATAGGTATGAAGTAAAAAAATGCATGTCCATCATCGAATGAAGAAAACATCTTACAAATCATGGAAATGTAAATAAGAATTGAAAGAAAAATGCAAACTAACTTGTTGTAGCGTTTGAAGAAGTCATAGCAAAGCCCCCAATTGTCACCTCAGAGGAGATCAAGACGACCATGACAAAGAGGCCTATGATGAGTAGGTTTTCCCTAGAAACCATTTTGTTCAACAAAATCAAATAATGATTTGTCAGCGAAAGATGTGAAAAAAAGTTGAGAGAGGGTTCTCTATATATAGAGGAGAGATCTTGGAAATGTTTGAGAGTTGTCAATGACCTTGTTTGGTATTTAAGGGTATATTTGGAAGGGGCTTGGAGGGGGAATTATTTTTATCCTCCTAATTAAAAATTTATAAAATGTTTCTTTTTTGAATACCTTTGACTATTGACTCATTAAATACTTTATTGCCTAAAATGGAAAAAAGAAAGTATCGGTTGAAAAATATATCATTTTAAAATAATTTATTAGTAAGCTTTATTTTCGTTAAATACTTTTGACTATTGACTCATTAATGAATAACTTTAACTTAGGAGATCGATATTATTAGCAGTTCCAGAACTTGAAGTCCGGGGAACTTTTTTTTAAAGTCACGCATCCCTTAAAATATATTAGAATTGAAACTTTAATATACTGAATTAAGTAGATAACACAACTAGTAATTGTCCTCTATGTACATGAGAGAGAGAGAGAGAGAGAGAGAGAGAGAGAGAGAGAGAGAGAGAGAGAGAGAGAGAGAGAGAGAGAGGAATTGGTGAGTAATTGTACGTTTAATATAGTGTGGACTGTGTGCAAAATTAGGAGCTTGGGATCAAATTATATTTTTCAGGGGATGCAAAATGTTTTTTTATATGGTGGATAGGTCCAATTTCATTTTTTGTGGGTTGTGCTCTTGACTCCCTTGGACAAAGCCTAGGTTTGCCACTACTTTTTAGCATGTGAATAAAAGTATTTAATGAAATAAAAATGTTTATTAAATTTAAAAAATTTTAATAGCACAACTATTTAGTAAAAATAAAAAGAAGTACACCGGAACCTAATTTTAGATACCAATTAGCAATAAAAAGTGGGCGCCTTGTTTTATTATTCATCTTATTTTGACTTTTTGTTTCTTACCATCCGTCATTTGTTTTTTTTAATTCTAATCGTATGCCCGTGCAAATGTATTATGCAAATCCCTTTTTAAGGAAAAAAAATATCAAAAAGAAAGAATAATACTCTCAATGAAAACGAAGAACATGGGGACTAGAACCACATTCAATATATATTAATTTATTTTCATATATATAGTCAACCCTGATCTATTATGTTACATATGAGATTTTACAACCACCACCAATTAGCTCAAATATCTAAAGGAAAGGTTGAAGGTATGGAACAAAGAGGTGTATGGAATCAAGGATCTTAAAATTGAAGAAATTGTGAAGGATATGAATGTAATGGAACAAGAGGAAGTGTATGAGGGGGGATGGGTGTCATACCCTAATTTTGTCCGCCTAGGTTTAAAACACTAATTTTTCGCCAAAAATGAATAAATTAAGATATGGCATCATTTTGAAGAGTGTGAAGAATGTTGTGCATGCGTTCTAGAGCTCTTAAATTCCTTTTTGGCGTGGAAATGCATTTTTGGGCAAAAACAAGGTTTTTAGGGCAAAAGGGTATTTTGGTCATTTTACAAAATAGGATAATTTCTCATCAAAAAAAATCATTGTGCAAGTTTAGAGAAATTTATTTGAGGCAAAACGTTTTTGGTCATGTGTATGTATGTGCATGCATGCATTGTGCACCAAAAAAATTCAAATTCAAAAAAGGCATCAAAAAGGAATATTCTACAAAAGTTTCAAGATGAGATTTTTATGATATTTTTGGTCATAGTGATCTCATAAAATGGCATATTCCTAAGATTCCTAGTATGTGGCCTAAATTGGGTGTATTTGTATACAATTATCCTAAAAAGAATAATCAAAAAATGAAGAGATAATGGAATGGTCATGTGATAGTACAATTGCACAATTGACAACTTGCAAATTCTCTCCTATTTCTCCCCTCATTGCCGTCACACCCTCTCCTCTCTACTACTCTCTCATTTTGTGCTTTCTCAATATCCCCAATCCATGTGAACTTCAATCCTAGCCTTTGATTCAAAATTAAAATCAAATCCTAGAGCACTTGCTAATGCATAAAGACCTAAATGCCCTTAACCCTAAACACACTCTATAAATACCTTCACATTTCCACCTTTCAAAGGACCCTGGGCCTCATTTCTCACTCTAAAACCCTAGCACACAATCAACTCCTCCCTCTTCCCTCCCTTGGCCGAAGCATCTATTCCCTTCTCCTCCATCCATTTTTCATTTTTTCTTCCAACAAAACATCACTATCTCACATCATTTCCATCCCCATTTCATATATCTTCTCCCTTTCCTATTCAAGGTCAAGTTTGCATCATCAAAGGGGCTTGTGACCAAGATTTTCGTGGGTCCTTCCTTGGAGTTCATTGAAGATGTAGTTGATTTGTGGTCTTGTTTCTTCATATCATTCATTTCGTAGCTTGGATTTGAGGTAAGCATCTTAAAACCTAGCATCATCTTCAACCCTTTTGCATCAAAATGTAAAAATCAAGCTTCTCATGTTGCGTCCCATCATATTCATGTTGTTATACTATTGATTTGTTGATTGTTGTTGGTGAGAAGTGTCTTAAACACTTTGACAAGCACTTAGGGAGGCTTGGGTGTTTAAGATGCTTCTCACCCTTGAATAAATTGTGATTTATGTTGTTTTGATCTTGTTTGTTGCATTTTGTGAAATAAAATGATGATTTGAAGCTTGTTGCATTTCGCATATTAGGAAAAATTAGGGTTCATGTGATTTTTGTGCATTCCTTTGCTTAATCATGTGAATCTTTGTCAAAAAGATTAATCTATGTTGTTTCTCTTGCATTATTTTGTTGTTTTCATGAATAAAATGAAGTTTAGAGTCTATGTTCATTTCGCATTTTTCAAATAAATTAGGGTTTAGAGATTTGTGATGGGTTTGGTTGTGTAATCTTGTATTTACTTGAAATTAGGCTTTAATCTTGATGGTTGTTTGCTTGAAACTTGTTATTCTCATGAACTTGTTTATAAATCACGCACCATGTTGATGATTGGCAAGAGGACTCTCACTTGTGCCTTGTGCACTTTACTCTAAGTGATGAGGATTGCCTAAGATGATTCAACCTCTTTTGAGCTTATGAGTTTGTTTGTTCTTATGAATTGGTTTGTAAATTATCTTGTGTTGATGATTGGTAAAATGATTCTCACTTGTGCCTTGTGCACTTTACTCTAAGTGATGAGGATTACCTAAAATGATTCAACTTCTTTTTGCAATTCTTAACGAACAAAAATGCAAGTTTTATCCTAAAACGATGACTAACCCGGCCATACGACCGACTTAATCCCCTACTTTGAAAATAAGATTTTTGATTTTTCAAATGGAAGAGATGTGTTTGTATTTTTTTAATTTAGTAATTATTTATTTTAAATAGGGATTTTAGGACATGATCCGTAATGGTTCATTAGTGGCCTAAAAAGCAGACTAACCCGACTGTACAGTCGACTTAGTCCCCTATTCATATTTTGTGGTTTCTTGTAAAAAAAAGAATTAAGAAAGAAAGATAATGGAAATTGTTTATTTTTGCGCTTGACAGGGGCGTGACCCTGCTCCTACGTATCTCCTGGTAGAGAATCAAAGGCTACGTAGTTCTAGGTAGAAAATGTTTGTGTGTTTGGTGTTTTTTATTTATTTTGAAATTGGGAGAGGTATTCGTGATGACCAAACAAGTAAAACTCAGAGTGGTCGTCACTCATAGCTCGTTTGAAAACTAAGGTTGTTATTAACGGTCAAACAAGCTATGCTCAGAGTGACCATTGGTAACAAACCATTTTTATGTTTAGGAAGACATTTATTTGCTATTTGGAAAAAAATAGGTTTGTGAGAGAAAATATTTATTTAGGGAAAAAAAATCTTAAAAAAAAGAAACAGGGGTGCAGTAGTAAAATGGGGTGTGATTAGCAGAAAAAGGGTTATATAAAACAAAAAAATGGGGTGTAAATATTAATCATCCCAGTTTCTATACTGGGTTCAACAGCCCACGAAACCTGGGCTTCTGGGGGGTTTCACGCAGCTACGGAGGGGGTGTACGAAGTAAGTATAAATCCACTATAAAAGCTTAATTGAAACGAAAACCCTAATTTTTCAAACCCTAATCTCTCTTCTTTCACAGCGCCGCGGCACCTCTTATTTCCTCTACCCTAATCTTCCTCCTTCTCCTCCACGGCGCCGCACCTCTCACCCTCACTCTCTAACCCTAATTTCTCTGCTCTCTCGCGGCGCTGTTTCACTCTCTCCTCACCAAAGCTCAGTTTCATTTTCCTCTCACCGCCGATGACATCGCCGCTCGCTCTCCCCCTCTCAACCCTAAACGCCTCTCTCTCACCGATCCAAGTCTCAGTTCTCCTCTCTCCCTAACCTTCGTTCCCTTCGCCTCCCAGCCGATCCGTACCCTTCTCACCAAAACCGTGGCTCTCTCCCTCCTCTCTGCTCGTCGCCTTAATCTCTCTCTCTCTACCCTTTCCTAGCATCAACGACAGAAGATGTGGAAGGAGAGGGAACTCGAGAACGACGGTTACGGGGTGGTGGTGGTTGTAGGTTCGCGGTGGTGGATGGCGGTGTTTGGTGCGAGGGGTGCGAGGGTCACGGCGGTGGTGCGCGGTATGGCTATCGGTGGTTGGATGTGGTCATTCGGCGGCCGTGGTTCAGTTGATGGTGTTTGGGGTTGGCTACGGAGGTGATGTGAGGGTTGACAGTGGTCTCATGGCGGCGGCGTAGCGGCGGCGCACACGATGACGGCCACCGTACGGTTGCCGGAGCCGTAGAGGTGAGTTTTGAACCCTTTTTTTCTTTTTATTTCCTCTACTGATTCTGAAGGGAGGGAACTGTTTATTGGCTATCCTTAAAAAAAATCTTCTAAAACTGAGCCTATTGGTTACCCATTTTTCTAACCAATAGACTATTAGGTACTGGTTTCGTTTTTTTTTAGAGCCAATAAATTATGAACCCTAAGTTTTCATATTCTGTTTCAATCTATTTTCTTAAACATGTCAGTGCGTATTCTAGTATTTGCAAGCGGTTTTTGAATAACTACAGGGACATTGTACTGCCTTATTTCAAAAAAAAACTCATCCAATCTAAATACTGATATATGCTTAAAACAAAATAAAAACTCAGGACCTTTTTTGAGACTGCTGCTATTGTTGTTCTGACTGCTTCTGTTGCCTGCTGTGTACACTTGTTGCTACTGCTGTGTTTGTTAAAAAAATTTGATGCTTTGTGGTTAGGAGTTCAGTGTAAAACCCAAATTGGTTGATTGTCTCTCCCTCTTGATTGTGCTACTGTTTGGTATTTATAGTGCTCCTGTGATGTAGGGCTAAGGAGGATTTAGGGTAAAAGGACAGCATCAAAATTCAAAGGAAAAAAAGGACAGTCAACAATTAGGGCAGAAAAAGGACAGCAATTGTGGGGGGATCAAAAGGACAACAGCTGGAGCAAATTTAGGGTACCAAGGACAGCCAAGGGAAGGACAAGGGGGAGGAAAAGGATCAAAAGGACAGCCCTAGGGCAAACAGCTAGCATGCTGCGCCCCTCTCCCTTTGATTTTACATTTTTTGATTTTTTTGTATTTTTGTATTATTTTTATTTTCCCTAATTTGTTTTTTTTTATTATTGGTTTTTGTACTCTTTTTTTTTTGAGTCTTGGACAGTCTTGTAATATAATTGGGCAGGAACCCTTTATGTTTTTTTTTATTCAATTAGAGAAAGGTAAAAAGAAAGAATTGGGCCCAACCTAAACAAAAAGGCTAAACAATCTCAATCACATAAATACAAGCGCAAGTTGCATAAACATGCCCAATTACGCAAGTATAGGCCTAACTAAATAAATTACTAGACTTAGGCCCAAATAAGCGGCGCGGTCCCAATTAAACCAAAAGGACTAATGGCAAATTAGACGAACAAATTAAACGAGTAGCAAAAAAAGGTAAACAAAGGAAGCGGACAAAATTAGGATATAACACTCACGATTAGGGATTCATTTTTCATTGACTTGAATACTCTGGAATTCTGTTTGTGAAACTATTCCGCTTTCGAAATATTTTATCGAGTCAAAAACTGTTTTCGGGAAAATAGCGTTTTACGGTTTTTCGGTGAATATATATATATATTTTTATCGATTTGTTGATTTTAATGCTTTCGCTGGAATATGGACTGAAATGTTGGTTATCATATCTATTTTTATGACTCGAAATTGTATTATGTTATTTCATAGTCTTCCGCTGTTTGTTGTAAGGATGTATATCTGAACAGGAATTTTTATACTCTGATGTAAACCAAATTGTTTGTTTAGGTATTTCTTTGTTAAAGAAATACCGGGGTGTTAGAAAAGGTAATGTTTTTCGGCAGATTTTTCCGCCGGTAATTTCTGGCAGATTTTTTCCGCCAGTTAGCGGAAACGCGCGTTTCAGGCGGATTTAATGCGCGTTTCAGGCGGGTTTTTTTAAAAAATAAAAAATAATTTTTTTTTTGAAAAACCCGCCGGAAATGCATCTTACCGGCGGATTTTTTATTTTTTTTCGAAAAAAATTAATTTAAATTTTTTCAAATTTTAAAATTTAGTATGTAATTTAATAAGAAGTAAGAAAAATGAAAATGAAGTAGAATATGAGAAATATTATATAGAACAGAATGAGAATTAAGAAGTAGGAATGAATAAGAAGAAGGAGTGAGAATGAATGAGAAAGAATAATATAGGAGAGAATAAGAATAAAGAAGTAAGAAGGCATAAGAATGAAGAAGTGAGAATGAATGAGAAGGAAGAAGAAAGAGAAAACATAGAAGTGATATATGTAGAGAAATTTATGGAGATTGGAGAGTTTGAGAAAGAAGAAGAAAGATATTCAAAATTTTTTGGAGATATGAAAATTTAAAACAATTACTTAAAAATAGAAAACGAGCAAATTTGAGATTTTTACGCTACAGCTCCCATTTATGGGAGTCCCATTGCTTGATTTAATTCTGATTTTCTGACCAAATTTCGGAGCAATCGGATGAGATCTCCTGAAAACCATTTTTCACCTAATCAGATACAAAACTGAACGGGGCTGAAACAAATAGAACCTGCACAACAACAAAACTCAAAAACAATTGTTAGTGGTTAGTGAGTCCTTAAGTTGGCAATCCCTAATTAGAGATCCCCGGCAACGACGCCAATTTGATTAGCGGTCGTACGCGGGTCAAAATAACTTAAAGGGTAAATATAGTATAAAGGTAAGAGACCTTGTTCGTCTCACGAGGACCTCTAACTACTAAAATTACCAAAATCAATAATGAAATTAACAATATTAAAAAGGGGGGTTTTTGAGGAACGATTTTTATTTGAGGTGTTTAACAATCTTAAAGTGACAATCGATTCACCGGTATCCGGGTGTGCGTCTCAGATTTATCATTGGTTCCAGTTATTCGTGCAAGACTCGTTCAAGGTTTCAGTTCTTGATTGATAATAAACTAATCAAGCAAGCGTCAAAACAATGTGTTCAATCAATCGTGATGGTGAACAAGCGCCACTAAACACAATCAATATCATAACTGAATTCAATCAATACTCTATCAATTCCTACTCGAATTAAATAAAACAAGCGATTAAATAACCCGAATAGTTAAGAGTTGCGAAAAACAGATTCACATATAAACAAGCGTCATATATAAACGATTCGCGTATTGCAAGTAAGCCGAATCTGGGTAATTAAGCATCACACAAAGACGAAAATTTGCAAGTGTAGTAAACCCGGCCACATTAGCAGAAATTGAAGGATTTTACGGAAATTAAAAGCCCTAAATTTAGACCCAGAAAGAGAAGATAAGACTAACAATTTGTTAATTCAATCTTCAGAAGAAGGTTCTGATACAGATTCAAAATCTTTTGATCAATCGTCCGATAACTTAAACTAAATACAGGATGATGATTTAACTGAATATCAAAGAATGCCCCTTCAGAATATCAAAGAATTATGAATGAAATTTTTAATCCTTACTCAAAATTTGTCATTGTCTATATCGATGATGTATTAATTTCTTCTCAAAATACTGACCAAAATTTCAAGCATATTAGAATATTCATTTCTATTATAAAAAGAACTGGTCTCGCTGTCTCATAAAAAGCATATTAGATTATACACACACAAATATATATATATATATATATATATATATATATATATATATATATATATATATATATATATATATATATTTGTGTGTGTATGTCTCTTCAACCCTCTTCTTGTGGGTTACATATTTTAGTTCAAATATATTTAGAAAAATGCCCCATTAAATCCAAACAACAACAGAGGATAAAGGATTAATGATTTTGTAATAAGTATTATAAATTCAATTTTTACATATGATGTATGTTTCTCGGATCCATATTGATTATTGAAAGGTTACTAGAACTGTTGCAGAATTGTTAGCTTTCGCAACAAATTGGAACTGGTCCATGACAGCAACATGGGGGGCCTATTACAAGTACATATATTTGCGATGCAATTAGTTGTCTGTGGAGTATCTATCTCTTCTATGCTTTTTGCACCTTCTACACTTTCGAGAATAGCACCTGTAATATTAAAAAGTAACACCACCAATTTCAGCAATGTCTTCAATGGAGATTCCATTACAACAAAGTGTGTTTTGTAGAGAAAATCAAAGTGGATAACTTGAAATATTGTGTTAAAGAAGAGTGTACTTATTTATAGGTACAAGGAGAATACTTTAAAACATCATAACTGGAAACATGTTGATGCCTGTAATGTCGAAACCTTAAAATTATATTTATTACATATTAGGTAAATTCTTATAAAGAACAATTTGACATTGTTTGGTCAAAAATAAACAATTTTACATTCTTAAATAATAAATAATATCGCATGTGAATATTTTCCTCTATTTTTCCTAAATGCCTTGAGAACAACAATGTCATCACCATCACGTATTAAAATGAAAAAAAATAAAAAATGGCAATATAGAAAAATGTTGTAACATTAGGTAATGGTTGCCACAAGGATGGTATGAGATATGTAAAGATAAGGATGGTTGACAGATTGGCCTTTGGTTAATTTTGTCAAGTCTTTTGGTATGAATCTAAGTAGGGCACAAACTGCTCCGTGATACCATGAATCTAAAACGACACTATTTATACTAACTATAGGTATGAATTAAAAAAATGCATGTCCATCATCAAATGAAAAAAACATCTTACAAATCATGGAAATGTAAATAAGAATTGAAAGAAAAATGCAAACTAACTTGTTGTAGAGTTTGAAGAAGTCATAGCAAAGCCCCCAATTGTCACCTCAGAGGAGATCAAGACGACCATGACAAAGATGAGTAGGTTTTCCCTAGAAACCATTTTGTTCAACAAAATCAAATAATGATTAGTGAAAGATGTGAAAAAGAGGTGAGAAAGTGTTCTCTATATATAGAGGAGAGATTTTGGAAGTGTTTGAGAGTTGTCAATGACCTTGTTTGGTATTTAAGGGTATATTTGGAAAGGGCTTGGAGGGGGAATTATTTTAACCTCCTAATTAAAAATTTATAAAATGTTTCTTTTTTGAATACCTTTGACTATTGACTCATTAAATATTTTTGACTAGTGACTCATTAAATACTTTATTGGCTAAAATGGAAAAAAGATAGTATCGGTTGAAAAATATATCATTCTAAAATAATTTATTAGTAAGTTTTATTTTCATTAAATACTTTTGACTATTGACTCATTAATGAATAACTTTAACTTAGGAGATCTTATTAGCAGTTCTAGAACTCGAAGTCCGGGGAACTTTTTTTAAAAGTCAGGCATCCCTTAAAATATATTAGAATTGAAACTTTAATATACTTAATTAAGTAGATAACACAACTAGTAATTGTCCTCTATGTACATGAGAGAGAGAGAGAGAGAGAGAGAGAGAGAGAGAGAGAGAGAGAGAGAGAGAGAGAGAGAGAGAGAGAGATTGGTGAGTAATTGTTTAAGTTTAATATAGTGTGGACTTTGTGCAAAATTAGGAGCTTGGGATCAAATTATATTTTTCAGGGGATGTAAAATGTTTTTTTTATATGGCGGATAGGTCAAATTTCACTTTTTGGGGGTTGTGCTCTTGACTCCCTTGGACAAAGCCTAGGTCTGCCACTGCTTATTAGCATGTCAATAAAAGTATTTAATGAAATAAAAAAATTTAAGAGCACAACTATTTAGTAAAAATAAAAAGTACACCGGAACCTAATTTTAGATACATAAAAAATGGGTGCCTTGTTTTATTATTCATATTATTCTGACTTTTTATTTCTTACCATCCGCCATTTGTCTTTTTTAATACTAATCGTATGCACATGCAAATGTATTGTATGATGCAAATCCCTTTTTAGGGAAAAAAAATATCAAGAAGAAAGAATAATACTCTCAATGAAAACGAAGAAAGAACAACATTCAATATATATTAATATATTTTCATATATATAGTCAACCCTGATCTATTATGTTACATATGGGCTTTTACAACCACCACCAATCACAATACTTGGAGTAATTTATATTGTGTATATAAATTAAATCTTCAAACAATTAAGTTCATGTTTTGACTACCTTATTTCAACAAATAAGCTTTTGCAGAGTGAACAATATCATAATATCCATCATGAATACTGTTTAATGATAGACCATTTATATACAAATATCTCTCTTAATGGTTTTCTTGGCAAATCATTAATCATGTTTATACGGATTGAGTTATTGTTTATTGATCCAGATTCTCTTGCAAATACATAGCAAAACTAGGACACAATATAACGAGCTTCAGTTGCTAATATTCTTCATTATTAAACTTTCTTGTCTTACATATAGCATGCATTCTCAGAAATGTAATTAATATCCAATAATACATGTGTGTAATTTTAGAATATCAATCAATCAATACTTCAATATCAATACTAATACTACTAATAATATATAATATAATATATATATATATATATATATATATATAATATAATATAATAATATAATAAAACAAAAGTGCCAGCAAAATGACAATTTTAGACATCCTACTAAATTGCCATTTGTCAACTTTTATGGGCAAATAAGTCATTTCGCAACTAAATAATAAACCAAATACTAATATATCAAAGCAAGTCAAATACTTATCAATCAATCAAATCAAATACGGTTATGAATATTATTGGATATTGAATGTCCATTTCTCTTCTCCCATCATCTCCATTATTATCTTTGTGTAGTGGCCTTTATGAACTTTTATGGGCAAATAAGTCATTTCGCAACTAAATAATAAACCAAATACTAATTGTCATACCCTAATTTTGTCCGGCTTAGGTCAAAACCCTAATTTTCCACAAAAAATAAACAAATTGAAGAATGAAGAGCATCATGCATTGCATTTTGGGTCCTAGAAGTCATTCCATGGTCTTTAAAATCATTTTTAGGGTTGGAATGCACTTTTTAGGAAAATTAGGGTTTTAGTGTCAAAAAAGACATTTTGGTCATTTTTCGCAAAAAGATGATTTTCTCGCCAAAAATGCACATCCACAAATAATTAAAAATGTATTTTTCCATTTTTAGTGCATAGAAAAATAAAAAAGGACCATTAAATATTCCTCAATTCTTAAGTGAAAATTTTTATTGTCATTGGTGACTACAGAGAATATTTTCTGGTGCCCAAAAACATGTAACACATTTTCAATAGTTGCATTCCCATTTATTTCCCATGCCCAAAAATTTCAAATTCAAAAAGCAAAATGAGGAAGTGTCTTCAAATAAGACAAAACACCAAAAAAAACAAGTTTTTTCCTTCTCTCCTCTCCTCACATTCGCATACTCCTTCTCTCTCTCTCTCTCTCTCTCTCTCTCTCTCTCTCTCTCTCCAATTTCTTCCACACTCTTCCATTTTGTAATCATTATACCCTCTTTGGTAAAATACCTCACTCACTTACACTAACCCCTTCATAAGAAAACCCAAATTTTCCACTTTGGTCACAATTCTTCCCTAAAATGCCCTTAACCCTACCTCACATAAAATATCTCTTCTAAAATAAGAAAATTTAATTTTTCTTTTCCTTTTTTCCTTTAACTTTCGCCCCTCTCCCTCTCTTTCACTCTCTCATTTTGTGTTTTTTTCCTACCCTCAATCCAAGTGACCTTTAATCCTAACCCTCCATTTAATTTTAAAACTCAATCCTAGAGCACTTAGTAAGGCCAATGACCCAATTGCCCCTAAACCTAAAATAACTCTATAAATACTCCCTCATTCCCACACCTAAGGATCCTTTGGCCTCTCATTCTCCTACACTAAAACCCTAGCACACCAAAAACACCTCCTCTCCCTCTCCTTCCTCACCCCAAAACCGTAGCCTCTTCCCCTCTCTTCCATATATTTTCTTCAATTTTTCACCATGAAACCTTCCATTTCTTGTTAGATCATCATCATTCATTCCATTCTCTTCAAGGTTGCATCATCAAATTGCTAAGAGCTAGCAATCTTTGTGTTCATATCATCTCCTTCTTCATTTCTTTGTGATTTTGAGGTAAGCTTTGAAACTTTGCATCTCATATTTAGTTCTTCTTGCATAATCTCTCTTCTACTCCCAACTCCTTCTTGATTGCTTGTTGTTGTTGCTTTGAGGATCCATTTCAAACATTTTGACAAGGACTTAGGGAGCCTTGGGTGTTTGAGATGGGTCCTTGGCCTTGAAGGAGTTGTTCTTGTGCTTGAATGATTTCCCTTGCATCTCTAAACATTTTGCACTAAATTTCATGAAATAAGAGTTGTTTTATGGCATTGTTCATTTCGCATACTTGTAGAAAACTTAGGGTTCATGTGAGTTTTATGTCATCCTTTGCTTAATCATGTGAATCATTTGCAAAAATGGATCTATGTTGCTTTATGTTAACTTTTGTGTTTTTTTTAAATAAAAGTGTGGATCTATGTTCCCTTTGGGTTCGCATGCTTATGTTTAAAAACATTTTCAAATTGATTTTGTTGTTGTTCTTTGCTTGATGATGTTTAATCTTGTTGTTAGTATTTTATTTTAGTGTTAGATGTTATTTTTTGTTGTTGGTTGATGATCTAGCAATATGATTCCCACTAGTGCCTAGTGCACCTTGACCTAAGTGGTGAAGATTGCTAGAAATGACTCAATTTAGTTTGTGTGTCCACTTATTCTTGTGTCTTAGTTTGCTTATTGTAAATTGTTGATGATAGGCAAGTTGATTCTCACTAGTGCCTAGTGCACTTTTCTCAAAGTGAGAGGATTGCTCTATGTGATTCAACTTGGTTTTAGTGTTTATTTACTTTTTACCATTTTACTTTACCATTCATTAACTTTTTACCAAAATATAAAAATATTTTACTACTTTGGTTTTTACCACTTCATTAATTTTTTACTAAAACATAAAAAGATTTTACCACTTCCCATTTACCTCATGCATTTTTACTTTACCATCTCATTAAATAATTACCATTTACTTCATGCATTTTTACTTTACTTTTCACTAACTTCTTACTTAAAGTTTTACAACTTATCAACTTGCAAAAATACCCAAAACATTTTGACATTCATGCATCTTCATTCATACTTAGTTTATGTGACACTCTCATGCATCCTCATATGCTTATATCTCTTGCATCCTCTTATGCATCCTTGTATGCCATCCATTCATAAATAAAGTGCTATGCATCCATTCCTTGTACACTCATGCACTTACATGCTTACCTAATCATGCATCCTTGCTTACATACTCAATCATTTAACTTAGAATACTCTATGTTTACAATCAATTGTATTCACTTGTTCTTGATGCCATGTAAATGTCTTGACTTGATTGTGTGCCCTCCTCTCCACTTGTATGACCTCCTAATGGAGAGGTAAGTCTACATGCATGTTGTAGCATAGAGCCATTAGGGTAAATACAATCCTTCTTGCACACACACAATGTTTAATCTTGGTTAATGAATGATATGTTCATGTTTGCTTGAGTATTATTCATTCATTTGCATTTGGTTATGGATTTAGAATTGACTTGAAGTGTTCTACTCCTTTTCTAAAACCCATTTCCTAAAATCATTTCAAAACAAAAAGAAACTTTTACTTTCAAAACAAAAATAAATCAATCGTCATTAAATACCAATCGCGCCGTTGCCGATTAGGTTGTCAATGATGATATTGTTTTCAAAAGGAGTTAGAAGCGAGACCATTCTAACCGTTGTTGTTCGGTCTTCACAAAAGCTCTATCCCATTTTCGAAAACTTATTCATTTCTCAAAAATAAACCAATTGTCATTAAACACCAATCGCGCCGTTGCCGATTAGGTCATTAATGATGATTTCATTTTCAAAAGAGTTAGTAGTGAGGCCATTCTAACCGTTGTTGTTCGGTCTTCACAAACGCTCACCCAATTGCGAAAAACCCCTTTATCCGTTTTCAAAACCAAAAACCGAGAACTACGTAGCTTTGATCCCTCTTCCAGTGAGGGTACGTAGGAGTGGGGTCCTGTCCTGTCAAGCACACTTTTAAAAAAAATCTTTGTTTTGTTCCGCTTTTCAAAGATACCAAAAATATCCCTTTCCCCCTTGTTTTCAATAAAACAAACTCCTAAAGAAAAGAAGAGAAATAGAATAAACCGCTTTCAAACTCAAACTTTTGTCCAAACCACACATCAAGTTAATGGTTCCCTTTCGGTAGAAAGGAGGTGCGGGGTGCTAATACCTTCCCCGTACCTAACCGACCCCCGAACCTACATCTCTAGTTTTCAAAAGACCATCCACCTTGTTTAAAAGACCTTTTTTCAATGTTTTGGTCTTAAAATTAAAATATTGGTGGCGGCTCCAAACTTTTTCCACGTTGTCAAACGAAAAGTCCCAAACCGGATTTTTCGGGCGCAACAGCTGGCGACTCCGCTGGGGACCATTTTTCAAAAAAGACGAGGGTCAAGCCTAGTTAACTTGATGTGTGGTTTAAAATTAATTGAGTTGAAAGCTTTGTTCTACTCCTTTTCTATTTGTTCACAATGCCGTGTTCATGCATTCCTCAATTCCCATGTCCCCTATTCTCTGCTCCCTTTCTTAAGGTAAAAACATGCATTTCCTTCCATTCTATTATGATCCCTTCTTCTCCGCTCCCTTTCTTGAGGTAAGCTGTGCATATGACTGTTGCTGAAACCTATGTTGGATTATTGGTATTGTGATATTGAACCCTAGGGTAGACGACATGTTATTGCTTGCTTCTGTCTGGACTGTTCTGGGTTTTCCTTTGCATGTGGGGTATATGTGGGTAGTTTTAGGCGGTATGCCCTTGCTGTACACACTCACACCTTATGCTTACTATGCTTTGAGAGGGGCCTAAAACCCAAGGTCTGACAAAACTTAGGAGAGTGGAAACGAGTAGTGACTGGCAATTGGACCGTTGTCCTTCTAACTCTCACGAAAGTTTCAGCCAGAGTATGCTCTTTCATGATGCCTCACACCAGATGGCGTTCCATCGTTGTGGGTGCTATTGTGAAAGAGAATTAGCTCTGGTAACCTGGTGAGGAAGTGACTAGAACCCGCATGGGAGGAACATTTGAGTTGTCCTAGAACTTAGGTCCCCACCTTCGTAGGACACAAGGGGCATACCAAATTGTGTGTTGCATGGTAATATAGACATGTTTTCAAAAAAGAGTAGGAGGTTTTTCAAATAAAAAGTAGAGAAAGAGCTGCCGTTGTAGCCTTTCTTCTGTCGGTCCGTACGAAGTGACATATGGCCCACTCTTTTCAAAAAAAGAGAGAACGAGCTGCTGTTGTAGCCTTTCTCTTACTTGGTCCATATGAAACCACGTACGGCCCGCATTTTTCAAAAAAAAAAAAGAAGAAAAAAACTTGAACTAATGCCAATAAAGGTTTTGCCCTAATCTGCATATGCATAGAACATCATCATCATTTTGCATGCATCCTCGCATTGCATCCAACATAAGCTTTTACAGCTCATGCATGCATCCTTGCATTTCATCAAAGTTTGTTTGCCGAGAATCCCAAAGTGACAAAGAATCTTGCCATAGGTACAGTATGGAATCAAGAAATGAGACAGTGCACCCCCCGAGATATCCAGTTGTAAGTAAGGTTGATGTTGCCAGTCTGAAAAAGTGTGCTGACCTGATGGGACCTATCGGAAAAGGATCATTTGACAGTTCTTACGGGAATCTCCGGAAGCTGTTGACACTAGAGGTGCAGACCGAAGCAATTGTGGCTCTAAGCAGATTTTATGACTCCGGGATCAGATGCTTTCTTTTCAAAAACTTCCAATTGACTCCCACACTGGAAGAATACCATCAGATTTTGGGTTTCCCTCGGACAGAAGCCGTTCCCTACCGATATCAAGAGCAATACTACACGGACGAGAAATTTGCCGCCCTGTTGCAAATGAAGGTAGAAGACCTGAGACTCCAGAAGCAGAAGAAGAACCAGGTGATGGGTTTCCTACGGAGTTATCTCGAGAGTCTGATGGATGTGCATGCCAAAAATAAAAACTGGGTGGTCTTCAAGCAAATCTTGGCACTGACAATCTTCGGAGTTGTCCTCTTTCCACAGATTGAGAGATTCATAGATGTGACTGTCGTTGGCATCTTCCTAGCTTCCCAGAATGAGAAGAATCCGATCAATCCAATCCCGGCTATTCTTGCTGACACTTATTCAGCTTTCACTCATCACTGCGAACTGAAAAGAAAGAAAATCTCTTGCTCCTCTCACTTATTGTATGCCTGGCTTCTGATTCATGTCTACACTAATCCAGTACGAGTAGAGAAGTTGATTGATTATGCTATCACCTGTGAAGTGCGAGTCATGAACATTCAGGAGTGGATCCAGTTTCTAGGGAGCCTAGATGAGCACTTGATTCGTTGGTATCTCCCATCTTGCTGGGAAGATAGGCCTGAGATAGTTTTCTGCTGTGGTGGTTTTCAAAATGTCCCACTGATGGGCACTAAGGGTTGCATTAACTACAATCCCTCTTTGACTCTGAGACAATTAGGATACCCTATGAGAAGTGCGCCTACTGAAGAGATGGTATCCTCGTTTTACATCTATGAGGGAGGGCAAAAAGATGCCAGTTTGATGTGAAAAGTTTTGCAAGCTTGGGGTATGGTGACTCGCTATGGAAAAGCAGAGATCTCTCAGAAGACTAAGGGAATCACTTTTGCTCGGTGGCTTGAGGAGAGGATTCAGAGTGTCCAGCTGCCATATCAGAAGGTATTGCAAAATGAGAGAGAGAGATGATAAACTCTAGTACTCGGGTTGTTGAAGAACTAGGGGATGTCAAGTTAGCCCTGATGAAAGCAGAGGAGGAGAAGAAATCCCTGCAAGCTGAGATAGAGAAGTTAACTCAGAGAAACCAGAGATTGAAAGAAGATAATGCTTCCAAATCTGCTATTATTGAGGAGTTGGACAAGAAACTCAAAGAAGAAGAGAAGGAAAAGGTAGAAGCTCAAAATTATTGGCAAGCGGCCAAAGAGGAAGTCAAGAGACAGAAAGCAAAAGGGAAAGTGGCAATTGAAGAAGTCAGTCAATGGAGGGATCTGTATGAAAAGACAAAGATGGAAGAGAGGACTACGAGGAGTCAGCTCGGCAAGTTAAAAAGAGAGTCCCGCTTGCTACAAGCCGAGTGGGAGAGCAAATTGAGCAGTGTGGTGCAAGAAAGAGATTCAGTGGAAAGCATCCTCAAAGAGTATAAGCAAGCTCTAGGATACGAGCGAGAGATTTCTGACGAATTGAAAAGAAACCTTCGGCACATCAGCGATGCATACAGGCTGGTGAAAGATGAAAGTCGGTATTGGGAGCGCCGCTTTGTTGAACTCCTTGGCAGAATTGAGGAACAGGCAGTCATCATAGAGCTGAAAGATGAAATTCAGCATTGGAAGGTTAGATTCTCTGAGCTTGCAGAGTTGGCCAGCCAAGCTCTCTCAGGTGTGCCTAAGAAGCTAGGAAAGGCCGAGTGTGAGATGTCTCCTTTCAACACTCCGCCAGCAGTCTACAAATTTGTGGAGTTCTGCAGGGCCTTGGTTGAAGAAGTCAGGGAGAAAACTGGGAGAGTCCCCACAGGCAGCAAGAGGAAGAGAACTGAAGTTTTCAAGGCTCTATGTAGTTGAGCTTTTGTTTGTAATTTCCGTTTTATTGTACTTTCTCTTCCTAGAGGGACCTTTATTTCCATTTGAGTATTTTACTTTTTGAAATGTAAGACTTGAAGTCCTTGTTTGAATTTGAATGTATGGGGCGTGTTTGTTTCATTTGTTGATTCCATTCTTGTTATGTTCTAAACAAATCAAAATTCACTGTTAAATCTATGGCAAGATATGACACGTTGGGGTTCACGGCATAAGACAAACTAAAACTAACACTCATCTGCATTGCACGCATTGCATTCATTAATTTGCTCCTTCACTTAATAAAAATGTTCTACCAACAGAAGCGAGAGGCAAGCTGGTTCTCCGCCACCGATACTTCACCCGATTACAAGCAAAGCTGATGGCTGATCCTCAAGAGCATCCAGAGATTGAAACTGAAAGTAATCCAGAACATGAAGATTTGGGCGTACAAATTCTGAATCCTGAGCAGCTGGCTCAGGAGAACCAAGTGCTTAAGGATAAGGTTGGGGCAATGGAGGCCCAGGTGCATGAGATGATGGTCATGCTGCAAAGTTTAAGGAGTGGGACAGCTGCTGAAGGTGTCGCCGTCGTGGGTCCAGATGGTGTCACTTCTTTCGTTCCTCCTCTAATATCAGCCACAGTTCCTCCGGGATCCGGGGTCAGTCATCCCGTCTTTGCTTCAGGAATGAATGGGCCGAATCAATACACTTCACAAAGATATCCTTGGGGTATGCCTGCTGGGTACATGCCGCGAACTATTGGACCTATCCCCGTCAGTATGGTTGCACCTAATCAGGTCACTGCCGCCGTGTCTGGGGAAGCTGCCGGAGGACCGCAGATCCAAACTCCTAGTCCTCATTCTGTGCTCAGTCCTACTCCGGGGCTTGCAGCACACCCTCACAATGTTCCTCAGCCTGGAGGGGATTATTACAGTATGGGGAGTCACCCCCAAGGACATATGTTTGAGGGATCACAGCCAAATGACCCGATTCGTGCACTTGAAGAAAGAGTAAAGGCAATGGAGGGTGTTGGTTGTTGCGCCCGAAAAATCCGGTTTGGGACTTTTCGTTTGACAACGTGGAAAAAGTTTGGAGCCGCCACCAATATTTTTATTTTAAGACCAAAACATTGAAAAAAGGTCTTTTAAACAAGGCGGATGGTCTTTTGAAAACTAGAGATGTAGGTTCGGGGGTCGGTTAGGTACGGGGAAGGTATTAGCACCCCGCACCTCCTTTCTACCGAAAGGGAACCATTAACTTGATGTGTGGTTTGGACAAAAGTTTGAGTTTGAAAGCGGTTTATTCTACTTCTTTTCTTTTCGTTTCTTTGAGGTTCATTTTATTGAAAATAGGAGGGAAAAAGAATATTTTTGGTATCTTTGAAAATCAGGACAAAACAAAGATTTTTTTAAGGGTGTGCTTGACAGGACAGGACCCCGCTCCTACGTACCCTCACTGGAAGAGAGATCAAAGCTACGTAGTTCTCGTTTTTTGGTTTTGAAAACGGCTTGAGCTTTCGCGAAGACCGAACAACAACGGTTAGAATGATCTCGCTACTAACTCCTTTCGAAAACACCATCATCATTAACGACCTAATCGGCAACGGCGCGATTGGTGTTTAATGACAATTGGTTTATTTTTGAGAAATGAATAAGTTTTCGAAAATGGGATAGAGCTTTTGCGAAGACCGAACAACAACGGTTAGAATGGCCTCACTACTAACTCTTTTGAAAATGAAATCATCATTAATGACCTAACCGGCAACGGCGCGATTGGTGTTTAATGACGATTGATTTATTTTTGTTTTGAAAGTAAAAGTTTCTTTTTGTTTTGAAATGATTTTTGTGGATACCTGTGTTGCAGGTTATCTAATATTGCAGGATTAGTTTTGATGATGAAAAAGACAAAGCCAAGTTGATGGTCAAAGGAATGAGAGTGTCAAAGCAAATCTGATAAAAAGTATCATATACTCAAAAGTCAATCCAAGTCAACCAAGCTCAAAGTACTGAAGATTCAAGCTTAAGGGTAGTCCTTAAGTATAAGGGTAGTCCTTAGGGTTTTGGGTGAGTCTTAGGATAAATGTAAGCTCTTACGAAGGTCAGCTCATCTCGCAAAGTCTCTTGTCCCAAAGCTTTTTCAAAATACATGCATGAACAAATAATCCTAAAAAGTATTTTTGAAAAACTCTAAAATCGATTTCACTCTCTTTGAAACTAAGCCTAAATCGTTTTTCAAACACAATGGCTAAGCTCCTAATCGATTTCATAAGCATACAAGTGATTCATATTGTTTCCTTATTTGAAGAAATCGATTTCCACTTATGTCTAAATTGATATAATCGATTCTCAGGCAAAGAATCGATTTGCATCTTTTCCATACATGAAAGAATCGATTCTCAGGCAAAGAATCGATTTCTACATATTTTAACTTAGTGAAGAATCGATTCCTAGCCTCCCGGAGATCCTAAGAATCGATTACATCCATTTTACAAACAAATCAGAATCGATTCCTAGATCAGATCAAGCAAATGAATCGATTCCTAGATCCATTCCAATTAACAAAGAATCGATTCCTTTAAACATTTTCAACGTGAGATCTGGATTTTCAAAATCTATAAATAGAGGCTTCACCACCTCCATTCTACTACCAACCCATTCTCACGATCTATCATTTCTGAAAAACTCTTATATTTTATTTGTGTTCTTCTCGTACCACTGGTCCGTCAAGAGCTGATCCTACGTTAAGAGTTAGTTGGGGTTGTGTCCTTCAAGTTGTAATATCTGCCTACACTAAGAGGTATTTCTGTATTTACATTACAGTTATATTGTTGTTATAATTTGTTCTAGGGAGTGGGGTATCTCTCTAGGGTAGCTGCATGTACTAGGAAGTGGGGTATCTTTCTAGGGCAGTTGTTGTAACAAGGGTGGGGTATCTCTTGTTATTGTTATATTAGATTTGAGGGCTCTCCATAGGTGGGGTATCCTAGGAGGAGAGTGCCTGAGTCTGTAAAGGTTTTCCAAGGCACCTGTAAGCCTTGTTGTTTTGGTTAGTGGAAAATCTCACAAGGGTGTGAGGACTGGACGTAGGTCACTAGGAGGTGACCGAACCAGGATAAATCTCTGCGTGCTTTACTGCTTTTCTGCTTTACTGTTATACCACTTTACTGCTTTATAATCTAATTCCTTCGCTTCCACTTAACCTGCGCGAAATTGATCTAAGTCATTGAAAAAGGGGAAAAACGTTTTCGAAAGATCTGAAAAGTTTTAAATCTCAATTCACCCCCCCCTCTTGAGACTGAAGCCACTTGGTAACAAGTGGTATCAAAGCTAGACTCTTGTATAAAGAGCTTAGCCGCTTCAAGAGAAATGGCTTCAGGTTGGTATACGCAAGAGGGTGCATCTCTTTTCCGTCCTCCGGGATTCAACGGAGAAGACTATGCATATTGGAAAGAAAGAATGAGAATTTTTATTGAAGGGGTAGACTTAGATGTTTGGGATGCTGTGGAAAAAGGACCTTTCGTCCCCACACACATAGTAGATGGTATTCTTAGAATAAAAAGTAGAAATGAATGGTCTGATGATGAGAAAAGAAAAGTGCAACTTAATTTACGCGCTAAAAATATTATTACTTCTGCTTTGAGTGCTGATGAATTTTTTCGAGTTTCAAACTGTAAATCTGCCCAAGAAATGTGGAATAATCTTCAAGTTACTCATGAGGGTACAAGTGAAGTGAAAAGGGCAAGAATAAATACTCTTACCAGAGAGTACGAATTGTTTAGAATGAATACAGTTGAAACAATATCAGAGATGCAGAAAAGGTTCACTCACATAGTGAACAAATTGGGTTCATTAGGAAAATCATTTCCTCCTGAAGACTTGATCAACAAAGTGCTAAGATGCCTTAACCGAGAATGGCAACCAAAGGTAACTGCTATAACTGAATCAAGAAACCTAACTACCATGTCTCTTGCCACTCTGTTTGGGAAACTACTAGAGCACGAGTTAGAGCTCACTCGTCTAGCAGAGAATGAAGGAAAAATCAAGAAAAAGAAAAACCTAGCTTTTAAAGTTTCAAGTTCAAGTTCATCCGACGACAGTGATGACTCGCAAAGTGAAAGTGATGAAGAGGATGAGAATATAGACCTAATGGTAAGAGAATTCAAAAGGTTCATAAGGAGGTCTCTAGAAAAGAATTCTCCAACCAAAGAAGTCTCATGCAAACAAAACTACTTAAGTCCTTTAACCTGCTACGAATGTGGGAAACCCGGTCACATAAAATTGGAATGCCCAAAATTACAAAGAAAACGACCAAGAGATGAGAAAAAGGGATCCAAAGGAAAAAGGAGTAGAAAAGCCTACACAGCATGGGAAAACAGGAACTCATCAGATAGCTCAGAAAGTGAAAAAGATCAAGTTGCTCTCATGGCCGACCACGACAGCGAAAGTGAAACTGAGGTATATTCTAACTCTGAATCTTTACAAGATGCCTATGATGAATTATATGAAGCATTTACTGAATTACATGATAAATCATTAAAATTAGCTAAAGCGTTAGACAGATCCAAGAAAGCTATCACTCATCTGGAAAAAGACATCACTTCTTTAAACAAAGAAATAGTAGAACTTAGAAAAGAAAATGATAGTCTTGCATGCTTTAAAGAAAACCATACATGTGATAAATGTGTTGAAAGCAAAAAGAAAGTTCATGAACTAGAGTTGACTATTGAAAAACTATCTAGAATCAAAACCATAGAAAAGCATGTTCATTACAAATCTAATTTTTCCACTAGACCATACATTAAATGTTATTACTGTGGTAAACCTGGACATACAGCTTCTGTTTGCAGAATAAGAGGTAAACAAGTTATGAAGAAGGTATGGGTTCCCAAAAGGACCATACCAAACATTAACCCACAAGGACCCAAAGAGATTTGGGTACCTAGAACCCTGTCTTAGATCATTGCAGGTACGCTGCAAGGTATGGGGACATGTGGATACCTTGACAGCAAAGACTCAAAGCACATGACCGGAAACGCAATAAAGTTATCAACTCTCACCTCGGAGAAAAATCTGTCATGTGACTTGTGATGAATAGAGGGAGAATCACTGGTAAAGGTTAGAAAAGTTTTATTCACCTCTATTTTGAAAATGTGCTTAAGAATAGTTTATCAAGTCAAATATGTGACTACTAAAATAGAGCAATTCCTGAATCTCATTTCATGTATCTTTAAGGAACAAATATTTATAAGGCATGAAAGTATTCTGGTCATCCCTCTAGTACTAAGCATATAGAAATTATATATCACCTTCTTAGAGGTTACGGTTAAAAAGGCGATAGTATGATTGAGTTAGTTGAGTCGTCACAAACAACTAGTTGACATTTTCAGAAATCCATTGCAAATGAAAACCTGATTCTTCATTTACTCAAATGAGTTTTTCAATAAAATGTTTTTCAAGTGATTTTATAAAATATGAATTTAAGAGAATTTGTGACTTATGAATTTCTGCGTGCTCAAAAAGCGTTTTATAAAGCAGCCGAAATGCTACCTTTTCCCGAAATCCATTTTCTCCTGTCACAATCAATTGCTGGCTCTGGCATTAAAATTCAGAACACATACTCACAATCGTTGTTTAACTAAAATAATTTTTCTCCCATATTCTGGCTGCCATCACCAACTTTCAAACTAAGCAGCATGAAATACATAAAGCCTTAAACAACTGTTTCACAGATTTTTGAGACTCATGATTATCTTTTATCTGTCTTGATGAAATACTCTCTTCATGGTTTCAAATATGTTTTTTCTTCAAGTTTTGATGATCACTTACAAATCAGAAATGGCTCTTTTACCTTGTCAAATAGCTGTGACATTCGATTCACAAACTTTATCATATATTGACCCTCTTTGATCATGACAAAAAGGGGGAGAGAAATATAGGGTTGCATATGAGCATATAGAAGAAATATAGGGTTGCATATGAGCATATAGAACTTGCATATTATGCATCTAGTCAATAAGTCAGGGGGAGCATCATGATAGGGGGAGCATCATATATATATTATCTGTTTGAACTAACCTCCCACCTTGAGATGAGTAAATGTTTTGTCATCATCAAAAAGGGGGAGAATGTGGATACCTGTGTTGCAGGTTATCTAATATTGCAGGATTAGTTTTGATGATGAAAAAGACAAAGCCAAGTTGATGGTCAAAGGAATGAGAGTGTCAAAGCAAATCTGATAAAAAGTATCATATACTCAAAAGTCAATCCAAGTCAACCAAGCTCAAAGTACTGAAGATTCAAGCTTAAGGGTAGTCCTTAAGTATAAGGGTAGTCCTTAGGGTTTTGGGTGAGTCTTAGGATAAATGTAAGCTCTTACGAAGGTCAGCTCATCTCGCAAAGTCTCTTGTCCCAAAGCTTTTTCAAAATACATGCATGAACAAATAATCCTAAAAAGTATTTTTGAAAAACTCTAAAATCGATTTCACTCTCTTTGAAACTAAGCCTAAATCGTTTTTCAAACACAATGGCTAAGCTCCTAATCGATTTCATAAGCATACAAGTGATTCATATTGTTTCCTTATTTGAAGAAATCGATTTCCACTTATGTCTAAATTGATATAATCGATTCTCAGGCAAAGAATCGATTTGCATCTTTTCCATACATGAAAGAATCGATTCTCAGGCAAAGAATCGATTTCTACATATTTTAACTTAGTGAAGAATCGATTCCTAGCCTCCCGGAGATCCTAAGAATCGATTACATCCATTTTACAAACAAATCAGAATCGATTCCTAGATCAGATCAAGCAAATGAATCGATTCCTAGATCCATTCCAATTAACAAAGAATCGATTCCTTTAAACATTTTCAACGTGAGATCTGGATTTTCAAAATCTATAAATAGAGGCTTCACCACCTCCATTCTACTACCAACCCATTCTCACGATCTATCATTTCTGAAAAACTCTTATATTTTATTTGTGTTCTTCTCGTACCACTGGTCCGTCAAGAGCTGATCCTACGTTAAGAGTTAGTTGGGGTTGTGTCCTTCAAGTTGTAATATCTGCCTACACTAAGAGGTATTTCTGTATTTACATTACAGTTATATTGTTGTTATAATTTGTTCTAGGGAGTGGGGTATCTCTCTAGGGTAGCTGCATGTACTAGGAAGTGGGGTATCTTTCTAGGGCAGTTGTTGTAACAAGGGTGGGGTATCTCTTGTTATTGTTATATTAGATTTGAGGGCTCTCCATAGGTGGGGTATCCTAGGAGGAGAGTGCCTGAGTCTGTAAAGGTTTTCCAAGGCACCTGTAAGCCTTGTTGTTTTGGTTAGTGGAAAATCTCACAAGGGTGTGAGGACTGGACGTAGGTCACTAGGAGGTGACCGAACCAGGATAAATCTCTGCGTGCTTTACTGCTTTTCTGCTTTACTGTTATACCACTTTACTGCTTTATAATCTAATTCCTTCGCTTCCACTTAACCTGCGCGAAATTGATCTAAGTCATTGAAAAAGGGGAAAAACGTTTTCGAAAGATCTGAAAAGTTTTAAATCTCAATTCACCCCCCCCCCCCCTCTTGAGACTGAAGCCACTTGGTAACAATTTTAGGAAATGGGTTTTAGAAAAGGAGTAGAACAATTCAAGTCAATTCTAAATCCATAACCAAATGCAAATGAATGAATAATACTCAAGCAAACATGAACATATCATTCATTAACCAAGATTAAACATGCCCATACAATCAAAGGATTCAATTATTAAAGATGCAAAACAAAGTTCTCAAAGTAATTGTGTGTGTGCAAGAAGGATTGTATTTTCCCTAATGGCTCTATGCTACAACATGCATGTAGACTTACGTCTCCATTAGGAGGTCATACAAGTGGAGAGGAGGGTACACAATCAAGTCAAGACATTTACATGGCATCAAGAACAAGTGAATACAATTGATTGTAAACATAGAGTATTCTAAGTTAAATGATTGAATATGTAAGCAAGGATGCATGATTAGGTAAGCATGTAAGTGCATGAGTGTACAAGGAATGAATGCATAGCACTTTATTTATGAATGGATGGCATACCAGGATGCATAAAAGGATACAAGAGATATAAGCATATGAGGATGCATGAGAGTGTCACATAAACTAAGTATGAATGAAGATGTATGAATGTGAAAATGTTTTGGGTATTTTTGCAAGTTGATAAGTTGTAAAACTTTAAATAAGAAGTTAGTGAAAAGTAAAGTAAAAAATGCATGAAGTAAATGGTAATTATTTAATGAGATGGTAAAGTAAAAATGCATGAAGTAAATGGTAATTATTTAATGAGATGGTAAAGTAAAAATGCATGAAGTAAATGGTAATTATTTAATGAGATGGTAAAGTAAAAAGGTAAAAAGTAAATAAACACTAAAACCAAGTTGAATCACATAGAGCAATCCTCTCACTTTGAGAAAAGTGCACTAGGCACTAGTGAGAATCAACTTGCCTATCATCAACAATGAGCAATAAGCAAACTAAAATGCAAAGATTAACTAAACACACAAATAAGTTGAATCACCTAGAGCAATCCTCCCATTTTGAGCAAAGTGCACTAGGCACTAGTGGGAATCAACTTGCCTATCATCAACAATGAACAATAAGCAAATTAAAATGCAAAGATTAACTAAACACACAAATAAGTTGAATCACCTAGAGCAATCCTCCCACTTTGAGCAAAGTGCACTAGGCACTAGTGGGAATCAACTTGCCTATCATCAACAATTTACAACAAGCAAATTAAAATGAAAAGATTAACTAAACACACAAATAAGTTGAATCACCTAGATCAATCCTCCCACTTTGAGCAAAGTGCACTAGGCACTAGTGGGAATCAACTTGCCTATCATCAACAATTTTCAACAAGCAAACTAAGACACAAAAATGAATGGACACATAAACTAAATTGAGTCATTTCTAGCAATCTTCACCACTTAGGTCAAGGTGCACTAGGCACTAGTGGGAATCATGTTGCTAAATCATCAAACAACAAAAGTAACATTTAACACTAAAATGAAATACTAATAACAAGATTAAACATCACTAAACAAAGAACAACAACAAAATCAACTTGGAAATATTTTTAGATCTATAAGCATGTGAACCAAAGGAAACATAGATCCACATTTTATTTAATAAAGAAAACCCCAAAATTAACACTAAGCAACATAGATCTATTTTTTGCAAGGATTTATATGATTAAGCAAGGAAGCGCAACAAAATTATATCAACCCTAATTTTTTATGATATGCGAAATACTAAAGCCTATAAACAACAACTTTATTTATGAAATCTAGTGCAAAATATGTAAAGATGCAAGGGAAATTATTCAAGTAGAAGAATAACTCCTTCAAGGCCAAGGACCCATCTCAAACACCCAAAGCTCCCTAACTCTTTGTCAAAATGTTTGAAATGGATCCTCAAAGCAAACAACAATCAAGAAGGAGTTTGGAGTAGAGGAGAAATTATGCAAGAAAATTAAATATGGGGTGCAAAGCTCCAAGGATTACCTCAAAACTACAATGAAATGAAGAAGGAGATGATAAACTCAAAAATTACTAGCTCCTAGCAATTTGATGATGCAACCTTGAGGAGAATGGAAGGAAAGATGGTGATCTAACAAGAAATGGAGGATTTGGTGGTTGATTTTTGAAGAAAATACATGGAAGAGGGGAGGAGGGGCTACGGTTTTGGTGAGGAGAGGGAGAGGAGGTGTGCTAGAGTTTTGTGTAGGAGAATGAGAGGCTTATGAGAAGCAAAAAGAGAGTCTCCTTAGGTGTGGGAATAAGGGAGTATTTATAGGATGAAACTAGGTCTAAGGGTAGTTTAGTCTTTGTGATTTTGATGTGCTCTAGGATTGAGCTTTGATTTTGAATGGAGGGTTGAGATCACTCATCACAAGGATTGAGGGTGGAGAGAAAACACAAAATGTGAGAGTGAGAGAGTGGGGGGCGAAAGTTAGGGGGGAAAAAAAAGAAAAGAAAAAATGAATTTCTTATTTTGGAAGAGATATTTTATGTGAGGTAGGGTTAAGGGCATTTTAGAGAAGAATTGTTACCAAAGAGGGAAATTTGGGTTTTCTTATGAAGGGGTTAGTGTAGGTGAGTGAGGTAATTTACCAAAGAGGGTATAATGATTACAAAATGGAAGAGAGAGGGAGAGAGAAGGAGGATTTCTAAATTGAGGAGAAGAAGAGAGAAAAAAAACTTGTTTTTTTGGTCTTTTGTCTTATTGAGGACACTTCCCCTTTTTTTTTGAGTTTTTTTTTGAATTTTTGGGCATGGGAAATAATGAGAATGCAACTATTGAAAATGTGTTACATGTTTTTGGGCACCATAAAATATTCTCTCTAGTCACCATGACAATAAAAATTGTCACTTAAGAATTGAGGAATATTTAATGGTCCCCTTTTTTATTTTTCTATGCACTAAAAATGGAAAAATACATTTTTAATTATTTTGACTAGGGTTTTCCTTCTAAAAAATTGTACAAAAATTATCCTTGATAGAATAAAAATGTACTTTTTGTGGATGTGCATTTTTGGCGAGAAAATCATCTTTTTGCGAAAAATGACCAAAATGCCCTTTTTGACCCTAAAACCCTAATTTACCTAAAAAGTGCATTCCAACCCTAAAAATGATTTTAAAGACCTTGGAATGACTTCTAGGACCCAAAATGCAATGCATGATACTCTTCATCCTTCAATTTATTTATTTATTATTTTTTTGTGGAAAATTAGGGTTTTGACCTAAGCCGGACAAAATTGGGGTATGACATTGGTGTCAGAGCCAAGGAAGCTCGTGAGCTGTGTTTAGTCCCAGATTTGGTTTTGCCACCAAAGTTCAAAGCTCCCGAAGTGGACAAATACAGAGGAACAGGCTGTCCGGAGAGCCATGTTACGATGTTTGTCCAAAAAATGGGTCCTTACGCCAATGATGACAAACTGCTGATTTACTGCTTTCAAAACAGTTTGGCTGGAGCTCCTCTAGATTGGTACATGAAACTGCAATCCTCTGAAATTCGTTGTTGGAAAGATTTGTGCGAAGCATTCATGAGACAATATAAGTATAACATGGACATGGCTCCGGACAGGTCGCAATTGCAACACATGAGTAAGGGCGAAAGGGAGACTTTCAAAGAATATGCCCAGAAATGGCGAAGCCTAGCCGCCCAGGTCCAACCTCCTTTGACTGAAAAAGAAACGGTGTACACGTTCTTGGAAACTCTGCCAGTAATTTACTATGACCGGCTGATTACAAGTGTTTCAACTAGCTTCTCCGATATGATAGTCTTCGGGGAAAGACTTGAGCATGGTCTCCGAAGTGGGAAGATTTCGAATCACCTCAGTAATGCAGGAAGCTCTGGTGGTTCAAGCAGTCAGAAGAAGCCTCACTCCCACTTCCCGAAGAAGAAGGAAGGGGAAACAAATGTAATCTCGGGAGAAAGTTCATCCTTTGGTACCCCTCCACCACAAACTGTTCCATTTTCTGCTCCAGTGCCATCCCAGCAAGGCAGTGACAGTCACAGGGCTCAGGGTTATCAGTACAAGAAACAGACCAGTTTTGATCCAATACCAATGACATACATTGAATTGTTTGATCACTTGACTTCCAAGAACTTGATCAACACTCGGCCAATGAAGGCCCTGCAGCCGCCATTTCCCAGAAGTTACAACGCTAATGCTACCTGCAGTTTCCACGAAAACGGGGTCAGTCATACTGTGGAGGAATGTAAAGCCTTCAAGCATGTGGTGCAAGACCTAGTAGATGCTGGGTGGATCTCGTTCAAGCAGAGCAGCCCGAATACAACAACTAATCCATTGCCAGGTCATCAGAGGCCAGCTACCAATGCTATAGAAAGTTCCGTTGGGCAATCGGTAAAGGATGTGCAGAAGATCAAGACCCCTTTGGGTGTTATCTACTCTGAGTTATGCCATGTTGGGGTGGTTAAGAAGGGGTGTTGCCATGAAGAGGGGTGTGCTGACTCCACGTGCGTGGGGAATTGTGAAAGCTTTGAGACGATCCTGCAGGACCTGATGGATCGGTGTGTGGTCCGGATAGGAACCCATGATGTTGAAGAAGAAGTGTTGACTCTACATTCTGATAAAAGTAGAGGACCCAGAAGACCTGTCGAAATTCCTTACAATTACAATCCCAGATTGGTGCGGGCAAACGCCCAACCAATAGTGATTGAAGTTCCGGCTCCTTTTCCCTATAAGTCGGACAAGGCAGTTCCGTGGAAGTACACTGCACTATCTACAGTCGAATGCTCCCCAAGTGCTCCTACCATAACCAACATAGGGGGATCAAGTGGGATCACAAGAAGCGGAAGAGTATATGCTCCTGAGACTCTCCGAGCTGAAACTTCCTAGGAGGCCGAACAGAGGGGCCGTAAGGAAAAAGGAAAAGAGCCAGAGGTTGCTCAAGAGAAAGTGACGGAAAAAGAAGCAGATGAATTCTTGAAGATCGTCCGGCAGAGTGATTATCGAGTGGTTGATCAGTTAAAGCAAACTCCATCCAAGATATCCATGCTATCATTGTTGCTTAGCTCGGAAGCACACAGAATAGCTTTGATGAAAGTGCTCAACGAGGCTCATGTTGTAGAGGATATCACAGTGAACCAGTTTGATGGGATTGTGGGGAATATAGTGGCTGCAAATCACCTAACATTTGCCGATGATGAGTTGCCTTCAAGCGGAAAAGAACACAATCAAGCTCTGCACATCTCGGTAAAGTGTGGAGACTATGTGCTGGCCAGAGTACTAATTGACAATGGGTCTTCATTGAACGTGATGCCGAAGTCAACTATGGATAAGTTAGACGTTGATTGCTCCTACATGAAGCCGAGTTCGACACTGGTGCGGCCCTTTGATGGGTCCAAAAAGGAAGTTCTGGGGGAAATGGAATTTCCCATCCAGATTGGTCCCGAAGTTTTCTACATCAATTTCCAAATCATGGATATTATGTCCTCATACAGTTTTTTGCTGGGCCGACCATGGATCCATATGGCCGGAGCAATCCCTTCCTCTTTACACCAGTGGGTCAAATTCGTGGTTGACGGCCAGGTCGTGGTAGTATTTGGTGAGGAAGAGACTCTGGTTAATAAACCATCAGAGTTCAAATATGTGGAAGCTGCCGAAGAGTCTTTGGAAACAGCCTTTCAGTCTTTGGAGATCGCCAATGTAGTATTTGAGAGGACCAAGGAGGAGGAGATGGTTGCTAAGATCATGTTAGCCCAAGGATATAAGGTTGGTTCTGGCTTGGGAAAGTTTGGTCAGAGAATTCTAGCTCTCATTCAACTGAAGGAAAACAAGGACCGTTGCGGGCTGGGATACACCCCAAGTGAGGAAGAACGAAGAAAAATGGCAGATGAACGAAGGGGCAGATGGTTGGCCAAGTCCAAAGGCCATGATCCATGGCCCCAGAGGATTCCAATTTGCGACATCAGTCAAAGTTTTGTGAGTGCTGGCTTGTTGGATCCCAATCAAGTTGCTGTCATCAAGGATGGTTCTGAGTCTGAAGAGGGTGGTGCAAGTTTGGTTCGACGCTGCGGTGCCAGTGAAAAGTTAAAGAATTGGAAGGCTGCTGATCTTCCTGTGACTTTTAATTTAAAGTAATCATTTGTAATGCAACCCTGTGGCTCTGCCCAAGGCCATAGGACAAGTTGTTACGGGCGAGCATGTTTTTATTTTCAGAATCATCATCATTAATAAAAACGTTGTTTTTGAATTTCAATCAATAAAAATCAATCCTTTTCATTTCATGTGTCTTTTCCTCTCTTTATTATTGTTTGCTTGCTTGTCTCGCCTTTCATTCTGCTTTTTTGCTTCGGCAAAATGCAGATCCACAGCAATTGTCTCCCAAAATAACAGTGCCAACAGTCCATATTTTGACTTTGATCACCCTATTAATCAAGCTGAGGGGGATGTTGAGGAAGACTGGGAAGCTCCTCTAGAACTCATGTGGTTAATGAAACAGGAAGAAAGGGTAATTCAGCCACACGGAGAATCTACTGAAGTGATCAACTTGGGTACAGCTGAGAGCAAGAAAGAGGTCAAAGATGGTACCGCCATGAATGACGAGGATCGCATGAAGTTGGTTCAGCTGTTGCACGATTATATGGATGTGTTTGCATGGTCCTACCAAGATATGCCTGGGTTGGATACTGACATTGTGATGCATAAGTTGCCAGTCAAACCTGAATGCCCGCCTGTGAAGCAGAAACTTAGAAGGATGAAGCCTGAGATGTCCCTAAAGATTAGGGATGAGGTAAAAAAGCAGTTTGACGCCGGATTCCTAGCGGTGGCCAAATACCCACAGTGGGCTGCCAATATTGTCCCGGTTCCGAAGAAGGACGGGAAGGTCAGAATGTGCGTTGACTACCGAGATCTGAATCGTGCTAGTCCTAAAGACGATTTTCCTTTGCCCCACATTGATGTCTTAGTGGATAGTACAGCTCAACACTCGTTATTCTCCTTCATGGATGGATATTCGAGATATAATCAGATCAAGATGGACCCCGGAGATATGGAAAAGACAACTTTCATAACGCTTTGGGGAACGTTCTGTTACAAGGTCATGCCATTCGGGTTAAAGAACGCTGGTGCAACCTACCAAAGGGCCATGGTCACGCTGTTTCACGACATGATGCATAAGGAGATTGAGGTTTATGTGGATGACATGATCGCAAAATCTAAAACCGATGAGGAGCATATTGTCAATCTGCAGAAGCTCTTTGAACGGTTGAGGAAATATAAACTCAAGTTAAACCCGGCCAAGTGCACGTTTGGGGTGAGATCAGGGAAGTTGTTAGGCTTCATTGTCAGCCAGAAGGGAATCGAGGTGGATCCAGACAAAGTAAAAGCCATCCTCGAGATGCCGGTGCCCAAAACAGAGAAAGAAGTCCGTGGTTTCCTCGGAAGGTTGAATTACATCTCCCGATTCATCTTCCAGTTGACTGCTACTTGTGAGCCGATCTTCAAACTGCTGTGCAAAAATCAAGAGTTGAAGTGGAATGACCAGTGTCAAGTTGCCTTTGAGAAAATCAAGGTGTACTTGCAGAATCCACCAGTCTTAATGCCACCTGTGTCAGGCAGGCCTCTCATCTTATACCTTACAGTGCTAGATAATTCAATGGGCTGTGTGTTGGGGCGGCATGATGAATCCGGGAAAAAGGAGCATGCCATATACTATCTTAGCAAAAAGTTCACCGATTGTGAGACAAGATATTCTATGTAGGAAAAGACTTGTTGTGCTCTAGTTTGGGCTGCTCACCGTTTAAGGCAGTACATGCTGAGTCACACCACTTGGTTGGTGTCAAAAATGGATCCAATCAAGTACATATTTGAGAAGCCAGCTCTTACAGGACGAATTGCCCGTTGGCAGATGCAATTATCAGAATACGATATCCTGTATGTCACACAAAAAGCAGTTAAAGGTAGTGCACTTGCTGAGTATTTGGCATGTCAGCCGATTCCAGACTACCAACCAATGCAGCATGATTTTCCTGATGAAGATATCATGGCACTGTTTGATGAGGGGAAGTCCCAAGAAAGTGAAAGGTGGAGAATGATCTTCGACGGTGCGTCAAATGTATGGGGGCATGGGGCAGGTGCTGTGTTAATATCTCCTGACAATCGCTTCGTTCCTGTCACTGCAAGGTTGAGCTTCGATGTCACAAACAACATAGCAGAGTATGAAGCGTGCATCTTGGGTATTCAAGCAGCCCTAGAATGGAAAGTTAAAAGGCTAGATGTGTATGGAGATTCAGCCCTGGTTATTCATCAAATAAGAGGTGATTGGGAGACCAGAGATCCCAAACTGATTCCTTATTGTGTTTATGTGCAAGAGTTGATGGAGTCTTTTGACGAAATCACTTTCAAACACATCCCTCGAAGCGAAAACCAGCTGGCTGATGCATTGGCAACTTTATCATCCATGTTCAATATCAATTGTGATAAAAGCTTGACTCATGTCACAATCCAGCACCGGAGTCTACCTACGCATCACTACTGCACAGCCATAGATGAAGAGCCGGATGACAAGCCTTGGTATCATGATATCAAATAGTACATCATCAGCAGAGAATACCCTCCTGGGGCATCTGAAAATGACAAGAGAACTCTTCGGCGACTGTCAAGGAATTTCTTCCTCAGCGGTGAGGTTCTCTACAAAAGGAATTATGACATGGTCCTCTTAAGGTGTGTTGCTAAAGCAGAAGCTGAAAGAATCATGAAAGATGTACACGAGGGCTCATTCGGAACTCATTCCAGTGCGTATACTATGGCTAGACAGATTTTAAGGGCGGGCTATTACTTGTTGCAGATGGAAGGTGACTGCTACAGCTTTGTCCGAAAGTGCCACAAGTGCCAAATCTACGCTGACCACATTCATGTGCCGCCTGCCAAATTGAATGTTCTGACTGCATCCTGGCCATTTTCAATGTGGGGAATGGATGTCATCGGTCCCATTGAACCCAAAGCATCAAATGGGCATCGCTTCATCTTGGTTGCCATTGACTATTTCACGAAGTGGGTTGAAGCTGCCTCATACTCCAGTGTAACCAGTTCAGTGGTTGCCAAATTTGTGAAGAAGGATCTGATTTGCCGTTATGGTCTTCCTAACAAGATCATCACCTATAACGGCAGCAATCTGAATAGCAAAATGATGAAGGACCTGTGCGCAGAGTTCAAAATTCAGCATCATAATTCTTCCCCCTATCAGCCCAAGATGAATGGAGCAGTGGAGGCAGCTAACAAGAACATCAAAAAGATTGTGCAAAAAATGGTGGTCACATACAAGGATTGGCATGAAATGCTTCCCTTTGCTTTGCATGGCTATCGTACTTCAGTGCCTACCTCAACTGGGGCAACTCCTTTCTCTCTGGTATACGGGTCAGAGGCGGTCCTCCCAATCGAGGTTGAGATATCATCCCTACGGGTACTCATGGAAGCTAAACTGGAAGAAGCAGAGTGGGTGCAGGCTCGTCTGGATCAGCTAAACCTCATTGAAGAAAAAAGAATTGCAGCTTTGTGTCATGGGCAGCTGTACCAACAGAGAATGAGAACAGCTTTTGACAAGAAAGTCCGGCACCGTGAATTCACGCAGGGAGATTTGGTGCTTAATAAGATCTTGCCCATCCAGACTGATCCCCGAGGGAAATGGACACCCACTTATGACGGCCCGTATGTGGTCAAGAAAGCCTTTTCTGGAGGAGCACTGATACTCACGAAATGGACGGAGAGGATTTAAGGAACCCAGTCAATTCCGATCAAGTGAAGAAGTATTATGCCTGAAAGAAATAGATGAAAAAAGAGAAAGACAAGCCAAGTAAGAGTTAGCTCGCTAGGTTGAAAACTCGAAAGGGCGGCCTAGGCAAAATCAGCGCGACCCGGTGGATTGAAAACCCGCAAAGGGCGATCCAGGCAAAAATTAGGGTCAGAAAACTTGGGCCTGAAAAGTAAAGAAAGGCATACAACTCCCCTGAAGACTTGGATGAGGGAGTGATCAAGGTCAAGGACATAAATGTTTAGCACTGTTCCACAGAGACGGACAGTCAGAATTTAACTTCTCTCTTTTTTCGTGTCTTTTTATAGTTTAAACTTTCAAATGTAATAAACAATCGACGTAACTTCTTGTGCGACCGGTTTCCACATTAATAAAGTTCAACTTTCTCATATCTGTTCACTCTTTTATTTTCTACTTTTTTTGCTCAAAATAAACGTTTTATAATGATGGTGATGATGACCTGTAAAACATGTGCATAAATCATGGAGCATTACAATTATTGAAAAGTCCCTAAAGGTCGCGGAAAAAAGCAATTCCCCAAAACCAGTTAATCATGCAAGAGAAAGCGATTGCACTCACGATTGCTTCAAACGGCGAAGTCAAAGCCAACATGCACTCAGCCCATGAGCCCCGCAATTCCAGTGGGTTCCTCAATCTCGTGCCATGAGTGTCGCAGGTTGGCTGAACCAGCAAAAATAAGCCAAAAGAGCAAAAGAGCCAAAGAAAAAACAAACGATCAGAAAAAGAAAGCTAATAAAGAATGAAAAGCCAAGAAAAAAACAAACAGTCAGAAAAAAGAAAGCTGACAAAAGAAATGAAGAATCAAGAATAGCATCCCATTGCATTCATCATTCCGCTAAATCATCACATCGTATGCACTCACATGACATGCAGCCGCATAACGGACTTTGAATAGCATGCATTCATATTCCATGCACCATGTCTCGCATCTGCTAACGTGTGCAGGTGTCCTGGATCAAGTCAATGGCATTGATCATCAATCAGAGCAAGCTGAAGAAAGGTCCGCTAACCTGAGCAGACATCCTGGATCAGTGCAATGGCATTGATCATCAATCAGAGCAAGCTGAAGAAAGGTCCGCTAGCCTGAGCAGACATCCTGGATCAGTGCAATGGTATTGATCATCAATCAAGAGAAAGCTGAAGAAAAGTCCGCTAACCTGAGCAGGCATCCTGGATCGGTGTGGAAGCATTGACCGACTAAAGGAAACCAACTGGATTTTGGAATCCCCTCTGGACCCACGTGTCCCCAGCAAGATTGACTTCACCTTGTATTCGAGCTGCGGGTAAGTCCCCCTGGCCTCAATAGGTCCAGTCGAAGAGGATAGCTGTGTTAGCCTAAAACATGGCGCAGTCCTAGGGAAATATCGAGATCCAGACTTGATATAGTACCCTCCCCTGGTCGCTCGCAAGACCACCCCTTTGGAGCCCACGTGCTCCCAGGCCCAAGTGCAAGCTCGGATCATTCGCGATTCGTTAAAAGGCTTTAGGCAGCCTCCGTCGCCGGCTTAACGAGGGCCGGCATCCTTTTTGCTTCCCTTTTTATTGCTTTCTTTATTGCTTTCCGCTAGCTTATTGAGGGTTGGCACCATTTAGTTTCCTGCTTACTGAGAGTTGACGATTCATCCATTGCATTCACCTCGGGCTAACACCCAATAAAAATAGAAAAAGAAAAAGAGGAAAATTCGGGTTTCCCTAAGTAGACAAAATCGGTATAATTTCTGAATTCTTTATCTTCATTTTGCCTTGGAATATGTTTCGGCCAATTCATATTCCTCGTTAAAGTTCAGATAAAGAGGGGCAGCTGTCATACCCTAATTTTGTCCGGCTTAGGTCAAAACCCTAATTTTCCACAAAAAATAAATAAATTGAAGAATGAAGAGCATCATGCAATGCATTTTGGTTCCTAAAAGTCATTCCAAGGTCTTTAAAATCATTTTTAGGATTGGAATGCACTTTTTAGGCAAATTAGGGTTTTAGGGTCAAAAAGGACATTTTGGTCATTTTTCGCAAAAAGATGATTTTCTCGCCAAAAATGCACATCCACAAAAAGTACATTTTTATTCTATCAAGGATAATTTTTGTACAATTTTTTAGAAAGAAAACCCTAGTCAAAAATAATTAAAAATGTATTTTTCCATTTTTAGTGCATAGAAAAATAAAAAAGGACCATTAAATATTCATCAATTCTTAAGTGAAAATTTTTATTGTCATGGGTGACTAGAGGGAATATTTTATGGTGCCCAAAAAAATGTAACACATTTTCAATAGTTGCATTCCCATTATTTCCCATGCCCAAAAATTTCAAATTCAAAAAGCAAAATGAGGAAGTGTCTTCAAATAAGACAAAACACCAAAAAAAACAAGTTTTTTCCTTCTCTCCTCTCCTCACATTCGCATACTCCTTCTCTCTCTCTCTCTCTCTCTCTCCAATTTCTTCCACACTCTTCCATTTTGTAATCATTATACCCTCTTTGGTAAAATACCTCACTCACTTACACTAACCCCTTCATAAGAAAACCCAAAATTTCCACTTTGGTCACAATTCTTCCCTAAAATGCCCTTAACCCTACCTCACATAAAATATCTCTTCTAAAATAAGAAAATTTAATTTTTCTTTTCCTTTTTTCCTTTAACTTTCGCCCCTCTCCCTCTCTTTCACTCTCTCATTTTGTGTTTTCTTCCTACCCTCAATCCAAGTGACCTTTAATCCTAACCCTCCATTTAATTTTAAAACTCAATCCTAGAGCACTTGGTAAGGCCAATGACCCAATTGCCCCTAAACCTAAAATAACTCTATAAATACTCCCTCATTCCCGCACCTAAGGATCCTTTGGCCTCTCATTCTCCTACACTAAAACCCTAGCACACCAAAAACACCTCCTCTCCCTCTCCTTCCTCACCCCAAAATCGTAGCCTCTTCCCCTCTCTTCCATATATTTTCTTCAATTTTTCACCATGAAACCTTCCATTTCTTGTTAGATCATCATCATTCATTCCATTCTCTTCAAGGTTGCATCATCAAATTGCTAAGAGCTAGCAATCTTTGTGTTCATATCATCTCCTTCTTCATTTCTTTGTGATTTTGAGGTAAGCTTTGAAACTTTGCATCTCATATTTAGTTCTTCTTGCATAATCTCTCTTCTACTCCCAACTCCTTCTTGATTGCTTGTTGTTGTTGCTTTGAGGATCCATTTTAAACATTTTGACAAGGACTTAGGGAGCCTTGGGTGTTTGAGATGGGTCCTTGGCCTTGAAGGAGTTGTTCTTGTGCTTGAATGATTTCCCTTGCATCTCTAAACATTTTGCACTAAATTTCATGAAATAAGAGTTGTTTTATGGCATTGTTCATTTCGCATGCTTGTAGAAAACTTAGGGTTCATGTGAGTTTTATGCCATCCTTTGCTTAATCATGTGAATCCTTTGCAAAAATGGATTGTAATACCCTAATTTTGTCCTATCCAAAAAAAAGAGAAATTTTATTTATTTTTAATAAAAATAATTATTTTATTTTTCATGCCATGTTTTATTTTATTTTAGTTTGCTACAAGTTTTTAATTTTTGAAAAAAAAATAATTATTAGAAGTGAAGAAATAAAAATAAGCCAAGAAGGAAGTGGGGGGGGTCTATTAATAATAAGGTGCTGTCATGGAAGCCCAACCCAGCAAAAATGGCTAGCCCAAATTCGCATGACCCAACCCAACAAAAAAAATCCACTAACCCACAACCCACAACCCATAACCCAACTCACACACTCCTCACCCCCTCCTCTCCTAACCCTAATTCGCCCCCACTCACCCAAAAACCCTAAAAATCCCAACTCCCCCCTTTACCCTAAAATGTGGCCACATTCACTCTCCCCCTTAACTCAAAAAATCATCCACATACACTCCTCTTTTTCCCCCCCTATTCGACCTACCTCTCTCTCTCCCTTTCTTGGAACTTACAATTTTCACTTCCCCACACTTCCCACTTCCCCATTTTCCCCTTCCCAACACACTCAACCTCTCTCTTCTCTCCAATCTCCACGCCTCCTCCCCTCTCTTCCCTCTCCCAACGGCTCTCTCTCACCCTCCTCTCTCACACATCACTTCTCTTTCTCCATCACAAAACAACATCACACTCTCACACACAAACCTCTCTTTCTCTCTCTCAAACCTACGACCCTCACTCTCCCTCTCCCACACTCAACCTTTTTTTTTCTCTCTCACATTCACTCATCACTTCTCCAATCCCTCTCCTACACACCCACACTCACACACTCATCTCCCTCACATGGCTCTCCTCCTCTCACGCCCCATTCCTCTTCTCACACACAAACCATCATTCCCCTTCACCAACTACCTCCAAACCTTCACCCCTCCATCATGTCAAATCCTTTTCAAGTCAAAAAAAATACTGTACAAGCATGGAGCAAGTCAGAATACAATGAAGGAAGCAAGAGCAAATTTTTTGTATAAATAGGGTGAAGAAATTCGAAGAAAGGGGGTTTTTTTTTCGGTTTTAAGAAAAAAGGGGGAAGGATCTTCTAAAAATTAGGGTTTTCTCTTCTCTTCCTCCTTCCTAAATTTATTTTTTAGTTTAAGAGTTCACTTGCATTGAAGAAATTCGAAGAAGGAAATTTCTTCAACATTTCCGGATTTTGTTTAAGGTATTGCAATGTAATATTTTAATTGATTATTTTTTTTTTCTTTGCTATAACTTTGTTGTATATATTTGTTGTTGTCTCTTTCTATTTTATTTGTTGCTTTTTTTAGTTTTGTAGTTGCTGTAATGTAAGTTACATTCTATTGTTACTATTTTTTTTTTTTTGCACTTTTAGTTGCTGTTTTTTTATGTAGATAGTTACTGTTTTTTTTTTTAAAAAAAATGTGTTCCTTTTTATGTAGGTATTAATAATTTTCGGACTAAAAAAGAAAGTAAAAAAATGTTGTGCTTTTTTAAAATAAATTACTAATTTTCGGACTAAAAATGCTAAAAAAAATATGTTGTTTTTTTTTAAAAAAAATGATTACTAATTTTCGGACCAAAAAGTGCTAAAAAAAATATATGTTGTTTTTTTAAAAAAAAAATGGTTACTATTTTCGGATTTAAAATAAACCAAAAACAAAAAAAATGTGTGTTCCTTTTATTTAGGTGCTAATATTTTCGGTCTAAAAAAAAAAATAAATAAATAAATAAAAAGGGTTGTGCTGTTTTTTTAAATAAATTATTCTAATTTTCAGATTTTAAAAAAAAAATAAAAAAAAAAAGATATGTTGTTTTTTAACAATTACTATTTTTCGGATAAAAAAAAATGATAAAAAATGTGTTCCTTTTTTTTATTTTCGGATTTAAATAAAGCTTTTTTTTCAAATACTAAAAAATATTTTTAAAAAAAAAAATAATAATAAATGGTTACTAGTGTCACTACTCTTTTCTAAAAAAAATAACATAATAACAAAAATCTTTTTCAAAAAAAAAGTAAAAAGGCCTCCTTTTACTTAGATAATAACTATGACAACAAAAAAAAAAACAACAAAAGAATTTTTCTCCATAATCCGCTTTCAAAATACCACTTGTTTAGTCTAGGTTTTTTTTAGGAAAAGCGTTTCAAGAACCACGTGCTCTAGGGTAGAATAGTAAAAAAGGTAATAGACCCGTCAATCGTTTTTTTTTAGCGTCAAAACGCTATTTACACCCCCCCGCAACCATTTTCTTTTAGCGTCAAAACGCTATTTGCACCCCCGGTGACACTTTTTTCTAGCGTCAAAACGCTATTCACACCTCCCTTTTTAATACAACTCATTTATTATTTGCACCCCCCTTTTATCACTTACTCCGCTTTTTTCACAACGCGATGCTTCCGAACCGTTCTTTTTTTCTTTCTTTCGAAAAATCGAATTCGCGCAAAAAAATAGGTTGTCTATAGCGGTCACTCTGGGCCCGACTCGTTTGAACGCTGTAAACACCTCCTTTTTCAAATAAGCCATTTATGACGACCACTCTGGATTTATCTGTTTGGTCACCATGAACGGCCTCTAGTTTTCCCAAACTTTTCAAAAAAATAAAAAATACCAACACAAATATTTTCTACCCAAGAACTACGTAGCTTTGATTTCTCCATCGCACCCGGAGATACGTAGGAGCGGGGGCCCACTCCCGTCGAGCGCAAAAAAACTAAAATTTTTATTAAGTCTTCTTTTCCGTTTTTTTTTTTTTTTTGCAAATAACAAAAAAAGGTAAATTAAAGTGTTTTTCTTTAAACCATTTTTTCTACACATTTAATTAAAAGGTAACCTTTTTTAGGATGTTGCGGGGTGCTTGCACCTTCCCCGCACTTAATCGACCCCCGAACCCAAAAACAAAGGTTTTTTCAATGTTTTCCTAAAAATAAATATTGATGGCGGCTCCATTATTCAAAAACAACGAGGAATCCCTCCTCCGGATTCTTCGGTCGCTACAGCTGGCGACTTCACTGGGGACTTTTTTTAGAGGGTCAAGCCTAATTTAATTAAATGTGTAAATTATTAGTTTAGTACTTTATTTACCCTTAGTCTTTATATTCGCATATTGAATCTTAGGGTAGAAGACTTTTATTCTGCTATTTGTTTTCTTGCAAACCTTAGGGTAGAAGACTTTTATATTGCTATCTGTTTGCTCTTTTGCAGTTTGGGTAGTTTAGGTTGCTTATATCACACACATCACCTACACCTATTTATTCACACACTTCTGAGTGGGGCCCTATACCCGGGTCTGAAAAATAAACTTAGGACGAGCGGAGATGATTAGTGACAGTCATTCTGGATTTATCTGTCTGACTCGCATGAAAATCTCAACCAGAGTATGCTCTTTCGCGGCATCCCACACCAGGTAGCTCGCTATCGTTGTGGGTCATATCGTGAAAGGGATTTTAGCTCTGGAAACCTTTGTGAGGAAGTGAATAGAACTACCTGAGAGGTTGATCACATAAGTGACCCTAGACCGTGACCTATATGTAAGACATAACCTGTTTAGGACACAAAAGCAATTCACCTACCCGCTGCATCAAAAAAAAAAAAAAAAAAAAAAAACAGCTTTTTTATCTTTCAAAAAAAATCAAACAATGAAAACCATTTATTCTTTTTCCTTTACATATTCTATGTGACATGGTTAATGTTTCTCAATTTTTTTTTGAATCACCAAAATATGCTTTTATTAACGCATGTAACGTCTTTTTTTAATTCATCATACATCATCATTATTTCACAAAAAAAAATATACAAAAAAATCCTCACGTTGCATGCTATTCATCTCATTTAGGTTTGCCGGGAATTGTAAGAGGTTCGAAAGTTTTGTCATAAGCAAGGCAATATGGGATCAAACTGTGAAGCAATCCAAACTCTGAACTACCCTATAGTGAAGCAGCCTAATCTGACAAGTCTAAGGGAATGTGCTGGTCGATTGCCGCCCATCGAGCGCAGGTCTTTTGATAGGGTGTATGGGAAGATTATTATGTTACTACAATTGGACGTGCAAACGGATGCCATTGCCGCTTTGAGCCAGTTCTACGACTCTTCATTAAGATGCTTCACCTTCAAAAATTTCCAGATGGCACCTACCCTGGAAGAATATACACAGATCTTCGGCTTTCCTCAACAAGACAAGGGACCCTACCAGTATCAGGGACAATATTACACAGATGAGAAACTCGCCTCAATGTTACAAACCAGCAAAGAGAGCTTGAAGCTCCGGAAGAAAAATCGAAATGGCATTGCAGGATTCCCACAAGAGTATCTGGAAGGCCAAATGAAATTCTTCGCCGACGCTAGAAATTGGGGTCCTTT